>JAHHUM010000882.1:769930-833280 GCA_036173005.1 Crenichthys baileyi | reverse complement strand
AGGAAGCTGTCTGAAAGGGATGTTCGGGTGCTAACCCGGATTGTATGCAAAAAACATAAAACCGCGGCTGCCCAAATCACGGCAGAATTAAATGTGCACCTCAACTCTCCTGTTTCCACCAGAACTGTCCGTCGGGAGCTCCACAGGGTCAATATACACGGCCGGGCTGCTGTAGCCAAACCTTTGGTCACTCATGCCAATGCCAAACGTCGGTTTCAATGGTGCAAGGAACACAAATCTTGGGCTGTGGACAATGTGAAACATGTATTGTTCTCTGATGAGTCCACCTTTACTCTTTTCCCCACATCCGGGAGAGTTATGGTGTGGAGAAGCCCCAAGGAAGCGTACCACCCAGATTGTTGCATGCCCAGAGTGAAGCACGGGGGTGGATCAGTGATGGTTTGGGCTGCCATATCATGGCATTCCCTTGGCCCAATTCTTGTGCTAGATGGGCGCGTCACTGCCAAGGACTACCGAACCATTCCTGAGGACCATGTGCATCCAATGGTTCAAACATTGTATCCTGAAGGTGATGCCGTGTATCAGGATGACAATGCACCAATACACACAGCAAAACTGGTGAAAGAATGGTTTGATGAACATGAAAGTGAAGTTGAACATCTCCCATGGCCTGCAGAGTCACCAGATCTAAATATTATTGAGCCACTTTGGGGTGTTTTGGAGGAGCGAGTCAGGAAACGTTTTCCTCCACCAGTATCACGTAGTGACCTGGCCACTATCCTGCAAGAAGAATGGCTTAAATCCCTCTGACCATTGTGCAGGACTTGTATATGTCATTCCCAAGACGAATTGACGCTGTACTGGCCGCAAAAGGACACCATACTAATAAATTATTGTGGTCTAAAACCAGGTGTTTCAGTTTCGTTGTCCAACCCCTGTATATATATTATATTAGGTTGGCTAGCATTACTCAACCAGCGACCTTTGCATGTATTCTGTCTAGAAAGTAGATCTTTAGATCTACCCAGATTTAATAGGCTGTTAGCATTTTTAAATCCATAATATTTCACAACAGACAGAGGGTTAAAACTTAAAAGGATAAAACACAACAACTTTTCAGTACTCCATTTAGCCTTTCTGTTTTCTGTTTTAATTATCGCTCTCACACAGCCTGAGTAAACAGGCATGCTTTGGCATGTTGTAAATAACACAGTGTCCCTTTAAATAGCTAATTACACGTGTGACACCTCACTGAAAAATCAGCTAACTTGTTCACTCAGTAACAGCATCAACACTGAAGAGTGTTGTTATTAGTTGTAGGGCTTACATGATGCATTTCCTGATCAAAAATGGATCAGTTGTTCGGTCAATCACTGTCTGGTTGCTGGTCAAGGCCAATCTATTGAAGAAGTAAATAATGGTGTGTTTCACAAACACTATTAATCTTATTCCAGACGTGGAGTTTTAGGTGCATAACAAAAGAAAACAAAAACAGTTATATGGCTTTCAGTTCATTTTCTGACATTTAAAATGATGTATGTACTACTGCTCTAACACATACTGTAGTTTCATCTGTACGGTTGCAGATCATTTTCAAGCTTTTTATTTAACTAAAATTGAAAATCTAAGTAAATTAAAAGCAACCTAAAAGATGAAAGCAGTAAAATGTCTGCTTTAAAGAAAAATTCACACACCAGTTTAGGCAATGACTGGTTTTATAAACTCTCTAACTCAGCCTTTTGTCTTGGAGAGTGCGAGCCATAAAATATGGATGAATGCAGAGCACAAGAAAAAGTGACAGGCAGGTAGTGAAGAAAACAGATGGACCAAGAAATAAAATAGTGAATGAGGACTGATGACAAAGACTGGTCAGGGAAATGTATCTGCACATGAGCCATTCGCTTCCCAATCCCCCATCCTTCACATCTGCTCAATCTCCTTCCATTACAGACCAGCTGTATCCTCCTGTGTGTGCAGCGTTGGTGTCATTTCCATCCACTGCTTTGCTCTTATCTCTGGTGCCACTGGAAAATGACAAAACTGGAACCACGGCAGAACTTTCTGTTCCGCGCTCCGTGGTAAGAAAATTGCCCTCTTTCCACTCTTCTTGGTCTATTTCATACAGCTGTAGTAGAGGCTCCATATTCAATTAGTGGGAACCATGCCACGCATTGTCAGTTCTTTCCTGCACATATAAATAATAATATTTTGAATATATAAAAGACCTGAGAATAATGGCATCTAAAATATACATTTTAAAGGCTGTGTGTAAATCAGCTTCTCTTTATCTGGCATCTAAAAGAACCATTTTTAATTAATCACGATGATTTACGGTTAAGGGAACATAACATCTTTTTCTCACTCTGCTTAAATTATCTCTAATCCCACTTAATTCAGTACTAGATTTACTACTCACTGCTGGGCTTGTGTTGTTTATTTAGGTCTAGTTTTTTTTCCAGATAAAGCTCCTGCCATCTCATCACACCCACACACAAAAACCCAGGAACCATCTTCAGAATTTCTTCCTTCTGCTGTCTCTTTCATGCAAGTACTATTTGTGGGCTTTGTCTGTCTGACTTTCAGGTTTGTGCATGTGTGTGTTGTGAATACGAGCATCACATTTTGCTTGTGTGGGGCGAATCTATATATAAGCCATCATGTGCAATAATGAAAATGGGAAAGGATTAATACTTGGATACCGCTGACTTACAAAACATATTGCAACCTCTGAAAACTTTACAGGAAAGAGTTATTTACCATTCAGTCTATTCATTTGTTTAAAAGGGCCTATTTAGATTAAGTGTAGTCACTATTAAGGTTGCATGATTTATTTTTGTTCTTTCAATGTAATATAAAATGCATTTTTCCTCAGCTTTTGATCATGTTTCATTCAAAATGCTGCTGATGCTGATGTTCTGTCCTGGGAACATTTGTCTATCTAAGATCAGAATTTTCTACAACATCTTGTGTGTGGGGTGAATCTAAAACTTGAACCAAGGCATACACACACAAATTCAGACTTCAAAGTTAGATTTCCATTAACTGCATGATGGCCCAGTACCTGCGTGTAGATTAACAGTCATCAGGACATGACAATCCTAAGTGCTTAAACAGAAAACAACAACTTCTATTCTTCTGTCTTACCTGTTATCCAAAAAGGTTCAGCTGCCGGAATGAGTTCTCGTTTTTTCTTGTGTTCAAATCGTCATCTGCTTCATTCTAAAGTGTCTGATTCATTGAGTTTATTTTTCTGACCCTCATAAAATGTGAACTAAACATTATTTTCAGGTGGACAGAATCTAGAATTTAGAATACCTAAACCTGATCCAAACAAGTTTAGGTTGTGACATTATGTGCGGCAAATTGGAAGTAAAGTTTTATGTCCTTGTTCAGTCTTATAAAAGAGCTACTGGTTCTAACAGTGCTAAAAATTGATTGCCCGAGGAGAGGAAGCTAGAGTCAGATTCACAACCTTTAAACTGCAGGATGACTACTCCTCCCATATTTTTCAGTCTGCTCAGTTTTCTCTAACATCTGTTAGTTATCTATTAATATTGACTTCCACAGTAATTAGTCAATCACCATGATGTCTAGTTGGTCAGCTATCTCCTTTTTCTAAGTTAGGGGCCGGAAATTCAACCAGATCTGAGACAGTAACTCTACAGTTTGGGTATGGAGTTTTGTTTTTGCTTTGCCTGCATAAAGCTTACACACTGTTGTTATGAACTGGAGCATCTATGCATGGGTTGCAACTTGGGTTCTGTCTGAGGTGGCAGACTGTGATCTAAATTTTTCTTGTGCTGAGTATGAGTTATTGTGCTATCATAATTTGCACAGCCCTTTATTCTTGTCTTAATAGTTGTAGGATTTCCCTATGTCAGGCAGTTCCTCAGTCTTCTATTGGTACAGGCAATACAGGCATTTTTTGTAGTGATGCCTTTTTCTTGTTCTCCACACTGGGTTCTTGTTTCCAGAGACATTTTTTTTGGCCGTTTGTCATTTGTGGTCATCTTCTAGATGTAATACAGGATGTTTATTCTTTCATACTGAGTTGTTTTGTTCACAAATATAAATCAGGGCCCGTATTCACAAAGAATCCTAAGACTAAAAGTAGGTCCTTGGGGCGTCATTCTAATAAAAATAAAAAAAGTTCGAATTCTAAGATTTTTCTTAGAATTTCCCCTCAGTAAGATAACAGTTATTCACAAAGTACCTTAGGCATTAAGAGAGCCCCTAACATGAGGAAATGTGAATAGCAGTGAGGATGACTTTTAGTGAGCTTAAGATTGTCCTAATCATACAAGCTGGCGGAAAGACCAATAGAAAGGAGAGATATTCTCCATACAATAAAAAACAGTGAATTAATAGAATACTACCAGCTAGATCATGCAGGGATCCATCCCCTAAACAGTCGAGTAAATAAACTTCTATAACAATCATACAATTATTACTATAGAAATAAGAAAACTCTATCCTTTTAAGGGGAAATTAAATATTTTCAGCAGCAGGACAGATTACAGGTGCACCTCTAGTAAGGTAATACTAGGAAGAATAAATTAAAAATCATGAATAAAAAGTGAACAAAATTACAAACAATATACTACATAATTATTGAAATATTTATAGACTGTAAAATGCTTTCAAAAAAACATTTTTGAAAAAATTGGAAAACATCGCATTGATTGCATGGCAATGCCCATTTGTTTTCACCGTGATCCCAGCAGGCTCTGCTCCTCTGTCCAGTTCGGTTTTCTCCACCTTTTGTTCTCCAGCTTGTCTTCGTTGTTTTACCAAATCAACCCTCTTTATACAAGAAGGAAATCACAGTAAAATGTATATATTAATATCAAATAGATAAGGTAGGATAATAAGCTAATCAAAATAATGATGAGCATGTAAATAAGTTTTCGTTATCGTCGTCTTCCACTTTATCCGTGACCGGGTCGCTGTGGCAGCAGACTCAGTAGAGACACCCAGACGTCCTTCTCCCCAGACACGTCCTGCAGCCCCTCCGGGGAGAGCCCAAGGAGTTCCCAGGCCAGCCGAGAGACATAGTCCCTCCAGCGTGTCCTGGGCGATCCCCTGGGCCTCCTCCTGGTGGGACACCTGGGACACCTCCCAAGGAAGGCGTCCCGGAGGCATCCGGTATAAATGCCCGAGCCACCTCAACTGGCTCCTCTTGATGTGGAGGAGCAGCGGCTCTACTCCGAGCTCCTCCTGAATGGCTTAGCTCCTCATCCTATCTCTAAGGGAGTGCCTGGCCACCCTACGGACAAAGCTCATTTCAGCCACTTCTATCCGGGATCTCGTTCTTTCGGTCATGACCCAAAGTTCATGGCCATAGGTGAGGGTAGGAACGTAGACTGACCAGTAAATCTAGAGCATCGCTTTCGGCTCAGCTCTCTCTTCACCACAACCGACTGGCACAGCGTCACTAAGTTTTAACATCATGATTTACACATTTCTTAATCCAGTCTAAATTCTGTGATCCGTTATTTCTCTCCATTGATTACTAGGAGCACATTTAACATGTTTAATGTTGTTTTATTGTTTTTTTTAACAACCAATCAGAGCTCTTAGAAGATAGCGTCACACCTAGAGAAGGGGTTAAGCACACCTCCTGACTAAGAAAGGACTTTCTGTCATCTCCTTGATCAGAGTCGCTCTCAGCAGAGAACAGAATCACTCTTAAGCTAGGAGTTCTTAGGCTAAGATAGGAGCTCTCTGAGAGGAATCTGAGAATCTTTGTGAATACGAGCCCAGAAGTTTATAGATCCTCATTCTCACTCCGTCCAGCTAATGTACAACCCCTGGAAATTGTCAGGATCTGTGTCTGCTGATCATGTCTCTAACCAGTCTTCCACAAGGGGGACCAGGGGTCCTGGAATCTGGAGGGTGACAGGTGTAGCTCATCTGGTCATCAGCCACGGTGCTATAAGAAGGAGGACTGCCAGCTCTTCAGCGGCTGACTGTTTTGCCCCTGTGGTATTACACCCAGCTCTCGTGAATCTTGTCTTGTCAAGTATTGTGCTATCCTAAGCCTCTTAGTAACTTTGCTCCTCTCTACACAGATCTCGCTCTATGCATCATTGTCTTCATTTCGAAGAACCATTGGAATTTCCCACGGACCGTGAACCTCAACGGATATCTTACCTTGGCTGGCAGTCAACCGTATCAACGTACCATCTCAGTGGCGAAACCTGTCCACCCTCCTCAAAGGACTATCACTCTGGCTCCTATCGGCATCTATCTCAGGATCAGCACTCAGTCCCGACGCATTCTCTCCCTGGCGGATACCGCCGCCTCATCAGTAAGCATAATTGCAATCTGCGTTTCATTATTCATATTACTGAATACTTACTCTGGTTCCTCCATCACAGTTCTGCTCTGCTTCCCTGTTCCCGGACCCTCACTCCAGATCTTTAATAAAAGTAACTAAAACGTTCTCTGTCTCAGAGTGTTCTCTGCATGTGGGTCAAGTCGGCAGTTCGAACTATGCATTTGAATGGCATGCGTTGCGCATGAGTGAATTTGCTCTAGAATAAGTAAAGCACGCATTCAGTTTGAAGCTCAAAGTGTTTTGCAATGAGCTGCTTTCAGAATTGAATTTTGTTGAACTTTGTGATATACGTTGACAAATACTCACCCAAAAGACACAGATTTTCTGTTAAACCGCTCCCACACGAGGACAAAGTTTCTTGGTCAATTGGGAAACAGCACTCTTCACAAGCCCCACACTGCTTACTCATACTCTCACTTTAAAATCAAAATTTTCTCTCTGTTGCTGTTTCTGTCCCTCTGTGCCTAACTAATTAAGTTTCCTCATCCTTATTCTGCTTGTCTTAAGTTGAATCTATTTTATATATAATGTTCTGCTTTATTCTACTTCTGACTGTCATTTGATTTAGATTAATGTAAGTTTAGGGTCATAATGCCAGAAGGTGAATCTCTACTAAAGTCTTTAATCTTATGCATCCGCTAACAGATTTTCTTCCATTTTTTTCCTGTATTTAGCTCCATTTATCCTCTATCAACTTTGACCAGTTTCCCTTTCCCTGCTCACACAGCATAATGCTGCCAACACCATGTGGCACCATGGGGATGACCATATTGTGTTAAAGGGGGGTCTCTTGGGATTATTAAAGTTTATGTTGAATCTTGAATCGTAGGAAGTGTTGGATTTCCACCACATTTATGGTTTTACAGGTTGGCCTAATAATTCAGTTTGGTCTCATCCGACCAAAACACATTCTTCCTGATGTTTGCTTTGTTTCCTACATGGCTTGTGGAAAACTATAAACAGAACTTCATCTGGCTTTCTTTTAGCAATGACCTTCCTCTTGTCCAAAATGTCCCATATTGGGCGCAGCACTGGTGGTGTAGGGGTTTAAGCGTGGGACCACATATACAGGCTATAGTCCTCAAAAGCGGCTGTCCCTGGTTCGAGTCCCGGACCTGGTGACCTTTGCCGAATGTCTCCCCCTCTTTCCTGTCTACCTACTATCAAAAATAAAGGCCTCTAGTGCTGAAAACATTCTTAAAAAGAAAAAAAAAAGTCCAATATTTGTGGAGTTCATGACTGAAAAGATATCTGTCACTGGATTTTCCCACCTGTAGTGGGGATATTTGCAGCTCCTTCAGAGCTAAAAGTGCCTCTTTCGCTGTTTCTCTGATTAAGTTACTTTCGGTAAATAGCTATGTCCTCTTTGGCTTACATTTTATGCAACGCTTTTTCCATTGCAGTTAATAGATTGAACAGTGCTCAGTGAGATATTCAAATTGGTTTTGTATTTAAATGTTGTAGTCTAACCAAACGTTCATTTAACCTTGTCCACAATCTTTTTTCTAACCAGTCTGCAGCATTCCTCGATCTTGATGCTGTTTGTGCACTAGTGTTGTCTGAGGCCTTCACAGAACAACTGAATTTATACTTAGATTAAATTACTCACAGGTGAACTCTGTTTTCAAAATAGGTGACTTCAACTATTTGCACTGGCTTTAAATTAAGGGCATAAGAGTAACGGGTGCTGGAAACATAGGCCAGACTTTTTAACCGTCCTACAATAAAAATTGCCTGAGAAAAAAATGGGTGGTCTATCACTTCAAATCTTAATAATATACATTCAAATTTGTATTTGTAAGATGAGGAAATATGGAAAGGTTCAAGGTGTACAAATACTTCTGCAATGCCCAGTATATTAAACCTGTCTTCAAGTCAGTCCTGAGACTCACAAGTAATATGATAGCTGCACTATCTGAAGAGTCAGCGGAGTCCAGCCCAATTATTCCCTCAAGGTACGAATGCTGTCCAGAATGTCCAGATTATCACCACCACAACAAACAAATAAATGCAAGCAGCATACTCTTCATAGTCCTCCTGCGAAATGAGGGCCTTATATGAACCCCTGGACAGAATTCAGACTTGCTGTCCTATTTCTTCCTTTGCGTGTACAAAGGAAAAAAGAAAACACATCCAAGGGTATCTCTGTTCCCACTGACTCTTCATCTACACCCTCAAGTCGAACAAAATCATGCTTCTCTTAGTCCTGGGGACTACAGGTACAGCCTGCATTACTGGGTTTCTTCTGCTGAGCTCAGCTCCCATTGCAGCAGAAAATACTTGACCACCTGAGTATTTTTAAAAATCCTAAATCTAATCATTTAATTGATTTAATAAACAAATCTCTTTTTGGAGCAAACCATTTGCTGTGAAAAAAAGTTTATAATTTCTGTTGCAGTTTGTTCTGTTAAATCTAGTTGTAATGATAAAGTTTTCATTTGTTACTTGTGAAAAATGCTCTTTACTTTATCTTGGTGGCTCCCTGTAGCAGTAAAATCGCAAAACTGCTGTTGACAAGTACATAAATTGCCATTTTCTTTTTGCTGTGTGAAAACAAGCTTCCAAACCAAATAAAAAATCAAAGTTAAATGACTATAAAGGTAAGCATGTGCTGTAAATCACCCTGTAAACAAAGATATCCAGTATACAAAGACTTGTATTTTTGGAACTATCTACAAAAAAGTAGCTTGTTGTCTGAGTAACTAACTGAGGTGAGCAGCTCATCTTCATATTCATTTCAAGCATTTAAAAAAAGTATACCTTCAATTGTGTTCTCGTAATTTTAATGACACAACCAGATCTCAAAACAAGAGTCTGGATTCCAATCAAAGAGGATGTGGATGTAAATGACAACACTGTGACGCTGCTGACTATTATATGTTATAAATAACTATGTGGTGGAAGAAGTGTTCAGATCCACAAAGCATAAATTTAACCTATTAAGGTAAATAAAAGTCTTGCTTTCTCGGTGTGTCATCTAAGCAAAGGATCCCTTAAAGTCAGTCATTAATGTCCACGCCCAATCAGTGTTACAACACTGCTGGAACATCAGCGTCCTTTTCCATAATGAACGTTCAAATCTAAAACCACTTAATTGTTCGGCATGTTGGTGGCAGAATCATACTGAGGATTGTTTGGTTGATGAAGTGGAGGACTACCTAAAAAACGTTTAATGTCATCCTAAATAAGCAGCTTGATGGTTGAAACATGGAGATATTGAGGTGTTCCGACAAGACAATGACCCCAAACAACTATTCAAACTGGTTTTGGAACAGATAAATCAGTCTAACATTAAGCTTTTGAAGTCAGGTACATACATTACAATTAATCTTAATCAATGAACAGTGCAGTCAGATTCTGTTATTTATTCAAATTGGATAAAAAGTTTTTCTGTCTAAGGAAACCCAGCAGATTGCATCCAGGCAGTGACTTGCAGCATTCAATCCTCCCGGATGAGCATGTAGAGACAGTGGACAGTCACTGGCGTTGACTTTGCAGCAATCCCTCATACTGAGCATGCAAGTAGCGACAGTGGAGAGGAAAAACTCCCTTTTAACAGGAAGAAACCTCCAGCAGAACCAGGCTCAGTGGGAGCGGCCATCTGCTACGACTGACTGGGGGTTAGAAAGAACAGGGCAGAGACACAAAGAGAACAAAGAAGCACTGATCCAGGGGTACTTTCTATGGGAAGGAAAAGTAAATGTTAATGGATGTAGATCCATTGTCCATACCTACTCACTCTTGAAGGGCTGTGGGGGGTGGAGGGGGTATTTATCTCCAGAGTCCCAATTTTATGTGCTAGACCAAGTAAATTAGTTCAAAAATGAAGAAGTGAAAGAAAATGAAAGATGTTTTTTTGTTTTGTTTTACCATTTAAACATCTTAGAACTGCAGTGTGTTGCATTTACAGCTGCAGGTCTTTTTTGGGTTTGTCTCGACCAGCTTTGCTTATCTAACAGAAATGTATCCCCATTTTTCCTGGTAAATTAATTTAGGCTGAGTAAGATTGGAGGGATAGCATATGTGAGCAACAATTTTCAAGTGGTTTCAGATGTGGCATTTGATTGGGCCATGTTAGCAAGTAAATATGTTTTGAACTAAACCATTTCATTGTAGCTCTATCTGTGTATCTTGGCTTGGTACCCTGCTGGAAGGCAAATCTCCTACCCAGTCTCTCTTTTTTTGCAGACTCTAATAGTTCTCATGCCCTGTGTTTAGCTTGATCTATTGTCCCATAAAATCTCTATAGCTTCCCTGTGACTGTTGAAGAAACATGTCCTCACAGCATGATGCTGCCACCACAATGTTTGATGGTGAAAATGGGGTGTTCAGGATGATGTTAGATGATCTTAGATACTTCTCTTTTTGTCCTATATATCACTTGTCGCAAACTGCAACCAGAACTTCTTATTGACTTTTTGAAACTCATCTAACGGGGACGGCTTGTGGAGAGCATGTCTTATAGTTGTCCTCCCAAGAGATTCTCCTGAGTTGGGCATCTGTGGCTCATAGGAAGTTACCATGGGTCTCTTGACTGCTTTTCTGATATATGTGCAACCATATCCCTGACCTTTTTAGACTTGGTTTTAATGCTCTCTAACAAACCTATTTTACAGAATAGCTAGTTACTGAACTCTATTCACTAACTAGGTGACTTCTGAAGGCAGTGGATTTTGTTAGGTGTATCAGAGTATTTTTAAATAAAAAATGTACTTCCACTTTGTGTTGGTCTCTCATTTAAAATCCTAATGAAGCACACTGAAGTTCCTGGTTAAAAAAAATGTGAACATGTTAAATGAGAATAGTTTTGCTGGGCACTCTACGATAATATTTACATTCACCTTTTGTATTAAAGGAAAAAAAAAACTCAAAGTCCTTTACAATAAGCAGAAATTTTCCTGGTGACATTTAGTCTGTTCACACATATACACTGCATGCCATGTGGTAACAAATTAAAAGACTGATTTTTCTACTGTTTTTCTTTTAGTGTAGCAGAATGTCAGCATATAATAATAACCAGGCAATGTGGTTTTAAAACAAATTTTAATCTATCCATAAATCAGGACCTGAAGATCATGAATAAATCATAAGTAATGAATCTTTCATGTAAATATTTGCAGGAAACTTACATCCTAATCTGGGACTGTATATAAAGTATGTCACATGCTGGTGCAACTTACTTCTGCAAAGCTATTTTTAGCTAAAGTGTTGCCACCCTCTGATGATGTTCATCTTGTTGTTGGTGAACTCACCTGAAGCTACAGGGAGTTATCTCTCTCTGCTCCAATTTAAGCCTGCAGAAGTGAGAGTGCCTTAGAAAGGCGTGCAGTTTTTCGTTACGGGTAAGTTGGTAATGGGAACTCAGCCTTCGGCTTGTAGTGGATGCATGAGGTTTCTCATCAAACTGGAAAGCATGGTAAGATAGTTAATTCAGACAAACCTGGAGGGGCTGTGGTGAATGTTGGGTAATCAGGGAGATGGTGCTGGTGCTGAGGTCAGTTAAGGTTTGAGACACAGATGTGAGCAGTGAGTATAAATGTCATGCTGCAATGCTGAGTCTTCAGTGCAAGGTGCAAACTAATGCTGCTTCTCAGCGCCACACACAGACACTCACATAGGCAATGCATCTTCACACCATTTGTTTTCACTCTGGTTTATAAAGTGGGCTTATTCTGCAGTGAATATGTAGAATATGACATATTTACATAAATAAACATATTACTAGCTTTTTATATGCATACATTGTCATAGTTTGGAGTTTGGGGGTGCTTCAGGTGTTTGAGTTTCAGATCTTCTACCAGGGGTGTGATTCAGGGCAGAGTTTTGCAGTCACACCTGGATGCAGTCTTCTGATGACCACTTATTGCCAGCTCATCAACCGTAATAGTTAGATAACAAGTCAAATATTAACCTTTGCAAACTCTATTTGAGTATTCTAACAGTTTTATGTTTTCTACGTTTTCCAGAGCAAAAGATCAAAGAAGAAGACTCACCTGATCGTACCTCAGAATCCTTGAGCAACTGTTCCTTTCCAAACCACATTCTGATCCTACACTAGAAAACTCCTGGATAACTCCTCAGTTGTTCGGTCGTCTCTCACAGCTCCTTCATCTGCGTCCTCTGCGTTTCCACTATCCCACGCACTTACCAAGTCATATAAAGCATGAGCGGTCCATGGTAGTTATAAGCATGCTCAAAAAGTCCATACAAAGCACTGTCATATGTTCTGCAGTGCCTAGAGGTCTTGTGCAGTGCATGGGAGAATATACTGGCAGATTATCCATGATGTGGGGGCCCTGCACCAGCATGGCTTGTTCATCAAGCATTTGAACAAGGATTGGCCATACAAACATCAAGTATTGCAAAAGTCTCGCTATGATTCATAAAAATTAAAACCTTCAGAGCCTCCATGTGATTGGTTCTCTGGTCAGCATAGACATTTTGTATTTAATATTCTAGATTCCCTCTGATTGGATGCACCCAGATATGCATAGGACCCAGGTTGAAATAATTTTAAGTTGTGCGAAGTACTTAGATAGACATGCTCGGTGGAGGATACTGCACAAAACCTTTATCAGCAGCACCCCCCACCCCCCATATACAGAAAAAAAGTCATAGAAAAAGTACAGCTATTGTTCCCATGGCAATAGCGTTATAATAATAATAGAATGGACTATAGCACATAGATGGATCCTGACGCATTTTGAGAGACAGTCAAGCCAGTCCATAGCCTGGGGTATTGGGTAATTGTAGCCATGCATAGTAAGATCATTATGAGAATGTGCTATTGAAGAATAGAGCACGGTAGGTGGACTGATTTAGGTTTTCCAAATTTACTTTGATTCACTCACATTGTGATAGCTACAGCAGGTCTTGGAGACTGTTGTGGTCCCTAACATTGTGTGAAGGGTCTCTTAACAAAGGGTCAACAATAATAGCTGCTGACATAAGAATACAAATTCAACAAATCAGCTGAGTTAAAATGTAAGTTTGAAACAATTTTGCATGTTTATGTTCCAACTTTGTACAACACAAAGCAAAATCTGTAAGTAAAAAAAACTCTAACTTAAAAATTAAATTAAATTAAACATGCAAACTAGCTTTAAATTGTGAGTCTTTTCTTGCACATTTACTGTATTAAAGAGGCAATTTTCCCAATTTTTGGTGTTAGTTGGTCTTTGTTTTTCTGTGCAAGAAATGTTTTTTTAGTCTGCTCTCTGCAACATTAAGAGGATATGGCCCACTGGCCACAGTTTGATTCCAGTTTTGTTTTTTTATTGTTTTGTGAATAAAAACTGTTAAACTCCAAGGAATAAAAAAAGGCAGCTCAGACACTCCTTTCAATGTGCACAGCATATAATGAGGTCATTACGTAAATTTTTTTACCAGTTTATTTGTTTCGCTCTTGAATCATCACCAGGTGGAGTTCTCAAATCGAATGTTTGTTTTTTTTGCAGCCCAGTTGTCTCCATGTTTGAGGATTTTCCAATTTCCTGTCAGAAGAATGCTCTTTTCTGAATAGTTTTGCGTGACATGCACCGTGAATGAATATCACTCTTCCGAAATTAAATTCTTTCAAACAGAAGATGTGCCGAGCAATTGTCTAGTTTCTATCGAAGCACAAATAACGTGCACTAAACAACATAACACATGATATTGGGTACAGCAGCATTGCTACATGTTACTACCTCAACATTAATGTTCCCTCTTTTAATATCATTATTATTTTGAAGTCAGTATCATTGAAGGCTTTTTTCTTTTTTGAGAAAAACGACTGCTGCCTTACCAAGTGTATCAGCCAGCCAAGCATTGATAGCCTTATCAGAACACTTCGCAGAGAGCTCACAGCCAAACTTTTCACATCACTCTGCTGCTTCTTTCGTTTCTGTGTGCAGTGGAGAGACGTGTATGCGCCTGAGAGAGCGAGGGGGGTAGACGGACAGGCAAAGATAGATACTATGTAATGAGTTTCCACAAAGCGCTCTCTGTGTGCCATCATTGTTGTAGTTTTATGAATCTATCATAAAAGGCAGAGCTTAATGTATGTCACAGAATGTAATGCAGCTGAGGAGGGACTGCAGTGAAAATGAAAGGTGGGAGACTAAAAGAATGAGGTGGCAAAAAAAAAGAATATTGTAACATCTCCTGTGATGATTCAGCTGATAACGAAAGGCGCGGCTGGTGTTGAGTTCATGAGAGCTGTCCTTTCCCGGGGATTCTGAGAGCTGGGTGGGGGGCGTCACTAGAAGAGAGCTGGCCATGTCTTTAAATAAAACACGACATTGATTTATTACTGTGAGCCAGCCATAACTTCACACACACACACACAGTCGCTGTGCAGTTAAACCACTGAGAACACTCTTGCACTGTAGATCTCAGCAAATCCACTTTACCTCTTCTAAAGGAACACAGCTCTGAGCACAGCCCTTTTTCTTTTTACTTTGACTATTTATTCCATAGCTACTTTCCTCTCAACTTCCAATATGCTCTTTGGCCTGCATCATCACAGAGAAAAGGACTTCAAAGAAGAAAGATTATTCAATTATTGAAAACCAATGACTTTGTGTGAGAGTTTGGACATGAAAGAAACTCATCTGGTTGTATTAAAAAATACATTTTAATGTTTCGGCTCCAATATGCTTGGTTTGAGCTCCATGAATGTTAACACTGATGCTTAGTCATTTACAAATGAGCAATATTCTCCCCTGGGGCTGGCTGTTATTGGGCTACATTATAAGTTGCTGGTGCTGTATGAGAATGACTGTTCATGTTATATCAAACTTTTTAGCAGAGCATTTGTCATAAAGACAACTGTAACACAAATTCAAAATTTGACAGACATACAAACAAGGATAAATAAAAATATTTTGATGAGAGGATGAGAACAGAGGATATAAGTGAAGTTAGTTAATTGTCTTCTGGTCATTACACAAAACAGCAGCTTCCATGAAGGCAACCCATCCATCTCTCTGCCACATCCAGTAGTCCACCTATATATACCTTCAGATCCAGCTTTCTTTATTTAAATTGGCCGATCACATCATCCTTCCATCAGTGAAAAGAAAAAAAAATAGATTAACTTTCACATTAATAATCAGAACATTATCAATTATTTATCAGTAATAAAATAGAAAGCAAAAAATAGCATGTATACACATGGAGTTCGTAATAGAGTCATTTCATACTTATGTAGTTTGATTTTGTACACATGGTGAATTAATCAAACTCTTGAGCTTGCCAGCGCACACCCTATAAAACACTGCATTTGAGTCAGGCTTCCTCTTTACCTGCATTACAAGATGGCTGCCAAAGAAGACACACTCATACTGTGATGTTTGGACTGAATGATTTAAATACAACAACTAAATATTTTTCCAGTACACTGGAGCATAATGCAATGTTAGGAATTAATTTTACAACATTCAGGAACCACTATAAAGTAGTTAGGGAAGAACTTAGTGCTTCCTAACAATATCAAAACACAAAACTTAAAAATATACAGTAAGCAGACAAAGACCAGGACATTTGTGTTAAAATTTAAGACAATGGGCAATAACCATAAAGTAAGATGTAATAGTAAAATGTCTATAACAAAAAACTAAAATAAAACTGATTGGTTTTTCAACTTTTTGTCTTTAGAAACTGCAGATGAATACTTGAGGAACTGCATCTAATTTAATTCAGGTATGTATTTTTCAGGCATTTTTAAGTGTTTATTATTGTTTTTTTTTTGCTTAATCTTGAACAACAGGAGCATCAGCAAACTTTACTGTGTTTTTGGGAAGACAATTTTTCTATGAACTACAGGGGTTGGACAATGAAACTGAAACACCTGTCATTTTAGTGTGGGAGGTTTCATGGCTAAATTGGACCAGGCTTGTAGACAGTCTTCATTGATTGCACATTGCACCAGTAAGAGCAGAGTGTGAAGGTTCAATTAGCAGGGTAAGAGCACAGTTTTGCTCAAAATATTGAAATGCACACAACATTATGGGTGACATACCAGAGTTCAAAAGAGGAAAAAATTGTTGGGCACGTCTTGCTGGCGCATCTGTGACCAGGACAGCAAGTCTTTGTGATGTATCAAGGCCACGGTATCCAGGGTAATGTCAGCATACCACCAGAAGAACGAACCACATCCAACAGGATTAACTGTGGACGCAAGAGGAAGCTGTCTGAAAGGGATGTTCGGGTGCTAACCCGGGATTGTATCCAAAAAAAAAAAAAAAAAAAAACCACGGCTGCCCAAATCACGGCAGAATTAAATGTGCACCTCAGCTCTCCTGTTTCCACCTGAAACTGTCCGTCGGGAGCTCCACGGGGTAATATACAGGGCTGCTATAGCCAAACCCTTTTGTCACTCATGCCAAATGCCAAACGTCGGTTTTAAATGGTGCAAGGAGCGCAAATTTTGGGCTGTGGACAATGTGAAAACATGTATTGTTCTCTGATGAGTCCACCTTTACTGTTTTCCCCACATCCGGGAGAGTTACGGTGTGGAGAAGCCCCAAAAAAGCGTACCACCCGACTGTTGCATGCCCAGAGTGAAGCATGGGGGGGGATCAGTGATGGTTTGGCTGCCATATCATGGCATTCCCCCAATACTTGGGCTAGATGGGCACGTCACTGCCAAGGACTACCGAAAACCATTTTGAGGACCATGTGCATCCAATGGTTCGAACATTGTATCCTGAAGGCGGTCCGTGTATCAGGATGACAAAACCCAATAGACACAGCAAGACTGGTAAAAGTTGGGTTTTGATGAACATGAAAGTGAAGTTGAACATCTCCCCGGGGCCCCACAGTCACCAGATCTAAAAATTATTGAGCCACTTTGGGGTGTTTGGGGGAGCGAGTCAGGAAAAGTTTTTTCCTCCACCACTATCACGTAGTGACCTGGCCACTATCCTGCAAGAAGAATGGCTTAAAAAACCCTCTGACCACTGTGCAGGACTTGTATATGTCATTCCCAAAAAACGAATTGACGCTGTATTTGGCGCAAAAAGGGGGGCCCTACACCATACTAATAAATATTTTGGGGCTAAAACCAGGTGTTTCAGTTTCATTGTCCAACCCGTATATATTATGTATGTATGTATATGTACTATATATTTATGTATATATATATATGTGTGTGTATATAGTGTATAGGGATTTGTAATATATATTTTGTATATGTATGTGTATTTGTTATATGTATGTGTATATGTGTTTATGTAGTTATTGTGTTATATGTATGTGTATATGTGTATATATGTATGTGTATACGTGTATATATGTATGTGTTATATTTATATATATATATGTATATGTATATGTGTGTATGTATATATTATAATAATAATATAATATTATAATAATATAATTAATATATTGCTTATTCTTTTATTGTTGTTCTTGTGTATTCTTTAAATAAAATGTAACTGAATGTAAGCTATTTGTTTGATAAAAAAAAAGAAGATGATCCTGACTTTACATCTCTTCACATAACATGTTAGATAACTCTTTCAGGAGGTTGGTTACACGCAGTCCATATTAGCATTTTTTTTTGTACTTACCTGCTTAGTCTGACTTGCACTGAATGGAATCAGCTAGGGATGCATAGTCAGGAAAGTAGCTGCTAATAGCCAGCCTCAAGCACACTTCCAGATTATCATCAGTCTTGGTGGAATGATAGTTGGACTTTATTATCTTAATGTGAGAAAACGCGGACTCGCATAAATAAGTGGTAGCACATTTGCTCATGTTGGGGTATTTTTCCTCTGCAAGTAGGTTCCAGAACTGTCTGTGAGCCCTGGACTTCAGCTGAATGTCAGATTTCTGTGGAGGATGAAATTGTGACACTACAGACCCATTCCGGTGAAATAATGTTGCAATTTTTGAAGAAAGTGACTCAATCTGAACATCTTCTTGAAAAGGGTAGCGCATGAATGTAGCAACTGGCTCAAAGACTGCAAGGTCTTGAAAGCTTGTGTCAAACTCTGACAGACATTTTTCAGTCTGCTCTGTTTAGCCTGCACTGTCAAGTTGTGCACACACTGTCTTTTACATCTCTAGCTCTGACACAATCTTCAGGAAGTTGGCTAAGTCATGACGCTGCAGCTTTAAGGACAGCATTTTCCGTTTGAAAGCATTAACTGAGCTGATCATATTGATCACCGTTTTGTTTTTTCCTTGCAGCTCTACATTAAGGTCATTCAACATGTTTGTTAGATCGGTTAGAAATGCCAAGTCTAGAAGCCCATCTTCATCATTTAGGTAGTTGTATTCTGCCTGTTTCATTTCAAGTAAAAACTTCTTAATCTCCGGACAGAGCTCTCGAAACCTTTGCAGGAATCTCCCCTGACTCAGCCATCTCACATCAGTGTGGAGCAGCAACTCAGAGTGGCCGTGGTCAGCCTCCTCCACGCGTGCACGGAAAAGCCGTCTTTGAAGAGATCTGGCGCAAATAGAACATGTCATCCTCGTTGCCACATCCATTATTTCTTTCATGTTGAGCATTTTTGCACACAGCGCTTGTTGGTGTATTATGCAGTGGTAATTGAGGAAGTCGGGGAAAGCATTGGCCTCCCTGCACTTGGCAATATACCCATTCGAGCGGCCAACCAACGCGGGTGAGCCGTCTGTGGTTATGGACACCAATTTGCACACAGGAGGTTGGTTTTTTGCAGTAAAGTTTTGGAAAGACTGAAAAATACCTGTCCCCATGTGTGTTCTTTCATGGCCTGTACTGTTAACAGCTTCTCTTAGGCAGTCAGATCAGCAAATACCATCCGGATAAAAATGCACAACTGGGTTGTGTCGATCACATCCGTTGCCCTGTCTAATTGCAGCGAGAAACACTTGCAGTCTGCAATATCCTTCCAAAGCTGCTGCGTTAAATCCTCGGCGATGGCTTCAGAGCGCTATAACTGTATTCCTTGATGGTTTGAAAGCTTTTATTGAAGATAATATTTCCGAGTTGTTTTTAAACTTCCGAAACGAGTTAGCTGCTTCAACAAATGCTTCTTTTATCAACTCTCTGTCTTGGAAGGGCTTCTTGTGTTTAACACTTAAGTGACTCACCCGGAATGACGCTACGGTGGCTGCCTTTGCTTTTGTAGTCACCTGTGAGAACAAAGACTGCTGTCCAGACAACTGTTCTTTAAGTTCCTTCACCTTTCTGTTTCTCAGTTCGCATTTAGTAGGGAAGTTAATGTTAGTTTTTATGAACATTCCGAAAATGCCGCCCCACATTTCCCTTCTTCGGAATAGCAACAGAAGACTGACAGATGAGGCAAACACACTTTGAGTATGACATTGTGAAGAAAAAAGGCCTCCTCCCATTCCAAATGGAAGTTGTATGTTTTTTGCTTCTTGCTTGGTCCAGGTCCATTAAAAACCCTTTCTTAAGTTTATTATTATTAAACTGGAGGCTAACTAGCTACTCAGTACTGCTCGGCTCTGCTAGTTTTGTAGTAGCTGGCGTAAAACAACACGCATGCGTGAGGTGGTGTCAAAAAAGAGATGACATGTCATACTGCATGTCCTGTATGTCAATCAAGTGATAAACATCATGATGGTGATTTATTTATTTATTTTTTGGTCTTGTGATCTACCAAAACTACTGTTTGTAATTATGAATATGAATATATTATTTCATATTTAATATTAATATTTTCCTATTTTATTAAATAATATTTCAGGTCTGTTAAGGGTTGTCCTGTGAATACCAGCCGAATAAGGCGGTGGTATTAGGACAAAATTGAAAGGGATGAGCCAAGCTCTGACATTATTGAACAGCAAAACTCTGTACACACATGTCATGAATTCACACAATTTCTTATTACACAAGAATTTACTAACAAAAATAAGTCAACTCAAAGTCAAACATATTTCAATCAACAAACTCTTTACTACGCTAAAACAATCCAACTAAACTACCAAGCAGGATTAAAGAATAAGGAAGACTAATGGGCTATGTACAGTATAAACAAGTTGATCAAAGATGGTTGAAACCATGACCAAAAGAGTGATGCAACATTACCATGTAATGTTATTTATGTTTGAGAACCAAGGATTATCTTGAAGAATCTGGAAGTGAAGTTGAGTTAGTCTTGGAATCAGCATAATCAGCATACCTTTAGACAACCATTCACAATGCAAGATCAGGTAAAAAGATCTTGCATTGTAATAATAATAATAATATTATTATTTATTAATATAAATTTATATTAATATTGATATTAATAAATAAATTATTATTATTATTAATCAGCATACCTTTAGACAGCCATTCACAATGCAAGGTCAGATAAAATATTATTTTAATGAAATATTTTAAAGAATGATTTGCTGAATAAAACCAACCTTCTGGATGACCAATTCTCAGCGGTGTTTAATTAGCTGCCTTTAATTATTAAAATAATATTTAAAAGAAATTTTTTGAATAAGGACCCAAATCTTTGAGACATGGGCTTAATTGTGTTTAACTTAGTTATCAAGTTTAAAAATTTTTAATATTTAGGGAAATATTTTTTTACTGGATTGAAAACTAAAACCCTTTTTTGGGTAAATGATCCTTTAAACGGGCAAGCACGTGTTTTTAGCTGTTAGGGTTTGAAGCTAACAAAAAAAGGCTTATAGCTTTTTTCATCCGAATCAAAACCACATCCCTTTAAAAAATAGCATTTAAAAAAAAGGGTTTAAAAAAGCATGCGGGGGGGCCGGTGGTTATGGCCAATCTGTGTTTAAAATCACCCTTTAAAAATTTTTGCTTCACTTAAAAAAAAAAACACAAAAAAACCAAACGTCAATAAACAAAAAATTTTTAGATTATTTCATTCTAAACTACTTTCTCTCTGCCCAAAACACAACCTCTTCCGTGAAACCCCGTGCTGAGGAAAAAGTTGTCTGGGGGCGACGAAGTTTTGAAGAAAGCATCCACAGTGAACAAAGGGGGTCAGTTTTGCTGCTAACCTCCGTAGGGGGGGCCACTCGTTCTGTCGGCCGGCCCAAAACTCCACGTTACTGCTGTAACCACGGTGATGCGGGCCCCGTTGTCCTTTCCTTCAGACCGGGGGGAAAAACGCTCCACTCGGCGTCGTAGAGACAGGGTTTTCTGCTGGGAACCCTCTGGAACACAGTTTGCTTCTCGGGGGAGACCTCAGAGAGGAAAAGTCAAGCCACGCTTGTACCTTAATTACCCCCCTTCATGAATGAATACCGGATACACAAACAGCAATTCATTCCTTAACTTAAAAGTACATATGATTGTGTGATCGTATGACACTCTTGGATCCAGTTTGAAGAGTTACGTCTGTTTGCCCACAAAGAGAAATTAGCGCGCTGTGTCCCTCCGTTCAGTTCCTATGGGGACCTGCGTGGAAGAGGTCAGTTTGTTGCAAAAGCAGGGTTTTTATTCGGACAGCGACGTCACGGGAAGTCCGCTGTTACCCCCGTTTCTGGCTGAGCTGGAAGTAGGTTAATGCGATTTATTTTGAAAGTTCCAGAAAGTTCGTACTGGCCTTTTGTTTTGTACCCATGGCTGGGTCCCAACACTACCTTTGCCATCGACCAGTAGCTCGCGATCGACGTAATGGGCACCCCTGTTCTAGATTCTGTGTTTCTCATCAGAATGAAGCATTAATTCAAGTCAAAGCTCTGTCCTATGTGACATAATGTTACCACCTGAATTAGCTCTCCCAGAAACTGTCATCACTCTAATCTTGAATATAGCCACAGCAGTCTTGACAGATCCACCTGTTTGTCAGCCAGGGTTTGTAAAAATGTTGGGGCATGTTTGTTGTTACATTGAGCTGCTAAAAATATACCCACCTACGATGCGGTAAGGCGCTGTTGATGAAGGCTTGTGGAGCACACTGACGTTGTCTAAATCCAAAATAAATACTTAAATATAAAAGCACAACAGTTGACAGCAGCAGTAATAAAAACTACTAATTTAGACTATAATTTGTGCATTCTTTAACAATATTTTGAGGATCAGGAATACATTTTTTGCTTCAGTCGTAAAAGTAGTAAGATGAAAATTAAAGTCGACATTCAGTTTAAACAGTTGATCATTTTAAAGGATTTAGCGAACTTGGTAGAGCCTGCAGGTGGGAGCTTTGCAGACATGATGCTCAAAGCTTTCCAGATGGACTTTTAAATTAGTGTTACCTTAATTATGGTGATGGATAATGTCATGATCTCTCCTTCCAAATAGCAAACTTTCTTTCTTGTAAAAGTAGAAGTGACCAGTTATGTGTAGCAACAGGTAGGAGAAAGGAACGTCCTCTTACTCAATGCTCGGGATTTTCCAAGTTTATGTTCAAATGTCTAAATCTGACTTTCAGATAAGGCTAAAGGTCGAGATCAACTACTGATGAGGAAATCTCTTGCATTAAATTTGCTTACATCTGATAAACAAAAGGAATGTTTTTGTGACCTTTAGCTGCTCATATTTTAAACTGTAAAGCCTAATGATTATTAACTTAAGCTTGATCCGCTCACCCATAATTTATTTTCATTCCTCAACAAATAGTTTTCCTTTCTTTGTTCTAAATGATAGAGGATTAATTATATGATCTAGAGTGCATCGAGACACTGCATCATCAAAAGAACAGAGGTTAAAATTACCTAGTGACAACTTTAACAGATATCAACTTGGTATGAAAAATGGCTACATCTGCCTTAACCTAGCGGTCTAAACCTTTGCCTGATTATTTCGTTTTATTATTTTTTTTTTATTGCATTGTTTCCGTTTTAATTTTACTGATTTGTATGTAAACACATTTTCGACATGACAAACTATCTACTTATATGAATTCAGGACTTGATCTGGTACTTTTTGAGATTTTGTTAGTCTGCTTCATGTAGACGTACTTTTTTGTAGTAAAACTATGCCTGGGGATTATTACTTTTTCACATAGTAAATAATAAACTAAATCATCATTTGAAAACTGCATTATGTATTTACCCTGTTAATCTTTGTTTGGCATTAAATTGTTTCATCTGAAACATTTAAAGGTCAAAAAAGCAAAAACCGAACAAATCTTCAAGGGGGCAAACACTGTATATCTTGTCTCACAATTTTTACTCTTATCTGCCTGATGCAGATTAAGGGGACATTTATGGGGACATAAAAGACTGACTATTGAGGGCAGTTAAAATTTTATAGCGTGAAAAATAAATTTTCATGCAGTTTGTGGATGTTGTTTTTTTATTCTTTGTGTTATTGAGAGCTTATACACCAAAATAGCTTGTGCATGTTGAGGGTAGTTTGTACCCTAGCCATCTGCACATTAGTCTTCCAACAGTTTCTTCTACAGTAGATCCAGTTGACTAATATGTTTGTGGACTGGCCCCCAATCAGACAATCCATACCGAAGCCTCTGGGTTGGCCAACCTTCACTGTGCTGACAGGACTCTGTGTTCTCAGCAGCTTCAGGAGATCTGTTGCTAAAACCTGACCACAGTGTGGCCAAGAAACTGAGAGTTTCCCCAACAGGAATAAATGTAGCGCAGCAAATTTCCACTTTCTCTGTAAGGTGAGCAACCTGCTGTTAACAAGCCAGAGCCAAAAAAACAGAATCAATTGCAGAAAAAAAAACAAAGCAAAATTGGCAGCAGCAAAAAAGTTGCAGGCTGCATGATGGATGCCAGCCAAAATGGAGCTGACTTTTTTTCTACTTACCTCCTTCTGGTGCATCACTCTTAGATGTGTGCTTTTTGGCAGAAGGATAAATTTCCTGCACGCGCCTGCTGTGCTGATGCATCCAGCTGAGCTTGTGTGCATGTGTAATTTTGTATGCCCATTACAACTGGCTGTTTGGCCTTAATAAATATTGAAGGCTTTTGAAGTAACACTTCTTTTCAAGCTCATTTTCTCTAATCTTTTAAGAAGTCTCTAAAACTTTTAGGTATGCAGAGAAAAATATGGAACAAGATGGGCTGGGAGTTGATCCCATTCAGGTTGCCAGAGGGAGGAGATTCAATATTGGATTTATGAGGAAGAGAAATCTTTTTCTTTGCAATTTTCACTTGCCGTTACTTGCCTTAATTACCTTATTCTCATTATTATTTCCTGTTTCTTATCAATCTTCTTACTATGTGTTCTGTCATCATTATTTTCTTTTCTGTTTTCCATGTGCTCAATTGTTTGTGTTTTCTTTCAGAGCTCTCTTTCTGGGTTTGTCCAACAACCCTCATATCTCCGACTTACACCTGGACATCAGCAGCTGTGAGGTATCATCCGCTGGCCATCTCTTATGTATATCCACTCATGATCTTTTCAGATAAGCATCCCATCATGCTCCACTTCGCTTTTTGTCCCTCCCACAGCTGAGGTCAGCAGGTGCCGCCGTGATTCAGGAGCTGTTTCCTCGTGTTTCATGCGTGGGGACTTTAGACGTTTCTGATAATGGTAAGCAACTTCTATCTGCTTGCACACCCACAACATGTTCTATCTATTACAGCCAAGATGGTTTTTACCTACACATGCACTGAATGCATTTTCATAGAGTACCTTTTTTGTTTGCGGCATAATGCATGAGTGCACCAGACAGTATACACATAGATAATGGAATTTGACATTAGTGATATGGAAACTGAAATGTGTGTGACTTTCAAAAATGATTCATACCTCTTGAACTATTACGGGACTGTCGACCTGTCCAACAATAAATTATTAAATAGAGTCCACCTGTGTATAATTTAATCTCAGTATAAAACCAGTTATGTGAAGGTCCCAGAGGTTTGTTAGAGAAGATTAGAGTCCAAACACCATCATGAAGACCAAAGAACACAGCAGACAGGTCAGTGATAAGATTGGGAAGATGCTTAAAGCAGGGTTCCCCACAGCACCACCACCATGTTTCACTGTGGGGATGGTGTGTGGCAGGCAACATTTTGTTTTCCGTCAAACACCGTGGTTTGCATGGTAGCTAAGCAATTTTAATTTGCTGCATGCCCTGTTGCAACCTTCAAACAGGACTTCTAATAGCTTCATTTCAACAGTGACTTTCTTGATGCCACCCTTCTAGAAGTATGGAGTGTACAACTAATAGTTATCCCGTCAACAGTTTCTCCCACCTGAGCTGTGGATCACTGCAGCTCCAGCCCCTCAGTTCAGATGGGCCACCCTGGGCTGTCTGCTGTGTTCCTTTGTCTTTCCAATACCATTTGTTCACTGTTTTTTATCAAACATCTGAGGCTTGCTGCACTGCATTTTATTTAAGGGTATTAGAGTAAAAGGAGCTGGATGCATAAAAAAAAATTATAATTTGAAAACCTTGTAGAATTTTCTTTCCACTTTACAATTATGTGCTGCTTTGTGATGGTCTATCTGAAAAATCTCTACAGAATACAATAATGTTTGTGTTTGTAACTTGACAAAATGAAGACAAAGCTCAAGAAATGTAAATAATTTTACAGGGTATTGTGGGATGTATGTATTAGAACACAACAAATCACCAGTTTTCCAGTATACTTTCATTTTTCAACATTTTATTTCTTTATCATGTACAACATCGTAAGACTTGGGGCAAACAGCAGATTTCCTCACTTTGTATTTCATGTGTTTCATTTTCCCCACATGTATTAGATGGTCAGAATAAACTCCAAAGAAATCCCCTTCAGCTTGAAGCTACAACACGCTGAGACCAAACTGAATTCTTTGATGTTATATGCAACAGTTGTAGCAAATACGTTAAACTTTTTCAGATCAATAAAGTTGCAAACATTTTACCACAAAAAAATCAACTGCCAACATTTAATGTACTTGAATGGCCATAAACCCCTGAGTTATTTTATTAGAATCAGTAACATTAAACACGTCCTTTCAGAAACCTGTAATATGAGCAGGCTTTGTGCCTCTTCCTGCTTAATCATGCTACAGGAAGCTGTAAAAAGATGAACCCTCTTTAAAAGCATCTGGGCTCTTTTCTGCAATGATATTCTTTGCTCTCTGAATGAAGCATTTTTATTCTTGGATGCAGACACATTTTACCATGGTTACCATTTTCTCTCTTTCTCCTTTATTTCACAAAAAGGATGAGTAGGTGTGAGTTGGCGTATAGTTGGGAATATTTGGGAATTTTTGCAGAAAGTGAACGTTTCTTTCTTCAAAAATAGACCACGAGGAAGAAAAACAATGAGTCAGAAAACCTGAGTAAATATCAAATGCATTTTCAAATAATAATTGGGCACAAAAAGGTAATTGCCTACTTAACCTAATAACTTTTTTTTCCAATCTTGGTGGAAGCAGCCACATTGAAGAGTTTTCTAACAGCCTGTTTAAGCTCCAACATTTCAATTTTAAACTTTGACTGGGCCACTCCAAAACCTTTGTTTTGGTTCAAATGTGGACTTATTGTCTAGGTGTGCTTTAGATCATTGTCCTGCTGCATAACCCTAGTGTTCTTGAGCTTAAGCTCGCGAACGGGTGGCCAGAAATTCTCCTTCACAATATTTATGGTAGAGAATTACAGAAAGTCATTCAGGTACTGAAGAAATAAAGCAACCCACAATATAACCACCACATTAGTATGATGCAAACCTTTTACCCCAACATCCAAAACGTTCCACTTTTGTCAAGAAATGTTTTGTCAAATGTAAGACAAGCCTCTGTGTTCACTTTGCTCAGCAGTGGTTTTCACTTGAACATCCCCATGGACACCATTTTACCCCAGTCCCTTTCTTATTGTTGAATCGTGAACTCTGACCTTACCTGAGGCAAGTGAGGCTTGTGGAGCTTGTTCTGGGTTGTTTTGCAACAACCCGGATGAATCGTCGATGCATTTTTGTAGTAATTTGATAGGTTTGCCGCTCCTGGGAAGACTCAGCCGCGTTATATGTTTTCTTTAGATCAGGGAATGATTTTAGCCCACTTCATATTGTCAGACAGGTTCTGTTTAGGTCTGGTAGCAATCAGCCATGAGGTAAAACTAAACTAAACAATGTGGAAAATCACAGATAACTATTTAACAGGGAAGCTGTTGCTTTTTCACAACGGCCTGGTTGGTTTGGACAACATTTTTGCCCTCATAATTCTACTCAGGTCATCTGTAACTACTGTTTTACATGGCAAAAACACTTGTGTTGAGCGCATATGTTATTATTTTCCCTTTTTTTATTAACATTTCCAAAGTTTAGTAACTGTTCTCATGCTTTATTGGCACTTACATGGGTGTAATTACTGATCTTCTTTGAAGCAGGATCTCAACTCGACTGTAGAGCTTAGTCCTGCTTTGTGTTTGGTTCAGGTTTGGATGCCGACTTGTTGGCTGTGATCCCGGCGTTCTCTCGACACCCCTCCCTCAAACACCTGATGTTGGGGAAAAACTTCAACATCAAGGGCAGGTATGGACCACTGCGGTACGCAGCCGTACAGATGGTTGTGAAGTTGACGCAGATGATGAATGTTTTTCCTCCTGTTTGTGCCTCCTCAGGGTGCTGGATGAAATTCTGCAGAAACTAGTTCATTTGGTGCAAGAAGAAGAGTGTGTGAGTTTGATTATGTAACATATTGTACACGTACACACATGCACATGCAGATATTCTCTGTGGTGTTATGCACAGATGCACGCCTACACACGCCTCACAGATTTGTTGCCTCACACACACGTTTTGGACACCCAGAAAAACACACTTGTCACCGAGCTGAATTCTTGTCCTCGTTTATGCCTGTTTAAGCTCAATCCTCCACCTGCCACACACACAAGGTGCAAACATCCTAACAAGTGATGTTGTCTGGGGGCCTGATGAATGGTTCATTTGGTCTCCGTCTATCCGAGAGACTCCAGAGGTTCTCTGTTTTTCTCCGCTTGGTAAATCCAGCATGACACTTGCTTACTCAATTATTTACCACTGTTGATGGTGATTGCCCACAACAATGCTCTTTCACAAAGTAAAAACTTAAGATTGTGTGCATGAACTCTTATGCAGATCGGTGTAAATGAGCGTGACGGTGAACTAGCGTGTACAAAGTGAACTAGTTTGTCACATGGCAGCCTGTCCTTTTACACACTGAGGGATAACAACACAAACGTCTAAGCCATCTGAAATCAGGTCATAAAGACATTTCTTCCCATAAGCAATTTGTTAGGACCGCTAGCCAGTTACATTTAATGAAAAATGGCATTTTATGAGTTCATGCTTCAGTTGTTTAGGGGAATAAAACAAAGCAAGTTAAATAAAGATGTGTTTTATGTAGGTGGCTTGTACAAAAACTGTGCTCAGACATAATGGGTACTAGATTGTTTTCTGGGGGATGTTCACAGGATAAGGGGCATTTCATGCTTCTTCCATTAACAAAACATCTGTCTTATTGTAATTAGGATAAAAAAACTGGAAAAATGTGGATCTCAGGTGCTCACGTGCCTTTGTAATTGCCTAATGCCACCATAACAGCATACCTACAGAAAAACATGGTGTTGCAGGATCATGCCAGGGGATTATTTTTCCCCAAATGAGGCTTTTGTCATCTGTTTGTCTCGCTGCTGTTTTGTTAACCCAGTATCGGGTTCTGAACATTTCTCACTGCACTGGACTTCATATATCGCACCGCTGAGGTGCTTTGGTTTTTTTTTTGTCCTCGTAGTGAACTTGTCTCTGCTGGAGTGTAGTTAGGTCCTAAATACACCACAGCATTTTCCCTGGAAAACATCTGTCTTAGTTTCTTAGACTATACAGCCACAGATCCACAGAATGTTCTTCTGAACAAACCAAAAAATCAAGAGAACAAACAAAGAATTCCAACTGCCTTCTATTTAAGCATCTAGGAAGAAAATGTAAGTTTAAGAATGACTGGAGTCAGGATAGTAGTGTCGATTTGGGTGTGGTGAAAAGGATCCGAATGCGGCAGAAGGTAGGTTGGGTGGAAACAAAAGTTGTTTTTTTTTATTAAAAAACGGGGATCCCTCTCAAAGAGGTAAAAATAACCAGTTGGGTGGTATAAAGGATTTTATATTGCATGTTAGTTGTATTTATGCATATAATGCAACATTCAGGATAACCTGTACCCATTAGAATTTAACATACTTGCAAAAGATGAACAATGGTTAACATTATAGGCATATGTTTAATTCCTTACTTAATGTGTTTCTGCTGAGCCAAACAATAAAAAAAAATGAATCAGGACTGAAATATGCATTAGTATAATAGTTAAAAAAGCTAATTTTATCTCTCACTTTGACATTCTAACAGTGTTAGAATGTGAAAACCTATAGTTGTCATTTTCAGATCCTTAAACCCTTTCCACATTTTCCCAATTTTTCCATGCTATGTTTGAATCTCTCAGGCGCTGCAGTCCCTCTCCCTTGCTGACTCGAGGCTTCGCCAACGGGGAACAGTGCTGGTCAATGCCCTTGGCTCCAACGCCTGCCTCCGGAAGGTGGACCTGAGCGGCAACCTCCTAGAGGACTCCGGGGCCAAGATGCTGAGCAAGGCTCTGCAAATCAATACGACACTCAGGTCTGGGCCTGATAATATTTTTTCCCTATCTATATACTAAAGGGATCAAGAGCACTACCAAAAGATTTCCATACAGAACAAAGCACCTAACCTTGGAGAAGCAAGTCAAGAAAGATGAAAGAGTATGATTAAAGAAAAAGATGAAGATGTGGAGTGCAGACAGAAGAAATGCAGAGAGGCTGATGGCTGCTTCAGAGACGCAGAGGGACGGTTTACCATGTAGGGGGTAAAACATAACACTGAGCACTCTGAGGAATTCAGACATTCATCATCATAAGGAAATAAAAGTTCTTCAGGCTACCTGTGTATTATAACACCCAAGAGTGAGAAAAAAGATTGAGTGTCTATTCAGATGGTTTGAAATACAGGTATGAAAAGAAATGATGGAAGCTTGAGAAGCAGCAAACTAGGACAAAATCAGCAATGGGGTGAGTGGATGATTGAATGATTGGAAATGGAGAAGAAAGAAAGATGTAAAAGGATTGGACATGAAGACCTCCTGGAGAGAAAGAGAGAGAGAGAGAGAGAGATTTTGGGTTTTGCTGATTTGAATTTCTAGGGCAAAATCTGTCGGGGTGGAGATAAAGAGACAGAGCTGGAGGATGGAATGAAAGGAAATATGAACTGAGCGCTTTTATGAAAAGTTGGACAGATAGTGGCTGTAAATGCAATATTTCCCAGACGCTTGTTGAATGCATGGATGTTGTTCATACATCCTGCATTCCCTTAATGCAAAAAAAGATGGATCGAGACAAATGTCTTCCTTTGTATAGGATGTCTTTGTCTAGCTGCACTAACTGTCATACAGCAGGAGGGGGTTTGAGTGTGTTGAGCAGTGTAAAAGGCAGCTGATCTTCTTCCTCCTTATTTCTGAGCCTGTCCCTCTCTATTTCCTGTCTGTTTGATCCCCCTCAGGAGCGTGACGTGGGATCGCAACAACACCACGGGAGTGGGCTTCCAAGATGTGGCGAGGGCGCTGGACCAGTAAGACAAACACGACATAAACAAGCATTTTTTTCTTTCTGAAGAGAAGCCCCCCCTAAAACAGATCTCCCACAGAAGCATAAAAAAGGCAGATAACCATCCCTCTGCAGTGTTTGATGAAATGCTGTGAAACAGTAGTCTTCTGGCTGGTGCGCTTGTTACATCCGTGGAGGTGAAAAAGTTTCTATACTTGTCTGTGTGGACAAACACATGTGGGTGTTTTTTTTTATATATATGTATATATTTGGGAACTGGAGACATCTGTAAGAGAGGAGCTGTAGGCGTTTATTTGTTTGTTCTAGTTAGCATCACAATTGTTTTCCTTTATTCATGGCAAGTGACTTTCTTTCTCTGTCTCTCCCTTCTCTTTCCAACACTTAGCAACTTCACGCTGCAGTACATGCCCCTCCCCCTTTGTGACATCTCTCAGGCGTACCGCGGGTCCCCAGAAAAGACAGAACAAGCCTTGGCCAAGGTTAGGGGGCTAAAACATTGTTAATTTATTACATCGTGTTTAAACATGCTCCGGCCTCTTGCACAGTTTTTCTTTTTAAATGTTTACATTTCAAATACAGTGCCTAGCAAAAGTATTCATACCCCTTCAACTAGAGTATTTTATTGTCAGTGTATTTTATTGGGATTTAATGTGCTAAAAACAACACAGAGTTGTGGAAAATTGTGAAGTGGAAGGAAATAATACAGTGTTTGAATATTTTATTTTCCAAATTATCTGAAAAATATGGTGTGCATTTCTATCCATCCCCTTTCAGTCAATAGTTTCTATTGCTACATGTACAGCTGCAAGTCTTTTGGGATTGATCACCACCTGCTTTGCATGTCTGAAACAGAAGTTTCTGCCATTATATTTTTCAAAAAAGCTCAAGTTCAGTCAGATTCGATGGAGAGCTTTTGTGACCATGAGTTTTCAACTCTTGCCACATATCCTTAGTTGGATTTAAGTCTGGACTGACTGGGCCACTTTAAAACACAAATGTGCTTAGAAGAAAACAATTCCATCGTCGCTCCCGGCTACTTTGTGTCGTGCCATCCGAGAAGTGCGGACAACACAGGAAACTTGTTGTTTTCCCACTAGAAGCTTCCCTGTCCCTGCTGAAGAAGGGCATCTGCTCAACATGATGCTGCCACCTCTGTGTCCCCTTGGGGATGTTGTGGTCAGGGAGAATTGCAGTGTTAGTTTTTTGTCATGCACACCATTGTGCATGTATGCAAAAATATTCAGTGTCTTTCTTATCTGAACAGAGCACCTTCTACCACATGTGTCCCTTACATGGCTCATGGCAAACTGCATACAGGACATCTTAAGGCTTTCTAACAACAATGGCTTTTATCTTGCCACTCTTTCATAAAGAACAGATTTGTGGAGTACACGGGTAATAGTCCTGTCAACAGATTCTGCCACCAAAGCTCCTCTGCAGCTCCTGAAGAGTTACCCTGGGCCTCTTGGCTGCTTCTCTGATTAATGCTTTCCTTGTCCGGGTTCTGCCTTTGTCCTCGTAGATTTGCAGTTGTGCCATACTTCTACCATTGCCAGATGATGGACTGAACAGAGCTCTTTGAAGTGTTTAGAGACTGGCATATTGTTTCCTAACCCTGCTTTAAACTTCTCCACAATGTTATTACTGAGTTGTCTGCTGTGTTCCTTGGTCTTCATGGTGCTGCTTGTTCACTAATGTTTTCTGACAAACCTCTGAGGCCAACACAGAAAAGCTGTGTTTAAATTGAGATAAAATGTTACACCAGTGCAATCTGTTCACCAATTATGTGACTTCTAAAGGCTGTTGGTTAAATTGGAGTTTATCTAGTGTGACCAGAGTAAAACTGGGAAAGTACAGTTGCACACCTTACTTGAAATCCAAATTCAATCCAAGTCTATTGCATTCACATTTCAATGTCCTTGATGTACCATACCATACAGACTTTATTTTCAAAAGCACTTTAAATTAACCACATTTCAAACAACGTGCTGCACATAACTGCATACTAAAAACATACATTAAAAGAAAAAAAAACATGTATGATGAAACAGAAAGGAAACGAATCAGGAAAAGGCGATATAATTGCTATCGCATATTAAGCAAAATTATCTCAACTACATGTTTCCTGATATTGTGTAGCCCTAGTAATAATACATTTGCATAGGAGTGCACTTTGTACAATTAAACCACATCAGAATCATTGTTTTTTGGAGGTAAGGTCTCATTTTTAAAATTAATTCTGCATTTACATAGAATATGTAACCATACAGTGAGGACATGGATCGCAAGCATGCAAACTGATCTTGGTAGAATAAGTACTTATATTTGTATTTTTGATGTTCTAAATAGTGTACTCATGTTGCCTCAGTCAGTATTATTGCTGTCTACATACTGTACTTTGCTGCTGTCTAGGCTTGTAAGCTGCAGTCTGTTTACATTACATGTCATGCTCTGCTTCCCTGACAGCTTATGCAAGTATCAGAAAAATCATATATCAGCAGTATATCTGTGCACCAGTGCACTTTAGGGAGATTCCTTGGGCTCTTATAACATTGGGGCACATCTGCTGTAACATTCTCTGGGTAATTTCTAATAAAATTGTACCACTACTTAAATTAGTGTTTTGTTTCTCCCTACCTTGTTTGGACCTTATATCTTCTAGTTTGCAAAAAATGATGATGCAGGGATGTTTTCCATCTGCTGAGTCAGGGAAGCAAATCAGTCTTTGGATTTCTTGAGATCTAAATCATGTTTCCTCATTACCATGCAAATGGACTTGTCTTCTGTCTAACGCATGCTGTGCTTTGCAAACACCCATCATCTGCTCCTATTTTGTTTTTTGTGTGTTGGTGTGTGAAACAGATCCAGCGCGCACTGCTCAGGAACAACCAGACTCAGCGGTTCTCTCAGAAGCAGGCACTTAGGCTGCACCAGGGTCTCGTCACCAGCACCGCTGAACAGGTCTGTGTCTGCATATGAACTCAAGTGGAGAATAAATGTTGCGGATGTGAATTATTAGTGATAGTAGTTATATATACTTATGTATTTTAGGTGATGGAGCGTCTGTGTGTGAGGGTGCAGCAGCAGCTTTGTGTCCTGAAGGGCTGCGAGGACGGAGACGAGGTCCAGACGGCGAGACAAATCCTCAAAGAGGCCAGAAACTCCAGAGCTGTGAGTGAGCTCTGTCTGTGTGTGAGAGAAAGGCTTGGATATTGGCAAACTGTGCATACTGTCGCAAAGAGAAGCGGATATTATTTCCACCAAATTTTGTTTTTGTCACACTTGCTTGACTGAAAACCGGAAAGATTTTAACAACTTAAATATTATATAACGATGACATTTTTACATAAAGATTAGAACACTTTACATATTTGCAAAAAAGTTTGAGAACTGCAGTGACGAGCTACTGAGTGGATTTTACAATTTCTGTGAGTCTAAAGAAAGCAGTAGTTTTCAATCACTGAACCTTGTTTCAGCAATTTTGAAAAACACTGTTTAGCATCTTTATTTACACTCCATAATAAACTCAGCACAAAAAACAACAAAATAAATGAACCAGCAAAGCTGATGATAATTTGTGAATTTTGCACATTTATTGTAGAACTGCAATAAAATAGGTAAACACAGTTGGATGGATGAAGTGTTCAGTAGCTGTGAAGGTGAAAAAGGCCTGTGAAAAAAAGCCAAACAAGTACTAAATTTATTACCCAATTTATTATCTAATTGTGAAACAGAAGAAAATTCATACATGATTTTCAAATTTTCTTTACAAATAAACATTGGGGTGTGCATTTGCATTCACTTCCTATCTTTAATACCCCTAAGCAGCATTATAAAGACTAGTAATTTATAGCACCAGATAAAAATCCAAATGTCTCAGAAGTCGCGTACTGTGTAGTGACACCTCTGAAGAAAACAGACGTTTTCCGTTGAAACGTGTCAGGTATGTCCTTAGAGACAGAAAATAAAATTGTGTCTAATAACAACAGAACCTAAAGTTTATATTGCATATAGACACACTTAATTTTATTGGAATATGTGAAAATTGAGTTACAATAGTCTAAACAAGAGAAAATAAAAGCATGAATGACTATCTGACGTTCCTGTTTTTACACCAGATTTCTAGGTTTGAAAATATTTCTCAGACTATGAAACAGACCAGACAGGTCAGGGATAAAGATGTGGAGATGTTTAAAACAGGGTTAGGTTTTTATTACCAATTATTACCAAGCTTTGGACATCTCACAGAGCACTGTTTAATCCAGTATCTGAAAAAAGAAAGAGTATAATGCAATGCCAAACCTTATTTGGACATGGCAGGTAGAATCTGTTGAGAGGACATAGGGAGTCCTGTTAGCGGTTTACCTCAAACCATGAAGGAGACACAACAGCAAATGTGTGCTCTGGTCAGATTAGAACAAAATTAATCTTTTTGGCCTACATGCAAAATGCTTTGTATGGCAGAACACTAACCCTGCAAATCACCCTTTACATACTCTCACCACAGTGAAACATGGTGATGGCAGCACCATGCTGCGGGGATGTGCAGGGACAGGGAAGCTGTTCAGAGGTGATGTATCCTTTTCCATACGCAGTGACTTCCAAGTAAATACATTGAAGTTTGTTTTTTTCAGGGGGCAAAATGTGAAAACGTTCATAAATACTTTTGCAAGGCACTGTAACTGCTGTATTTTAAAATGTAAACAGATGAAAGCAGCAGTGAGTACTCCTGTAGCCTAATTATAAAGGCGAATTTTTCCTGAACTACTTTATATACTGTTGTATGGACAGACATGCCTCAGGAAGCAGAAAGTTTTTAACAAAATGAATGAACCAGCCACCACAAGAAATAACAGAGAAAGTTCTGTTTCCAGTTTTTGATTTTTTTTTGGCAAAATATTGGAACATTTAAGTAAGTCATTAGGAGAAAATCTATAACAGGTTTCTGCACATTGTGACCGCCCTACATACTGCTTCTAAAAACTGACTGGAAATCACAAGTTTAAGACTATAGATATAAAATATTTCCTCGTCCAAAGTTTGAATTGCATTAAACTCAAAAGCTGCACATTAAAAATTCTAACTTTAAAGGTTTTCTCCAGAGCAGTGTTGAATAAATGCTCTCATTGTTGCATGCTGAAAGTATCAGCCACTAGTTCAGTACACTCATACAGCATGCAGCATTTGGGATGGATCGATCCCACAAAAAGTGAGTTATAATCAGTGGCATTGACCCTGCTTAATTAGTCATGTACTATAACTTTATTGACATATTTAATGAATAGTCTATAAGGGGTAATTTTGAAGAATTTATCTCGACAAGCTGTAAAAAACCTCACCATAATGAGTCTTGAATAGTTAAATATTCAGTTAATTAGTTAATTAAGTCATCGGGTCAGCAGTTACTGTGTAAGGACAGAATTTTTAAAAGCTAAAACAAAAGGATGGTAACGCTGGGATTTCTTTTTTTTATTAGATGTAAATGAAATCAACAGCAGCTACAGCTTCAGATTAAAGCAAATGAGTCAGCTCTAGTTTTGGTTAAATATTTATACCCCAAATATCAATGCACCGATCCACAGTGCCATAGTAGGGTAGAATAAAGGACATGGAGTGGGTTATGAGTGCAGCAAGTACTGAACATTACTGAGTAGCATGGACTGATGACAAATAGTGTACATACTGCTACCAATGGTTATTAGACATGCTCCTAAGACTCAGTTTGGTTTGTTTTGAATCCACCAACAACAAAAAAGACAAAGATTTCATGAATGTTTCCTAATTAGGTTCATAACTATGAGGGTTTTCACAAAATTACCTTTCAAACTGGACACAGATACTTGATAGTATTATTAATACTGCAGAAATAGCCCTAAAGCTTAAAGCTTTCAAAAAACAAAATACCAGAGACATATAATCAATAACAGCATGACAGCATTTTTATTGTCTTAAGTAGTTCAAAACAAGTAATATGAAATTCAGCAGCTACTAATTAAAAAAAAATAAAATAAAATGCAATTTTCCTGTATAGCAAAACAGGAGCTTAAATGAGCAGCCGTGATGCACGTCTCTGTCTTTGGTAATTTTGCATCTTATATTCTTTGATCAGCTAGAGCTGATAGGGTACGCTGCTACAGGTTCTGGCTAGTTTCTGGTTGGCTGTTTCAGCGCCAGTCTGGTTCTTAAAAAAATAAACTTTTTTAACATCTTTTACTGAAATGTCCAGGATGGAATGATTATTGGAAACATCTACAATGTTTTTGTTCAAAAGATCAAATTGTGTGCAAAAGTTTGTCATAAATTTTTACTCCTTCACATAAACAAAAATTAATACACAATGGCACAAATGTCAAGTCAAGTTTATTTATATAGTGCTTTTCAGCAACAAGGCACTCAAAACGCTGTACATGAGGAAAAACATTACAATGATACAGAAAATCAAACACAGAAAAACAAATCAAATGACATTAATAATCCTTGGGAGTTTACTGGTAAGAGCTGGTTCTAATCCAATCTTTCTAATAGAGGTAATTAACTCATTAAGTCCTCTGTGGTCAGGAATTCATCCTGTGCTAGAAGAAAAATTATAATATTAAAACTTGAGGTCGCTGGTATGAGGCAGTTGTGGTCCCATCATTCAAATAAGCTGGGTCACTGGTATAAAACAGTTTTAGTCCAAAGTTTTTAAATACTAATAATGTTTGGCTGTCACTGGTATGATATAGTTGTAATACCATCCTTTTAAGAAATCTAAAATTCTCTGGTCACTGGTGTAAAAACAGCTTTAGTCCAAATTTTCAAATACTAAGAGGGAATACCAGCGAAAGCCAAATATTGTAAGAAATCTGAAAATCTATGAGAAGTACTGAAATCACACATTTAGGTAGATGAGAAAAGAGACCACATTAGGTAAGAAGAGGAAAAAAAATCATATTTCACACTACAGCAGGATACAGCAAAAAAAAAAACAACCTCCGCACAAAGAAGCAACATATATACGAAACATCATGCAGGGGATCCGGTGATCCGGTGAAGGGGTGCATATGTTTATTTTGAGCATGTGTGTGTGTGCGTGTGAGTGTGTGCAAAGTAAGTCCATGAAGCACTGTCACAGAGGCCATTGTCCTTGATGATACGATAGATTGTTCATCAACCGGCCACACAGTTCTGAGCAGCTCCCCAGATGTCCTCAGGGAAGGGAGGGAGCAGAGGGAGCAGAGCGTCATGTTTACATAACTTCCAGGAGAAGTTGAAGATAGCCAGCCATCAAGGCCATGCAGGGGAGCCAGATTCAGAAAAACAACTAGTTGGGTTAGGCTGACTCTTAAATTTCCGTCAGCCTTGAGAGTCTCGCTGGTGCTTCTCAGTGGCGAATCCAAACAGGCAAATTCCAGGTCCTTTCTGCCAGATCCGAGCGAACAACTTTCTCCAAGATTTATCCCATTTCACCCCTGAGTCCAGGAACCGCAACCTGCCTGCGATCCTGTGTAAGGATCACATCCAGTCTGCGATTCAGCTCACGTAGCATCTCAGTCTGAGTGTTGATTGCTCTACAGATCCCATCATACATGCCAGGCAGCCTTACAATGGCCAGAAGAGATGCTGAGGTTTTTCAAATTTCTCGATATGCCAGGTAACCGCCAACTCCAAAAAGCAGAAATCCTGTTATCAAACATCCAATTGTGTACACATCTTCGACATCCTCGACTGACAATATCGATAGACACACAATCCTCCACTTCTGCCAGGAGTCTGGACAAGAGGGTTCCCCTTCACTCTGTCTTCTCGTCGAGAAAATTTTATCAATTGCATTGAGAGACCAGCTGACCAAATCCATAACTCAGAATTTTGGAACATATGCAAAAAGGGGCTCCAAAAAGAAAGGCAAGACACAGAGCTGAAGCAGGGCAGATATGGGAGGGTGTGGGAGACAGAGAAAAGCGTCCTCCTCCACCGAGACCAGAAAGAAAAAGAATTGGGAATTCTAGAAGTTTAATGTTGGCTATCTGTAATCCATTGTAACACCGGTTTTAATGTTTTTGAGATTATTGTCCCTTTAGGACAGATAGCTGTGCCCAGGTATCATCATTTATCTCATACTGCTACCCACAGATAAAGAAAGGTTGTTAGAATTAGATTAGATCATCAACTATTTCTGTTTGAAAATGTCATGGTAAGACTTTTAGACTAAGAAAACTGTATCAATGGACAAGCATGGCGGTGGAAGTATCATGCTGGCATGAAGTTGGTTGTATCATTCCACCCTGAAAAAAAGAACTGTTTCTCTTTAAAGCCCAAAATGAATAAAACATGACCAGCAAGTGTAAACTTCTCCCTGGCACAATAAGTCATTCACCAAAGAAACACAAGCTTTATCTCTAAACAGAATCTTTGTCAATTTTTTTTTTCTTTGTATGATGCTATTTGACAAAACATTAGTATCATATTAAAAAAAAAAAAAAAAGTGCTTTGTAAATTTTAGCAAAAATGTTGACTTGTTATGTTTTCATGGGTAGGATATCTGAAAAATGAAACTTCTAGTGTGAAGAAAAATTCAGTTAAATTACGTGTAATTTTAAATGGGCCTCTGCTTTAATAAAAATCATCCATTCTTTTTGAATAGTTAGACTTAATTTAATTAATTGTTTGTGTCTGAATCAGCTGTACCCATCCCTGTGCGAGCTGGCCCATGTCCTGTCAGTGGACGGCCCCGTTAAGCAGCGTCTGGACACACTGGCTGGAGAGCTGGCCAAAGCCGCAGACAAAGAGCTGCAGGTAAATCTGGGGTTGCCATCACAGCTTGTTTTGCAGGACCATTCCTTTCCTTTATGCATTTGTGATATAAATAGAAGTAAACTGGTTGCATTTAAATTGGCTATTAATGCTGTGTGCAGTGAAGGTGTGCTGACTTCAAAAGAATTGTGGCATTTAAATTCACAAGAAAGAAACAGTCCGAAATGAAAATCATTGTAAAAGGAAAGAAACTGCTGATGCCTTGAGGACAATTGGAAATACTCTGGGCCATATTAGCCTAGTTTAATAATTTCCAATACTGATAAATTTCAAAGCTGGAATTTTTTCAGGTTTTTGTGTCTAACAGATGAAGTAAACATGTGTATAAACAGACCATATGATTCATTAGCTTAATAACACAATGAACAGCTGCATGGCACAGACAGCCATGAATAATCTTAGATTAACTAACTTTGCATATACAGATTGAAATGCTTAATAAACAAACCTAATTAAATCTCTAGTTCTTTACCGACTCGTAACTTTGACATTTGTCCAGGTTGTGGTAGACTCCATGGTGTCTCTCTGTCGAGAGCTGTGCCCCATGTCCTGCTTGGCTGCAGAGAGACTCAGTCCGCCTCTCTCATCCATCTCCGAACAAGTTTCCATCCCTCGCTCAACCATCCGCAGTGCCCTGATGGAGAGAGCAGCTGAAGATATCAACCGAGCCCTGGAGTAAGAAACGCAGCAGGTTAAAAGCTTCCAATCAGGAGAACGTCAGAGAATATTCCGATTGAACTGTCATGTCTTCATTTTTCTCTTTTTGTGAAGGGAGGTAAAGCTCTCTGTGGTCTCCTATTTGACAAACTCGATTGTGGATCAGATCCTACAAGAGCTCTACACCACTCATAAAACCCTGGTACTGGTAATATCCCTTTAATGCATGACCTCTTTCAGATAGTAGAAAACTGTGTTTGTTGTAGTACGGAAGTTTTGTTTAATTTTTTAAAGAACTAAATCATGGTGCTCAAATGTTAACCACCACAATATTTTTACAGTTATGGAGAAAAAAAATGGTCTCCACATTTGTTAAAAACAGGCTTTTGTATTTACCTGGTTTGAGGTAAAAAAACGTGTTAACACAATGCCAGGAAGGTAAGACATCAGCAATGGAATCAGAAAAGCAGTCATTTTAAATTTAAAATTGATGGCCATACAATTACAAAAAAAAAAAAGAATAAGGATTGTTTGTTCCCAAGAGTTTCCCGTGAAAAGCCTCTTCTCTCTAAAAAGAAGATGGCAACACACCAAAGTTTTATCTGAAAAAAAACCACAAGAGTTCTAGAAAAAATAGGACTAAGTCCTTTGAACAGATGGGACCATAGTAGAGATGTTTGGTTCTAATGCACAGTTGCATGTATGGGGAAAACCAAAACACAGAGCATATCAGTTTAAGCTCCCTATATGACTGCCAAACAGTGCTTTGCAGCCACAGGGAACTTGAGCCGTTTGCAGTCATCAAATTGAGATTTACCTCAACATATTACCAAAGTATTCTGGAGTCAAATGTGAAGCTATGTGTTTTATAGATCTTCACACGAAAGTGAGTCCTCAACATGAGTGATCCAAAGCACAGCTGCAACTCTACAAGGTTTTTTTTTTATGACCTGGAAAAAAGAATCAAGATGTTTAAACAGACTAGTCTTGTTCTGACTTTTTCTGTTGTGCCTCTCTTTGAGGAATACCATTTCTATAGGCCTTCCATCCCAATAAAACATCAACTAAATGGGTCAAAAATGTAACTTTTATTGAAGAAGATAAAAATTATGACTATTCTTCAGGACTCATATACAGTATATGTAACATAAGATGTGCAATCATGTACAATGTTTTTGAACTGTAACAATGACGTTGCTTGTGTGCAAAGAAAAAAAACATTTTAAATTCAATTTTATAAGCAATCCTGTCTGATTCTAGTTGGGCATTGTTGTTCACTGTTGCTGTTTTTTTAAAACGATCTTCCTGCCAGTGGTATTCTTTGAGGTTTCTCTTAAAGAAGTTAAGTGGCTGGCTGACGTGTGTGGGGTATAATGTTTCTAAATGTCTTTTAAATTTGTTGGGTTTCATCCTGTAAGCCACAGTTTTCAGACATATGACACAGACAGTTCTCTCATCCTCTCCTACCACATTAGCAGTGAAACCCAGAGTGCCATATGCCTTGTCATATTTTCTCGTCTTGGGCTTTGGCGTTTTGGTCATTGTCCTCATTTGTCTTTGTTCTGATTGTACCTGAGGGTGCCTATTTTTCAATTTGCCCCTGTAATATATTTCTCCAGATTTTCTCTCTGAATCTGTCCTCATTTCCCCTGCTCGTTGTTTGTTGTGTCACCCCCAAATGAGTCAGAGTCCTTAGACATTCTCATTAGTTTAATGCGTCCACTGTATTTTCTGGACAAAGAAAAAGGCAAAGCTGTTCTTGCACCCGTCTATCATGCAGTGACCCCTTTTTTCCAGGAGTGTATGGATTATAATGGAAACATTCTATTTCCCATGATTGTTTGCTTAGTTATATTGAAGTTTTTCTAAATCAGAGCATTGACAAAGCTTTTTTTAAGTTTTTGAAGTGTTACTGCTTTGACTTGAATTTTTCCAAAGCTGTTTGACTACCTCTTTCTCTGACTGATTTCCTCTGCGAACCAAACTGTTGCTGTCAGAGTACTATATTATGTCCTCATAATTTTGCTGCAGCAACATAAATGGGTGAAATGAGCTCAGCTGTTGCCCCTAGCATTTTATGCTAACATATTTCATCTTGAAAATTGGGCAAAAATTGTTTCAGTTTTATTAAACCTTGAGATGGACTGTAAATAACTCCTTATAACCTGCATCCTAGATGCAATGCTGATATTGCATTGTGTCAAGTTGCTAGCTACTATTTTTAACCAGAAAAAGTTTCACCTTCCAATTGTGACAGATCTCTCCTTTCGAGAATAATTAACTCTGTAGTGCATTGCTTCTGAATGGTATTAAATTTTCCACAGCCACCATGCATAATGATTCGCACAAACTGAATTCTACAAGACTAACGTTTAGCCTCAAAGCTCAAATTCATCAACCTCTACAAAACATAATGCAAACTATTTTCACCAAATGTTGAACTGTTACTATACTGTTATACGAGTTAAAAAACGTAATTCAAGAGATGTAGATTGCCATTATGTTCTGCCCTTATGACATCAGAGGGTCATCCTGATTTCACCTTATAACCCCAGATATGACCTCAGATGATCATGCTGTTCTCCCCTTATGACAGATGATTGGCTCTCTTTTCTCTGCTGTGACATCAGAGGTTCCCCCCTTTCAGCTTATACTCTACCATACCAACTTTATTAGTAAGGCACTTTAAAACAACTACAGTTGAAACAAAGTGCTGCACATTACTACAAACTCCAAACATAATTCAATAAAAGGCATATATAAATATGGCATTAAAAACAATAAAAGATTAAAACACAATAAACCAATTTAAACAACGTCAAAACTAAGTTTCGCTAATGTTAAAATCGAAAGAATAAAAATTGGTTTTAAGATGAGATATATGACCTCAGATGTTTTTCCTGATATCCTACTGTGACATCTAATGTTCATCCTCACAAATTCACACTTACCTCGCTGTAGAATAGATGTTCATCCTGATTTCACATTGTGACCCCAGAAGTTTATCCTAATTTCATATTATGACCTCAGATGGTCATTCTCTTCTCAGTTTATAAGGTTGCCATCCTGTTCTCCCACATGACCTGAGATGGTCATTGTGAACACTTATTGTTACACCAGATGCCCATCTTGTTTTGACTTTATGACATCAGATTGCCATCATTGTCTGCCCTTTAACATCAGATGTTGAACATTTTCTTAACGTATGACATCAGATGGTCATCCTGATCTCTTTTTGTTACATCAAATGTTAAATCTGATTCCATCTTATGTCATTTTTTCATTCCAATCTCACATTGTCAAAACACATGTTCATCCTGATTTCACCTTTCAAGTCCATAACTTCATCCTAATTTCATGTTATGGTCTCCAATGGTCATCCTTTTCTCAGTTTATGACATTAGATTGCCATCCTGTTTTCCCTCCTGTGGTCGCCCGGTTCTCTTACTGTATCAGATGGTTATCCTGGTCTCTTTTTGTTACATCAGATGTACATTTTGATTTCATCTTATTACCTCACATTTTCAATTATATATTTATATTCATTTACATTTTCATTTATATTACATTGTCAGAACAGATGTTCATCCTGATTTCACCTTATTGCCCCAGAATTTAATCCTATTCTCACTTCATGAACTCAGATTATTATCCTGATTTCACCTTTTGACCTCAGATGTTCATTCTGTTCTCACCTTTGTTTGTTTCCTTTGATAGTTGTAGTTATGTCAAAGTGGCTCTGAATTTTGTGTTTACCAGCATCACAAAGATTTACTTCATTATAAAGAAAAAATTGTATGCTTTTGAACAACATAAAAACCTAGTTTGAGCTAGTTTACTCCTGATTTGACTCTGCATGACCTAATCTCTATATAATGTAGTCCTTGAAATGAGCACAGCTGAAAAGCAGACCATGGTAGACTCCTAGTAACAGCATTGCCTTCCCAGCTCTGCTTTACATTCCATTCACTGTCTCCACTGTTATGTCTCATTTTCCTCTCTGTGTTTTGCTGCAATGCCAGCCTGTCCTCTATCATCCCTTGCTCTGCTTTGATAATCAAGAAATTGAGTTTAATTCAAATTTGTCTCTGGCTTTCCGAATTCGTATACCAAACCACTCTTTCCTCTGGTTGTGAACCTCATAGTTGGAGGGACAGACTCACCTCTTCTAGGACACTGCATCTAAGGATAATATTTTGACTGATGGGAATATTAATGCTGTGCTGAATGTGGTTAATGTGTGTGTTGCGTCAGCTGCGACAGGTCTCTCAGGCGAAGCGCTGGGATGATGTTGGGACGGGCAGACGATCTGTCAGACATTCAAGACTTGTTGAATCTCTGGAATTTCCTGATGAGGAATTTGGAGTGAACCTGGGAATAGTAAGTGTCGCTAAACGTGATGACATGTAAGGCATGAGATCCTTTGGAGTGATATTGATCAAGACTTTAACATAGATTCCACTACAATACAACTTTTCCCACTGTAGTTAAAATCTATCATTTTCCGATACAAAGCGAATAAATAGTGCCTTGCAAATGTATTCATACCCCTCAACATTTTGTCACACTACAAATAAAAACAATATATTTTATTGGGATTTATATCCATAAAGTGTGGAGTGCATTTGTATTCACACATCTTCTTGCAAGCTGTGACCAACTTTGGTGTTACTGCTGAAGAAAAGCTTGCCGACATCATGATGCTACCACCACCATGTTTTGCAGTGGTGATTGTGTTTTTCCACCGCAGCTAGTGGTTTGCAAGCAGACCAAAAAGTTCTGTTTTGTTGTCGTCTGACCATAGCACCATAGCTTTTGGCAAACAGCAATTATTTCTTAGTTTGTGTTGGCCTGTCCCATACAATCCTAATACAATATATTGTTTTTGTTTTTTTTGTCACAAAATGTGAAAAAAATTATTAATTCTTTGGCATTCCATTGTTTAAAAACATTATTTTCTGTCCATGATTTCTTTTTTTCCCCTGTTAAAAGGATACCATGGCAATCAAAAAGCGGAGCTCAAGAACTAGGAGAATTCGCCCTGTCTCCAACAGAATGAGTGAGTCTTCTGCCTCAATTTCAACTTGTTTTTGACATAAAATCTAACTGTGATCAAAGAAGACTGAAGCAGAAGCAGATTAACATGTGATTAATGTGCTGCTGGTCAAATGTGATATGTTAAAGTGATCTTTGTCCCAATTAACTCCTCAGGTTTAGGTGATGAGCCCAGTCCCTCTCCCACCCCGTCTGCTCCTTCCCACTCAGCTTCTCTCACTCATTCGGCATCTTGGGAATGCCTCTCCACTCTACCCACCAACGGCTCACCTTTACGTCATGTAACCCATGTCAGGCCACGCCCTCCGCGACGACACAGATCCGGACACATTCCTCCTGAATCTGTGAGTAGACCCTCTGACATGATGTGCATAGATACAGTCCATTGCAAGAGTAATCATACCCCTTAAGCCTTTCCAAATGTTGTCATGTTACCACCACGAACTGAAGGTGTTGTATTGGGATTTTATCTGACAGACCAACACAAAGTAGTGCATACTTGTTAACTTGAAGGAAAAAGTTCAGTGGTTTCTAAAAAGTTATTCAACAAAAAAATATAAAGTGCTGAGAAAGGGTGCAGAATTCAATTAACTAAATAGAGTTTATGTATGAGTAATGTAATCCTAGTATAAATAGAGCTGTTCTGTGAAGGCCTCAGAGGTTAGTTTGAGAACATTAGTTAACCAGCATCATGAAGACCAAGGAACATATCAGACAGGTCAGGGATAAAGTTAGGGAGAATTGTTAATTTGCCAAGCTTTGAACATCTCACAGAGCTCTGTTCAATCCATCATCTTAGATTTGCAGCTGAGGTGGGGGAATCAGTGCCATAAATCCTAGCATTATGCTGTTTGGATGCTTTTCTGCAGCAGGGACAGTGGAGCCGGTTCAGGGTCGAGGGGAAGATGACTGGAGCTAAATGCAGGGCAATCCTGGAAGAAAACCTTGTATAGGCCACAGAAGAATAGAAAAACTGGGGTTGAGGTTTACCTCCCAGCAGGAGGAGAATCCTAAGCATACAGCCGATGTTACAATGAGAAGGTTTAGATCAAGGCATGTTATGTTTTAAGCCAAAGTTCAGACCTAAATCTAATTATAAATCTGTGGCACGACTTGAACGTTAATGTTTATAAAGTTCTCCTTCTAGTCTGGCTAAGCTTGATAAATTTTACAACAATGTGCTAAACAGCTGCCCCCTGCAGCTTAGTTCGAAACCCTGTTTTTTAGGAGTATTTTGGTTGAAAAAGTTATAGTTGAGTTTTTCTAAGCTTTGATGGACATTTCTCTCTGGTGCATATTAACTCATACCGCAGCATAAAGGTGACCGAGGTTCGACCATAATACCAACATATTTAATCATAAGGGATTTGTTTTTCCTTCTCTCTATTTCTATGTGAACTTTTGTTATTCATCTTGTGTTTGTTGCCAGAGGCACATTCCAAAAATAAGTTCCTTTTAAAGTAGAAAGCTGCCACATTTGTCTCTGTGACTCAAATGTTAATAGTGAACTGTCTGCTCCCAAGGGACCGCGAGCCATCAACAAACTGAGCAGTTTGTTTGTTTAGTATTTTTTAAAGCTCATTTTTAAATCGGTGCAAATTTATCAGGGCAGAGTGTTAAAGGAGGTGTTTTCCAAAAGGACTTCTGCTGGCGACGTAGTTAGACTTGCCAGCCAGTCATTTGAAATGATCACACCTTTTGTCATGCTTTCAGCTTTTAGCAGACTTGGCAGACCGACCAATTGTTGTTCTGTTTCCTGTTTTTTGTGTTTGTGTCTGTGTGTTCATGTGTGTACAGCATTGTTCTGAGAATGGAGGAGTCAGTATGCTGGAGGATGGACTCCCAGATTTCTACAGCAAGAGAGTTCTACCTGACAGGTTGGGTCGCACATCAGTTTTGTTTTTTTGTGCAGTTGTAACAAAGGTTCTGTCACCACTGACCTGTTAAAGAATTCATTCAAGGGTCTGGGTTACTCTTCTAGTACATCAGTTAGACCTGATATGTACAGGGGTTGGACAATGAAACTGAAACACCTGGTTTTAGACCACAATAATTTATTAGTATGGTGTAGGGCCTCCTTTTGCGGCCAATACAGCGTCAACTCGTCTTGGGAATGACATATACAAGTCCTGCACAGTGGTCAGAGGAATTTTAAGCCATTCTTCTTGCAGGATAGTGGCCAGGTCACTACGTGATACTGGTGGAGGAAAACGTTTCCTGACTCGCTCCTCCAAAACACCCCAAAGTGGCTCAATAATATTTAGATCTGGTGACTGTGCAGGCCATGGGAGATGTTCAACTTCACTTTCATGTTCATCAAACCAATCTTTCACCAGTCTTGCTGTGTGTATTGGTGCATTGTCATTCTGATACACGGCACCACCTTCAGGATACAATGTTTGAACCATTGGATGCACATGGTCCTCAAGAATGGTTCGGTAGTCCTTGGCAGTGAAGTGCCCATCTAGCACAAGTATTGGGCCAAGGGAATGCCTTGATATGGCAGCCCAAACCATCACTGATCCACCCCCATGCTTCACTCTGGGCATGCAACAGTCTGGGTGGTACGCTTCTTTGGGGCTTCTCCACACCGTAACTCTCCCTGATGTGGGGAAAACAGTAAAGGGTGGACTCATCAGAGAACAATACATGTTCACATTGTCCACAGCCCAAGATTTGCGCTCCTTGCACCATTGAAACCGACGTTTGGCATTGGCATGAGTGACAAAAGGTTTGGCTATAGCAGCCCAGCCGTGTATATTGACCTGAGGAGCTCCCGACGGACAGTTCTGGTAGAAACAGGAGAGTTGAGGTGCACATTTAATTCTGCCGTGATTTGGGCAGCCGTGGTTTTATGTTTTTTGGATACAATCCGGGTTAGCACCCGGACATCCCTTTCAGACAGCTTCCTCTTGCGTCCACAGTTAATCCTGTTGGATGTGGTTCGTCCTTCTTGGTGGTATGCTGACATTACCCTGGATACCGTGGCTCTTGATACATCACAAAGACTTGCTGTCTTGGTCACAAATGCGCCAGTAAGACGTGCACCAACAATTTGTCTTCTTTTGAACTCTGGTATGTCACCCATAATGTTGTGTGCATTTCAATATTTTGAGCAAAACTGTGCTCTTACCCTGCTAATTGAACCTTCACACTCTGCTCTTACTGGTGCAATGTGCAATCAATGAAGACTGGCTACCAGGCTGGTCCAATTTAGCCATGAAACCTCCCACACTAAAATGACAGGTGTTTCAGTTTCATTGTCCAACCCCTGTATATCATCATTTTGAACACCAAACAAAGTAAGAAATATAACTCATGAAGCAACTATGGGCAGAAGCTAACTCGATTTTACTGTAGTACTTTGCCTGTTTGACATCCTGATCTGCAGTACATACAGCCGAAACCAAGTATTTACATACTGTGTAGAAAAAGAGACATAACCATTTGTTCTGTTTCGCATTGAATAAGACTAAACTTTCCTATTTTAGCTCAGTTAGGATAAGCAACAGGTGAGTGATGATTGGGTATAAAAGGAGCATCCCCAAAAGGCTTGTCGTTCACAAGCAAGGATCGGGCGAGGTTCACCGCTTTGTCAACAACTATGTGAGCAAATAGTCTAACAGTTTAAGAACAACGTTTCTTAATCTACAATTGTAAGGAATTTAGGGATTTCATCAACTACAGTACATGATATCATTAAAGGATTCAGAGAATCTGGAGAAATCTCGGCAAGTAACCCGCAAGGCTGAAAACCAATACTGAATGCCGGTGACCTTCGATCTTTCAGGAGGCACTGCATTAATAACCGACATCATTCTGTAACAGATATTCCCATGTGGGCTCAGGAACATTTCAGAAAGCTGTTTTCAGCTAACACAGTTCGTCGCTACATCTTCAAGTACAAGTTGAAACTCTACCATGCAAAGCAAAAGCCATGTATCAACAACACCCAGAAACACTGCCTGATTCTCTAGGTCCGAGCTCAGCTGAGATGGACTGAAGCAAAGCGGAAAAGTATGCTGTGGTCTGAAGAGTCCACAAATCATGGATGTCGTGTCTTCAGGGTCAAAGAGGAAAAGGACTGTCTGGAATGTTATCAGCACAAAGTTCAAAAGCCAGCATCTATGATGGTATGGGGTGTGTTAGTGCACATGGCATGGGCAATTTGCACATCTGTGAAGGCACCATTAATGCTGAAAGGTACAGACAGGTTTTCAACTTCTGCTGCCATCCAAGCAATATCTTTTTTTAGAGACATCCTGCTTATTTCAGCAAGACAACACCAAGCCCTATTCTGCACTTGTTACAACAGTGTGGCCTCTCAGTAAAAGTGTGCAGGTACTAGACTGGCCTGCTAGCAGTCCAGGCCTGTCTCCCGTTAAAAATGTGTGGCACATTATGCTTCACCAAGTATGACAACAGAGACCCCGGACTGTTGAGCAGCTGAAGTTCTACATAAAGCCAGAATGGGAAAGAATTCCTCCTACAATGCTTCAACAATTGGTATCCTCAGTTCCCAAACGTTTATTGAGTGTTGATAAAAGTAAAGGTGATGTAACAAACATGTCTCTGTCCCAGCTTTTTCAGAATGTCTTGCAAGCTTAAAATTCTAAATGAGCGAATATTTGCAGTTTGAACATTAAATTTAATGTCTTTGTAGTGTATTAAATTGCATATAGGTTAAACAGGATTTGAAAATCATTGTATTCTGTTTATGTTTACGTTTTAACGTCCCAACTTAATTGGAAATGGGGTTATAACACATAAAGGCAGCAAAACAAACTCAGAAGCCTAAAGAAAATTCTTGTATGACAATTTAAAGAAAGATGCAACCAAAATGATTTGCAGATCCTTCCCCTTGCTGCAAGATAACGCAAAACACACTGCCAAAACAACAAAGAATGTTTTGGAAAGGGCAAGTCATTCTCCAGACCTAAACCCAGCAGAACATGCATTTTAGCTGCTAAAGAGGAGACTTAAGGGACTGACCCCCAAAACAAGCAATTTTGGGGGTTTTGGGGATGTGCAAATGTTTGTTGGTGTCAGTGGGTCACAGGCTTGATGTAGTTATTGCCATCGAGATATTCCAATACTTTCCATAATATTAATAATTTTAATAATTTTCTCATAGTAAAAATGTGACTTAATAATTGTGATAACATACCAGAGACATGACAGCTTAAGCTCAAGATACTAAACTGAACGTTTGTCTAGAAATATTACACTAGATCAAAGAGATGAGCAGCCAGGGTTCAAATCATTAAATTTGTGATTCCAGCGTGGGCTGCAGAATTTGTTGTTAATATACTTCAAGCATGACTTTCCAGCTAATCAATCAGACTATAATGACTACATCTATGTGAAGGTTATTGCTTTAGAAAAGAATCAAGAGATTGCTACTCAGTTTTACACCCAAGCTCTGCAGCGCATGTTATCATCTTGTAACATGGTCTGTTACAAGATGGTCTGTTTTTTAAGGAAGATTTAGTTCCCAAGTCAAAAGAAAAACAAAGATGAGAGTTTTCAGTTTATTTAGCTGGACACACAAATCCAGCTATGCACATGTTAAATAAGGAAAACAGCAAATCCTCGCTAACACATTAGCTTCTTGAATAGCAAATTTTCTGGCACGTCTGAAGATAAAATCCTACCTTTAAGTTAATTTTTTCAGAGAAAGAAAAGAAACAATCTTTGAGGAATTTTTTTAACAAACCACAAGCTCCACAAATATTGGTACCCCTGCTGCTAATACTTTGTGCGTAAAACTGATGCTTAAGGACAGAACATAGTTGGCCGATCTGTGAGCAGTCGGCAGACGTTTGAGGTTTCATAGTCAAGCCTACCAATAACCTACATTTCTGGTGATCAATTCCTACATTTCCCACACTTTCTGCCATGGCATCATCAGACTGACTGGCAGAGCTAATTTTCCATGTAGCTTTGCAAAAACAAAAAATAAAGACGTAAAGGTATTACTAAATCAGTCAGTGCGGTGCAGAGTGTGGCAGTGACGCTGCGAGTACTGAATCAGCATGATTAAGAGTCATTATTGATATCTCTTTGCCATGTGATTCTGGTGACCATGCCGTTTTGGTTCTGCTTGACCCCATTGCCTCGAGTTTCCAAAGTTAGAAGGTAGGGAATTGCATACCCCTTCTATGCTGATGATTGTCAGGTCTATCTGCCCTTAAAGCAGAAAGCTTTTCAATCAAAGCACTATTGGATTGCTTGGGTTATTTGTTTTATTTGTTTTCATTTTGTCCACTCTTTCATTGTTCTTATGCCGTATTTACATATTTTTTCTTTTAATATCTAGTTATAGTTTGCAGTTATGCGGAGCACTTTGTATCTGTTGTGGCTGTTTTTAAAGCACTTTACAAATAAAGTTAGAACCAAGCTAGATAAACCATTTAAAGACAAAAATTACATTTTTTTCTGTAATGTTCTAAATTTACCATGATAATTCAAATTAAAATAAAGAATATTCAGTCCTTTAACAAACCAAAAAATATATATTTAAGCCTGCAACTTTTATTTAATGATTGAGAATCGTCTAGCCATCGTCTAGCCATGTGTTCTCCAGTCCTGGTCTTCCAGACTCATTTTCCTGCATGTTTTTCTGCTTCATTACAGATGATTTAAATGGTTAAATTACTCCCTCAGCAGGTCATCAAGATTACTGTAGGCTGTTTAATTGTCCATCATTTTAATGCATCATAATTACTTTAAAAGTCTCTCATTCAAAATCTGTTTTTGAAATATTAAGGTGTCAGTCACTTCAAATGTGTTGTTGATGTTACAGTTAAATTCAGTTCAAATTCTGGTAAACCCTGATATACTTTTTTTAAAACATGTTTTTCAGGTTCTGTTTGTTATCCTGCTTTTCTGTCTGCATAATAGATAAAAACCATTGACTGGAGTTTTGAGATCACCAGAAATCTCAAAAAGTGGCTGGTTATAAAGGGCATTGAACACTATGTATAGTGCCTTGCAAAGACCATTCTATATTTTGCCAAAGTAGTGTTAAGTTGTAAGGTGGAAAGGAAAATATCCATGGTTATTAAATTTCAAAACCTCTGTAATTTTTTGTAAGAAGTCTTGCTGTAGATTTTAAGTTTGATTTTGGGCTAAACTTTAACTGGGCCATCCCATTTGCTGCTGGATGGTGAACCTTTACCAAAGTTTTAAGTCTTCGCAGCATGCAACAGGTGTTCTTTCAGGACTGCCCTGTATTTAGTTCCATCCATCTTCAACTCTTTTTTTTTTTTCCCTGCTGAACAATAGCTTTCCCACAGCATGATCTTCCACCACCATGTTTCAACACAAAATTAAATAAAAGTTTCTGTTTATAATGTAACAACAGGGAAAATGTATGAATGCTCTTGCAAGGCTCTGTACCTTTTTGAAATAGTAGATGTCCTCTCACTGCTTTACAGAACAATTTCAGAAATGCACCATGTAACTTTAATCATCCAATCTTCTCCTATTTTCCAAACTCTGCACTTTTTCCCCCTCTTCCTCTCCTTCAGTCAGCTGTCATCCTTTCACCAGGCCCAATCACTCAGGAGGAAGAAGAGGCGCAGTGTACTGTCGATTTTTTCCGGCTTTCGCAAGAACCGTAACTCCACCTTCTCCAATCAGGACTTGGAGTAAGTAAGCAGGGCAGGATCATCGTGGACGGGGAACCTAAGAGACTTTTAACTGCAGAGACCTGCAGAATGTGATGGTTGTTAAAGGAATCCACTAGCAGGCATTTGCAACGCTTAAGATTCATAAATATGTTAGCGGAGGAAAGTATTTTCCTTGTCTTCAGCTGTTTTTGCTTTAAATTTTTGGCACTATATACATTTAGGCTGGTCTTATTTAGTCTTGGTGTAGCATCTACTTTTAAATATTACAGTGTGTTGCCAAATGTAGAAAGTAAACTTTTTTTTATATAATTACTTTATCTACGAATAGACACTAGTGCAGCACTCAATAGGAACTTCTTGAAACTATCTCGCTGAACAAAAGAGGAAAAGGTGACACTTGATGAAGGCTCCAGTTTGTTTTTCAACTCACAGATCTGCTTAGAATACCAGTCATTGGCTCTGCTGGTTAACACTTCTATTGAGCAGAAAAACACATTACATTAAGTTTCAAACTAATCAGAGGAAGAATAAAGGTAGAGGTTGTTCACTTGAAGACCAGCCCTGATTAATTTGTCTTTTCAAAAACAATTTTTTTTTAGTAGACAGGATGTATATTACTGCTTTTACTGGATCTTCTTTTTTTCTTTTTTCTTGCAACAATTCAATTCAATTTCAGTAAATGTACATAGCTCCAAAGCACAACTTGTCATCTCAAGGCACTTTACAAGAATAAAAAAAAAATCCAATCATAGGGACAGATTGCAATTCAAGTAGGTACATTCAAAATTGATCCTAGTAATCAAACAATGCAGTCAAGTTCAGTTTATTATTCAAATTAAAACGTTTTCTATCTAAGGAAGCCCAGCAGATTACTGTCATAATTCAATCTTACTGGTGGACCAGGAATGCAGGACGAGCGGAGATTGTTGGAGAGAATGTCACTGTTTCATAAAGTGAGCCAACTTACAACTGCCAATGCGGGTTTAACAAAAGATCCAAGATAACAAGTTCATCAAAAACAGTCCTGGTTTCTGGATCGCAGGATAAACCTCAACAGTTGGAACAGACACTAAATGGACTAACAGCACCGCGTGGAACAAAGGACAAAGACAAACTTAAATACAGACGAAGGTGGACATGAAACAATATGGCAGGTAATCAGGGAAAACAGACACAGTTGTGGAACAGCCGTGCAGCAAGACAGAGGGGCAGGTGAACCAGATAGGGATAACGAGAACATGAGGAGCCTGACAAGAAAAACAGTAAACAAACCCAAAGGACAAGAACACAGGGAGATAACAGATCTAAAAATACAATAATTAACACAGTCAAACAGATCAGAACCTAGGAAACAAAACACCAGAAATGAGGACTCAAGGACAAACCAAACAGTAGCAGAAAAACACCTTACGAAACGTAAACAATTACAGAATCAAAAACCCAGACTGTGACAATTACATCAAGCTATTGACTTCTAGCATTCACTCCTCCTGAAAGAGTATGTAGCCAAAGTGGACAGTTGCTTGCATTGTGACAGTGATTTTGCAACAATCCCTCATACTGAGCATGCATGTTATAACAGCAGAAAGGAAACCCACATTTAACAGAAAAGAAACCTCCAGCTGAACGAGGCACAGTGTGAGCGGCCATCTCCCATGACCAAGTGGGAGTTTGAGAAGATACACAAAAACAAACAAAGCACTGTTCCAGGATTATTTTCTTTGTTAAAGAAAAGTAAAGAGTGAATGGCAGTAGTAGATCCTTTAGTGGCTTCATCTAGAAGAGAAACCCAGGTAAGCAGGTCTATAGGTTAAAATAGAGGTTAAAAGGGAGCATCATAGAAAAAGCTCAGTCAATAGCTACGTCTAGGAGAGAGACAGGGTTAAACACTCAAAGACAGGGTCACCTGTATCATCTGTAGAAGGAGAACATTAAGCTGTTGGCAGTAGTAGCTCAGCTGATGCCCCCCTCCAGTGTCACAACTAAACAGAACGCCAGGTCAGATGTAGCTTCTATGAAGAGAAAAAACAGAGAACCTGAATAGTAGGAAAATATAGCAGAGTGAGGAAAATTGGTCATTATGTCTCCAGCAGTCTAAAATATATAGTAGAACATTTCTTTTTGGGGTTGTGGACGGATAAATTAACATCATCAAAGGTTTTGAAAATGTTTAAAAACAGAATTTGGTGCACATATTTGAATTTATTGTGGATTTCTCTAATCCATACAGGCTCACAATCTTGCATACTTGCTCCAATATATACAGAAATATTTGGATAGAAGCCCCTAAGCTTGCAGTAAAAACACGTTAATCACAGACGTCAGCAATCTTCTGACATAATTCTTGCTGGCTATTTAAGCACTGGCCTGGCAGCAGTGTAAGATTTTACAGGTAGTCCTCCTTCTTCTCTATTCCACTCACTGCACAGAATATACCACCACCGGTGGCATCAAAACAGACTCTCAGAATGATGCTGCCACCACCATACTTGACAGTCAAGTCAAGTCAAGTTTATTTATATAGCACTTTTCAACAGCAAGGCACTCAAAGCCCTGTACATGAGGAAAAACATTACAATGATACAGAAAATCAAAAACAGAAAAACGAATCAAATGACATTAATAATCCTTGGGAGTTTACTGGTAAGAGCTGGTTCTAATCCAGTCTTTCTAATAGAGGTAATTAATTCATTGAGTCCTCTGTGGTAAGGAATTTGCCCTGTGCTAGAAGAAAAATGATAATATTAATCCTTGAGGTCACTGGTATGAGGCAGTTGTGGTCCCATCATTCAAATAAGCTGGGTCACTGGCATAAAACTGTTTTATTCCAAACTTTTTATATACTAATAATGTTTGGCTGTCACTGGTATGATGTAGTTGTAATACAATCATTTTAAAAAAAACTAAAATTCTCTGGTCATTGGTGTAAAAACAGCTTTAGTCCAAATTTTCAAATACTAATAATATTTGGCTTTCGCTGGTAATCCTTCTGAGAAATCTGAAAATCTATGAAAAGTAATGAAATCACACATTTAGGTAGATGAGAAAAGAGACCACATTAGGTGAGAAGAGGGAAAAAAAAATCATATTTCACACTTTATCCTTAGCAGGATACAGTTTGAGATTGCAAAAAAAAAACCTTAGCACAAAGAAGCAAAGTATATATGAAACAACATCATGCAGGGGATCCGGTGAAGGGGTGCATATGTTTATCTTGAGCATTTGAGTGTGTACAAAGTAAGTCCGTGAAGCACTGTCACAGAGGCCATTGTCCTTGATGGCACGTTGGAAAGTTCATCAACCGGCCACACAGTTCTGAGCAGCTCCCCAGATGTCCTCAGGGAAGGGAGGGAGCAGAGCGTCATGTTTACATAACTTCCGGGAGAAGTTGAAGATAGCCAGCCATCAAGGCCATGCAGGGGAGCCAGATTCAGAAAAACAACAATTAGTTGGGTTAGGCTGACTCTTAATTTTCCGTCAGCCTTGAGAGTCTCGCTGGTGCTTCTCAGTGGCGAATCCAAACAGCCAAATTCCAGGTCCTTTCCGCCAGAACAACTTTCTCCAAGATTTATCCCATTTCACCCCTGAGTCCAGGAACCGCAACCTGCCTGCGATCCTGTGTAAGGATCTTTAAATCTCTGTCTGCTCGTATGGTCAGAAAGCCTGGCAGAGAGATGCTGGAGTCAGGGTGTGATCCTGCAACCTTGTCTCAGTGAAACACATAATACTGCATTGCTGATACTCTGGCTGGGTCCTTTGTGGGGCTTGGAGTTCATCCTACTTGTTTCCCAACTATCTCACACTGCCCTTCATGATCGATGGAAGAGATGGTTTGAACTTCCTCCTCTCTCTTCTCTTTGCTTCTGCTCTGCATCCATGGCACCTTCTTTTCAACTCATCAGGGATTTGAGATTGTAGTTGACGTATTATTTGAGCTTTTGAGATACTAATTAGCTGCTCTCGGCTGTAAAAAAAAAAAAAAACGTTGCCTTGGTGACACATCAAAACAAATGTCCAAAAGTTGAAAGTATCAGCAAGAATCCTTCCAACTGTACAGCATTTGAAACCGGAGAGGATAATCGTCCAAAAAATATAAATTTTATACACCACAAGAAGTATTTGTGGTGTTAAAAAGAAATAATCAGAATAAAAAGTAACAAAGCCACTCCAACCTGCTGCCACTTTGAGCAGCACAATTCTTGAAAAAAAAGCAGGCTAATATTAAGCTGCAGGAATGGCCTGACCTCAACACTATTGTAAATTCACGAACTAAGCTTAAAAGTCAAATATGTGTCATATTATGAACTAGTTCTGCCAAAAAGCTCAAATATCCAGCCAGAACTATTCCAAAAACTTATTGGCTGCTAAGTGTCTGGTTTCTCAACAACTTGCTAAGTGACATTTATCCAAATTTTAGTGTGGGTGCAAGTATATACACTGCTCAAAAAAATAAAGGGAACACTTAAACAACACAAAATAACTCCAAGTAAATCAAACTCTGTGAAATCAAACTGTCCACTTAGGAAGCAACACTGATTGACAATCAATTTCACATGCTGTTGTGCAAAATGGAATAGACAACAGGGGGAAATCTTTGGTGATTAGCAAGACACACTCAATGAAGGAGTGATTCTGCAGGTGGGGACCACAGACCACTTCTCAGTACCTATGCTTTCTGGCTGATGTTTTGGTCACTTTTGAATGTTGGTGGTGCACATCAATGCGAGCTTTGGGAGGAAGGTTTGCTGTGTTTGTCAGCGTAGTGTCCAGAGCCTGGAGGCGCTACCAGGACACAGGCCAGTACACCAGGAGACGTAGAGGAGGCCGTAGGAGGGCAACAACCCAGCAGCAGGACCGCTACCTCCGCCTTTGTGCAAGGAGGAACAGGAGGAGCACTGCCAGAGCCCTGCAAAATGACCTCCAGCAGGCCACAAATGTGCATGTGTCTGCACAAACGGTTAGAAACCGACTCCATGAGGATGGTATGAGAGCCTGACGTCCACAAATGGGGGTTCTGCTCACAGCCCAACACCGTGCAGGATGCTTGGCATTTGCCAGAGAACACCAGGATTGGCAAATTCGCCACTGGCGCCCTGTGCTCTTCACAGATAAAAGCAGGTTTACACTGAGCACATGAGCACATGACAGACGTGACAGAGTCTGGAGACACCGTGGAGAGTTATCTGCTGCCTGCAACATCCTTCAGCATGACCGGTTTGGCAGTGCGTCAGTAATGGTGTGGGGGCATTTTCTTTGGAGGGCCCGGGCCTCCATGTGCTCGCCAGAGGTAGCCTGACTGTCATTAGGACCGAGATGAGATCCTCAGACCCCTTGTGAGACCATATGCTGGTGCTTGGGCCCTGTTTCCCCTAATGCAGACAATGCTAGACCTCATGTGGCTGGGGTGTCAGCAGTTCCTGCAAGATGAAGACATTGAAGCTATGGACTGGCCCCCCGCCCGTTTACCCAACCTGAATCCGATTGAAAACATCTGGGGCTCATGTCTCGCTCCACCACCACGTCACGTTGCCCCCCAACTGTCCAGGAGTTGGGGGATGCTTTATTGGGTCTGGGAGGAGATCCCTCAGGAGACCTCCCCGTCTCATCAGGAGCATGCCCAGGCATTGTAGGGAGGTCATACAGGCACGTGGAGGTCAACACAATACTGAGCCTCACTTTGACTTTTTTTAAGGACATTACATCAAAGTTGGATTAGCCTGTAGTTTTTTTCCACTTTTTTTTGTGTGTGACCCAAAATCCAGGCCCCCATTGGGGTTTAAATTTGATTTCCATTTGGGATTTTTGTGTGATTTTTGCAGCACTTCAACTTTTGTACAGAACAAAGTAAAATGAGAATATTTCATTCATTCAGATCTAGGATGTGTTATATGAGTGTTCCCTTTTTTTTTTAGCAGTGTATTTGAGCCAGTATTTTAAATGTTGAACCTGTGTGAATTAGAAAAAATTCACAAAAAGTTCAAAGTTGTTTTTCCAATTCTTGTTTAAAAATCATTTACTTTTTTTATTGTATGACCATTCCGCTCTGGAAAAAAAAATGTCATGAATTAATACAAGCCCAAAACATTGACATGCCTGTGATTGATGAGTGTATATAAACTTGTGACTGGAACAGTATTTCATCTATGCAATGCTTTAAACTTACAAAAAGCCCAGAATTAATGGGGTAGGTAACTACAAATGTGGTAATTTGAGGACAACTCAGACTGCATCACTCATGGTACAACCTCAACATTTTTCTCTGGGCTCTCAGGTTAACACTAAAGCCTTGCATGACAGTTCTTGTGTGCTTCTGTTTTTTCCAGGAGTGCCTCAGAGAATGTCTACTCCATGATTCAGCATCCTAAAGATACAGGGAGGCCAGAGAGTACTACTCCAGGAGCAAATGGGACCATGTCTTCACCTCGGCCAGCTCAGGGCGTACCTGTTCATGGGATGAGAGCTGCCAGCCCCCCCTGTCCCATCCAAAGACAGGTACATTGTAATAGAACTTTCCTGGAAGCAAGCAGCACATTGGTTGCTTTTGATTCGTTGAGACTGAGCTGAGGATCCTTGAAAATGACTGTGTGTGCAGAGTTGTAAAAACCAAATTATTAATTATGTTATTATTAACAGCAGCTAACAGCACTAAAAAGAATGACAAGCCGTTTGTTATCATTCTGGTTCTCTCCACAGCTACACTGGCTGACGTTTAAAGTTGCAGACACTTTTGATTTGTCAGAGCTTTGAAAACTATTGCATGGTTAAAGGAAGAATGAAGAAGAAAAATAAAACCTAAGCTTTAAAGTCTGCTTTATAATCAAGATGTCAGTTTATGAGCATCCTGCTTCCAGCTCCGGTAGTCCCGTGTGATGACACAGAGCATAGCTGCATGCTGTGCCCACCACCTGCTATTCTCAGCCTTTTTATGTGTTGGATCCGTGTAGCTGTTTGTGTGAAAAATAGACTTTAAGGCTTATTTTAAATCTCTGCTGCAAACTCTTACAGAGCCAATGGGGCTGCTCCAACTTTCAGTGCTGATTCAAATTTCATCAGATTAGTGATTAACAAATCCTTTCAAATTAGATATTTGAAATGAGAATATGTATTTCTTGTATTATTAACAAAATCTTTCCAGGGCATCAACAAAATTATAGTTGCATGTGCCAGTCCTCTATGAATAATGCTGAGAAAAATTTATCTGATTCTGACTAATTAGGATTCTATGAACGGCCTTCTCTCCTGCTGCAGTCCACAGATCTGGTCAGCATGGTGTACAGCTGTATCGGGGCAGAAATCGAGGACTCTGACAGCAGCAGCACCTGTGACTTCAAAGAGTTACAGCACAGCGCTGATGGATCAAACATCATCTCAGACACTCCGACAGATACTCGGAGTAACGGCCATGTGGTGTCCTCCAAACACCAGACGGACAGACAGATGGAGATGGCCAGGCAGGAGAGAATCGTCCCACTGACTGAGTCGCGGACCGAGGCAGGAGAGGACGTCCAGAGCAGCGCCGTTGGCAGCGTGGCCCCCTGTGGCCCGAGGCCAGAGCCTCCTCCGCAGAGCACAAAACCCAGTCTGGCTGTGATGAGGCAGAGACACCTGCAGGACAGTTTAGGTACTGCAACTTCTACAGCAAATGAAGTTGAAATTGCCATCAGACACATAATCAAAGACAGGAAGGCCTCTGTGATAAACAGTGTTTTACAAAAGAGTTCATACCACTAAACATTTCCACACTATGACATGTTATAACCACAAACATCACTGTATTGTATTATGTGAAGTTAAAGTGGAAGGAAGAGGATAAATGATTTTCAATACTTTTTGAAAATAAAATTATAAAAAGTGTATTTGTATTCAGCTTGGCTGATTCAATACGTTGTGGAATCATTTTAAACAGTGATTACATCGGCATGATATTTTTGATATTTGAGGTATATCTTTAACTAGCTTTGCGCATCTAAAGACTAAAATTGTTGCCCACTAATTGCAAAATAGCTATACTTCAATCAGATTGTATGGAGAACATCTATGAACAGCAATGTTTTAAGTCTTGCCACATATATTTTCAATTGCATTTAGGTCTGTACTTTATCAGGGCAATTTTAACACATATATATGCTTTGATTTTAATTTGCTATGTTTTATGTCAAGGGTCATTTTCCTGCTGGAGGGTCAGCATTCGCCCCAGGTTTTCTTCTAGGACTGCCTTGTATTTTGCTCCATCCATCTTTTCATCAGCTCTGACCAGCGTCCTTGTCCCTGCTGAATAAAAGGATCCCACACAATGATGCTGCCACTAATGTGTCACCATGGAAATTGTGTGCAGTGTCCATTTTCTTCCACAGATGGGGATTTCAATGGTCATATTCGTCTTATTCAACCTTCTTCCACAAGTTTCTGGTGTTCTCTACATGACCTGTGGCGAATGTTAAACAGGACGTTTTATGGCTTTCTTTCAACATTGGCTTTCTTCTTGACACCCTTCCATATAGCCCAAATGGTGACTGATAGTTGTCTTGTCATTAGATTCTCCTACCCAAGCCGTCTTTACAGCTCATCCAGACTAACCATGTTCCATTTGGCTGCTTCTCTTAATGCTCTCCTTACCCGGTCTGACAGTTTAGGTGGAAGGCCACAACCTGTTTGGTTTGGAATTGTTCCGTACTCTTTCCATACCCAGATGAAGAATTAGACAGTGCTCCTTGAAATGTTTCTCACAAACCTCTGATACAATCACAAAACAGCTATACTCTTACTGTAAATAAATCACACACAGGTTGACTTTATTAATAAACAATGACTTCTAAAGGCAAAGGATTTCATTTGGCTGAATCACATTAAAAGGGTCTCATAACATCCAAATTCCTCCCTTTTCGGATTTGTATTTGTAAAGAAATTCCACTTTGCAGTTATATTAGTTACTTTATGCTAGTCTGTCGCATATCAGATCCCAATAAAATGAAGTTTGTGGCTATATTATGACAAAATGTGAAAAGGGGGTTTCTGTGAATACCAAATAGCAAAACGTGATGATATATAAAATATAAACTACAGAAATGCAGAAACATTTCAGAATCAGAATCAGAATCAGCTTTATTGCCAAGTTTGTACATACAAACAAGGAATTTGACTCCGGTACACTTTGCTCTTTGGTTTTTGTTTTTGCACTACACAAAGTGGCTGTTATGCTAGCAATTCTGTCTTTGTCTTTTAAAAATTGCAGCAAGATCTTAATGCAGAAAAGGAACAGCATTGTTATCTATATTTATAGATGGTTTGTTTTCACTTTTGTATTTTTTTTTTTTTCTTTAGTCAGGGCTTGCTTCCCGGTTCCCATAATTTCTGCACCTCTGCTCTCTGTCTAAATCTTTGCTTCAGGGCTTTTAATGTTAAATCAGAAACACAAAAACAAAGTTTTGATTGATCATTGAGTTAATAGTTTCCTGTGGTTTTGTTACCAGAAGAGGCAGGAAGGCTTGAGGGAGAAGAACAGAGCGAAAGTCTGCAGGCGGAGAAGCAGAGAGGGCGAGGGCCAGAGGGACAGCTTCCTCTCATTCCCAACAAGGTATGTGGTGAATAAATAAACGTATTTTTCTGCTGTGGGCTAAAAGATATGAAAAGTGACATAAACACATTCTGCACTTTGCTACCAGCCCAGCATAGAGCTCCAGAGAGACAAGACCTCTCCAGAAAAGACCAAGACTTCACCCCAAACTCTTGCCAGTCCTGAAAAAGAACAAAACATTGATCAGAAGAGTTTGCCTCCTGCTCAGCCAGTCTCTGAAGACAAAGTGACCAGTCAAGCAAGGAGCCCTACAAACTCTATGAAGCCTGGAATAGAGCACATTGATACCACCATCATCAGCCATGGTATTATAATGCCACCACATGTTCATGGTCAGAGATGAGGACTCATGTCTTAGATTTAGACTTGAGTCACAGTAACAAAGATTTCATACTAGACAGACTTATTCTCCAAAGCAGGGTTCTCAAACTTCAGTCCTTGAGGCCCAGTGTCCTGCAACTTTGAAATGTGTATCTTTAAAACACCTGAATCAACGAAGTGTGTACAAGTATGTTGATGTGTTAGACCAGGGATGCAAAATAATGTTGCAGGACTCTGGCTCTCAAAGACTCTAAACACCTGGTCTGGGACTCAAACTGAACACTAATAAATAACTAGATTTTGTTTCAGAAGAACATAAAATTAACTTGCTTCTGACAACTCATTATTTCGCAGTTGAAGCAGTGTCATTATAAAGACACAAGTATTCAAAACTTCCTGTTACGTTTTTTTAAGTAATTCAATTCTATGTCATTGAGTCACTAACTGCGCACCTATATATATAAGATTAATCTGAAGTACAGATGAGCAAAGATGTTCAAAAGACCTGTTTCCCACGGTCAAGCCTGAATATATATAATATATATATACATACATATATATATATGTATGTATGTATGTATGTG
>JAHHUM010000882.1:391925-765538 GCA_036173005.1 Crenichthys baileyi | reverse complement strand
CCCCCGGTAATTCGTCTTGGAATGACATATACAAGCCTGCACAGTGGTCAGAGGGATTTTAAACCCCATTCTTCTTGCAGGGACAGAGCCAGGTCACTACGTGATACTGGGGGGGAAAAAATGTTTCCTGACTCGCTCCTCCAAAAAACCCCCAAAAGGCCCTCATAATATTCAGATCTGGGACTGTGCAGGCCATGGGAGATGTTCAATTTTCCTTTCATGTTCATCAAAACCAATCTTTCACCAGTCTTGCGTGTGAAATTGGTGCATTGTCATCCTGATACACGGGCCCGCCTTCAGGAAAAAAATTTTTGAACCTTTGGGGATGCACATGGTCCTCAAAAATTTTTTCGGTAGTCCTTGGCAGTGACGGCCCCATTTTTGCACAAGTATTTGGGCCATGGGAAAAGCCATGATATGGCAGCCCAAAACCCATCACTGATCCACCCCAATGCTTCACTCTGGGCATGCAACATTGGGTGGTACGCTTCTTTGGGGTTTCTCCACACCGTAACTCTCCCGGATGTGGGGAAAAAAAAGTAAAGGTGTTACTCATCAGAGAACAATACATTTTCCATTGTCCAAAAACCCAAAGTTTTGGGCGCCCTTCCCATTGAAAAACCGACGTTTTGGGGCATTGGCATGGGGTAAAAAGGTTTGGCTATAGCAGCCCGGCCGTGTTTTTGACCCTGTGGAGCTCCCGACGGACAGTTCTGGTGGAAACAGGAGAGTTGAGGTGCACATTTAATTCTGCCGTGATTTGGGCAGCAGGGTTTTATATTTTTTGGATACAATCCGGGGTTAGCACCCCCGAACATCTCTTTCAGACAGCTTCCTCTTGCGTCCACATTTAATCCTGTGGGATGTGGTTCGTCCTTGATGTTATGCTGACATTACCTGGATACCGTGGCTCTTGATACACAAAAAGACATGCTGTCTTGGTCACAGATGCGCCAGCAAGATTTTGCACCAACATTTTGTCCTCTTTTTGAACTCTGGTATGTCACCCATAATGTTTGTTGCGTTTCAATATTTTGAGCAAAACTGTGCTCTTACCCTGCTAATTGAACCTTCACACTCTGCTCTTACTGGTGCAATGTGCAATCAATGAAGACTGGATACCAGGCTGGTCCAATTTAGCCATGAAACTTCCCACACTAAAATGACAGGTGTTTCAGTTTCATTGTCCAAACCCTGTAAATAGAAGAACATGTATTTTCAGATGTTGAAAGTATTCTAAACAGTCTGTAAGCTAAAATTGTTCAGTAATGTTCTCAAATTGATGGTAGTTGGAATGGCTCAAGTGGTAATTTGTAAGGTATATCAGGAGAAATTGACTGTGATGTTGTTGACAACACTGGACCAAGAACAAGCACTGGTGGCTACTAATGCTATGTTCCATTTACCTATGAGGTTGAAATTGGATCTGGGTATGACATCCAACCTAACTAAACCAAAGAATAATTGTTTTGCTTGTCATGTAGCCAAACACTGCGCCAACATGTGCCCCCAGCCATGGATAAAAACGAGGATAAACATGGACACTGAACTGTGCACAAATATATGCTGGTAAGAAACTGGACCTTTAAATACATGCATTAACCCACTCTAACTATAGCCCAGGAAGGAGGAGTCACAGCTGGAATCCTCGTGATGTCATGGAATTCCTGAATAAAGCCGTTTTCCAAGCCACAGCTTGATCTCTACCACGTGACTCTCAACAGGGTGGTGGACAGGGGAGGCAAATGCATGTGAATGTCCGACTTGCTGGCAAGCTGGACTAATTCTTCAAACTTATTGACTACGATCTGACGGTCATGTTGATTGAAAGGAACCAAAGTTAAGTCTGATCTGCTGGCCGAATAAACCAGCGTTAATGCAAAACTGGGTAATTAAGACAAATGTGTCTTGAAACTTTTCTTTCTGAGCTTCTGCAGAAGGGCATCTGAGCCAGAGAGTTCCTAGGAGAGACTCTGTCTCTAATCACTTTGAGTAAGGCAGCTTCCTCCCTCCTTGTCGAAGAGGAGATACAGGAATCACAGTATTGCTCCCTTCCTATGTGCCAGTCTGGTCAGCGGGAGCTACCTACAGCTGCTACTGAGAGTAGCTCCAACGTTTCTTTGTTCGTGTCTACCACGTGGCTGGACTGGGCCACCTTTGCTGCTCAAACAAGCACCCATTGGGCCTCCCATCTCCCTTCTTCATAATGGTTCACGTAAGAGGTGGTGTTTGGTTTGGGCACAGAAAATTAGTTTAGATGAAAACATCTAAATATAGATAGTTTATTTCATGATGTTTTGCTTTGTTTGTGGTGTAAAAGCTAAACTGTTTTGAGTGTTGCCAAGCTATCTGCTCAGCTGTTCTGTGTTGTTTCGAAGTTAATACAAACTTTATTTAGTGAGTGATTTTAAACACAGATCGGCTGTAATGAACCGTCAAAGCCCATATGCATATTAATCTTTGTATATTAATGGGGATTTAATGTACTGTACATGTTTGCCTTTAAAAAAGTGGTGAACAAGCTATAAGCTTTCCTTTGTTATCTACAACTACTAAGTGGGTAATACTAGTGCAAGGATGGTGAAATATTTATATATGGCTTGTCGTCATCTTATGAGTCCATAGACATTCCTCTCTGCTATTTTAGTAGTCCATTACTGCATGTAATGGGTAGATAACCCTACTGCAGTCCTGGCTAAGGGGTTGCTCTGACCAGCGCAGGACCAAAAATCTAGTGGTCGGAAATGTGATATGGAGGGCTCCCTGCAGCCCGGCGTGTGGGAAAACCACGAAAGAGATGGGAAAACTTGCACTCGGGGTCCGTGCGACCCCTCCACGACTGCGGGAGGGTTAAAATGTTAAGAATCTATTAAAAAAAAGGTTATTAATTTCCAATCCAGAAAATAATATTTCCTTAAATATTATTTTACTAAAATAGGAATGGCAAAATAAACTACATTTAGAATCATTTATCCAAAAGCTAACTCAGTAATAATTCTTTAAAATATTATTTTAATAAAATAATGTTTTATCTACTCTTCTGATTTTGCATTGTGATGGTTGTTTGAAGAATAATGGAGAGGTATGGGATTAGAGGGGTGGCTTATTTTTGGCTAAAAAGTTATATGGAAAATAGACTGCAAGGTGTGGAAATTAACCAGACTGTGTCACAATTCAGAAGGGTCACTTGTGGAGTACCCCAGGGATCTGTCATTGGTCCAAAATTATTTCTACTGTATATTGATATCTAGAATGTCACTAACTTATTAAAGTTCCCTGTTCATGAAAAAAATTAAATGCAGCTATTTAGAAGCTATTTCCTTCTATTGAAAAGGAGTTAGAAAAACTTAAAACTTGGTTTTGATGTTAACAGATTATCATTTAATAAAAAAAAAAAAACTAAATTCATGATTCTTTATAAACTGTGAATCCAAATGTGATTTGCGACATGTTTGTAAATTTTCTAAACAACAAGCTAGAAAAGAGATTACAAGGAAATGTATTTCTGTTTGTAACCCACATGAAACGTTGAGCTACTAAACCCATACTTGAAATTTAAGTTGTATACCAGGAGTATCCACTACAGTGCAGGTCAGCTTTTTTTTTACCATTTTCCCGAGGCGTGCTCTTCATATCTGCATTGACCAGAGTGAACTGTAAACCTTTTGAGTCGTCTGTGAGCATCGTCTGTGTTCTCATTTCCAAAAGACAAACCTTGGTTCTCAATCATAGATAACACTGAATGGTAATATCGCATCATTTTGTTGGTTATAGTTTTCAACCATTTTTATTGGTTTTCATATTCATTCATTTGTAGTTTGTTCATTTTCTTTATTCCCCCTTTTACTTGGTAGTTTCAGTTGAATTGTTCTAGCGTCGTAAAGAGTTTGTTAACTGAAATATGTTTAACTTTTAATCACCACCTATTTCTTCAGAATGGTAATGTTCTGAAACAGGTTTTATGCATAGCTCTCTACATCGACCTCTTCGTAGAAACTTGTATAATGAATTACAACAACATTTAATTTCCTTTTAAAATTGATAAATTATTTACTAAATAAACTAAATTAAGTTTCTCTTCACTTCACAAAATACAAATCTGTTTCTACAGGTACATCTCAAGAAATTAGAATATTGGGAAAAAGTTTATTATTTTTTGTCACTTATTTCAGAAAGTGAAACTCATATATAGATCCATTATACATAGACACACAAAACGTCTTCAGCACCAAGTGTAAAAGGCTCTCTTCTGATTCAAGATTGTGCTTGAGCCTGGCGGGTATAATCGTGGACCACATGTAGGTGTTCTCTCAACCTCCTAAGATAGTCCACCAGCAATCTCAGACTCAAGTACCAGGTCCACAGGTGTTTGGAGATCCTGCCAAACACAAGGGCAGCAGGTGTGCAATGACTGGACTTTTGAAAAGCAGTGTAGGACCAAAGGACTAGTGGCAGGTGGCAGTCATTTTCATTCATCATTTAATCATTTATAAAGCTCTCCAAACCAAAGGTGCCGTGCAAGTAAATAGCAGATTAAATGAAAATAGGAACAGCACTTTGTTTTGTCCACCTTGAGTTGTTGGCACACCTGCCCAAAGACCTGAGACTCAAAGTTGCATCCCTGGTCACTATGGAGCTCAGCAGGTACCCTAACATCTCTTCCTTTAGCTTTTTGATGTTAGTGTGGCACTCTGGTCTGGTACTACACACGCCTTGGGCCACTTTGTGAAGTAGTCCATGGCCACAAGAATGTACCACTTGCTAGATTGTGTGATTGGGAATGGCCCTAGAATGTCCACTCCAACTCGCTCCTGTTGTGATTATTAATCTGACAATATTATTTAATATTTGATATTAATATTAACTATTAATAAATAGTTCTTAAAATACAAGAATTTATTAACAAAAATAAGTCAACTCAAAGTCAAAAATATTTCAATCAACAAACTCTTTACTATGCTAAAACAATCCAACTAAACTACCAAGCAGAATTAAAGAATAACGAAGACTAATGGGCTATGTACAATATAAACAAGTTGATTAAAGATGATTGAAAATCATGACCAAAAGGGTGATGCAACATTACCATGCAATGTTTATGTTTGAGAACCAAGGATTATCTTGAAGACTCTGGAAATGAAGTTAAGTTAGTCTTGGAACTAACTTAGGCAATAATCAGCAAACGTTAGACGACCATTCACAATGCAAGATCAGATAAAATATTATTTTAATAAAATATTGTTTTAAAGAATGACTGCTGAATAAAACTAACCTTCTGGATGACTAATTCTCAATGGTGTCTCATTAGCTGCCTTTATTAATTGAAATAATATTTAAAGAAATATTATTAAAGGTAACGGTAAATTATTTAAAGAAATATCTTTGAAAGGAACCAAATCTTTCTGGAGAAATGGGGCTTAATGGTGTTAACTTAGTTATCAAATTTAGTAAAATGATGTTAGGGACATTATTTACTGGATTGAAAACTAAACCATTCTGGGTAAATATTCTTTAGCAGCAACCACGTGTCCTAGGCTGTTAGCAGTTAAGCTAACAAAGGAGGCTGATAGCTTAGCATCCAGAATCAAAACACACACACTTAAAATACCATCAATAAAAGGGTTAAAATGCATAAGCGCGGACAGTGCGTTATGAGCAATCTTCTGTGTTTAAAATCACCCTTTAAATAAAGTTTGTCTTAACTTAAAAAAAACACACAAACAGAGAACCCAAACTGACCACGTGTGCTGCAGATAGCCTGCTTGCACTAAGATAGCAGTTTCACACAAACAAAACCAAACTTCATAAAATGAAAAACGTTTAGATCATTTCATCCTAACTGTTATTCTGCCCAAACACTTAACCTCATGAACCGTGGTGAGGAAACGTTGTCCAAGGGCGAAGTTTGAAGAAACGTCCACAGTCAACAAGCGGTTAGCCTTTGGCTAACCTAACGAAGCTGTGGGTGGGCGGCCCGTTCTGTCGGCCGGCCAAAACTGCACGTTACCGGTGATGCGGCTACTCGTCGTCCTTCTCTCAGGCAAGGAAAACCGCTTCACCCGGGTTGTAGAGACCGCGTCTCTGCTGGGGACTTTTGTGGGACACCGTGGCTTCAGCAGGCCTCGGAGAGAAAGTCAAGCCAGGCGTGTACCTTATTTCCCGTTTTCTGTATGAATACTGGGTACACAAACCGTTGTTCACTCATACTTATCTTTGCTTATGATCGGTGATCATATGAGACTCTTGGATCCAGTTTGAAGAGATTATGTCTTTTTGCCAGCAAAAAGACATTAGCGCGCTTGTCTCTCCGGCCAGCCTCTCAGCAGAGATCCGGATGGAAGAGATCGGGCCATTGGAAAGGGGGTGTTTTTATACAGCCAGTGGCATCATGGGAAGTCCGCTGTTACCCCCCTTTCCCCCTTCTGAAGTTGTGCTGAAAGTCTGTTAAATGCAATTTATTTTAAAACTCAAGAAAAGTGTATACCGGAGTTTTAATATTGAAATCCATGGTCCCAACCTTCCCAAAGGGCCCCCCACCAAATACTGCTGCAATGGAGCATGCGAGCACTCACTCAGGCCAGTAGAACTGCCCTTGGGGGTGATGGAAGGTTTTGGCATTTCCATAGTTTCCGATTCCCATGGATCTATGAACAAGTTGAAGCACCCGGGACCACAGTGAATGAGGTTCAAGCAGCTGCAGGAGGGCCCTTTCCTGTCCAGAAGCCTACCACCTCCAGTACATAAGGCAATCTCAAAGGTGGTTGGTGCCCCAATAGGAATAACAGGCCTTAACCTTAGGAGCATGTGCTGACATCTAAGTCCATTCAGGATATTGTGCCATCTCCAGCCAACCACTCAAAAGTCAAGGTTGCATCAGGCTCCTGTTGTTGCTTTATTTATAATGTGTTTAGGGGGAGAAGGTCCTCCTCACCTCATGTGATATGAACAACAACTACAATAAGTCATGGTTGCCCTCACCCTGACACTGGTAATATTGGCAACTGGCCACTGTTCAAGGGTTTTTGGAGAGTGCATCAGCATTACCATGCTGTCAGCCTGCCCGCTGCTAAATCTCAAAGTTGTATCCAAGGAGTACCTCTATCCAGCGGGATATTTGGCCTTCTGGATGTTTAAAGTTTAGACACCAGGCCAGGGAAGCATGACTGGTGCAGAGGAAGTAGTAGTTGGTGAAAGTGCTGTACCGCCAGGACAACAGCCAGCAGTTTACGTCTTGTCACACTGTAGTTTTTTTTGGTTTAATTCAGTGTGTGGCTTAAGTAGGTCACATCTGTCTTCTGTCTTCACCCCACTGGGACAGTACAGCACCAACTCCAAAATTTCTTGCATCTGTGTTCCAAAATAAAGCCAGCGGAGCATCAGGTAGGCCAGGACTTGGGTCTTGGTAAAAGCCTGCTTGAGTTGGGTGAAAGCTGTGGCATAGGTGTCAGTGTATTAGAAGTGTCGGCTTTTTCAGTGGAACAGTGGAGAGGGATGGCAATGGTGGTGAAGCCTCCAATTAAGCGTCGGACGTATGACACCAGGCCTAGGAAGCTTTGAAGCTCTCTGACATTTACAGGGGCTGACCTGTGTTGGACTACAGCCACCTTAGCAGGGTCAGTAGCTATGCCCTCAGCCCTGATAGCATGGCCCAAGAAGCTGACATTTTGCTGGATTGAGGCAAAGCCCGGCTTTCCTGATGCAGTAAAGACCTCACTAAGGTTGGACTGAGCTTTCTTAAAGTCATAAGTGTGCACTAGCAGATCATCCAGGTACACAATACAGTGGCTAAAGGGTATGTAGCCACTGGCTGACCTCCGCAAATGACTGACCTCTGCTATCCCTTTCTCCTTCTCACAGTCTTCTATCTAGGTGTAGGGATGGTGAGTGAAAGCTGTTTGCAAGTCAGAATGGGTAGAGAGCACTAGCTCAGCCTATTTAGCTGCACAGAGGGCCTCAATGAGCGATCAAGGTAATGCAAGGCAGACATGTTGGTACAGTTAGTTTGGGAAAAGGCCCTGCAGAAAGGCATGTAGACCCAGCACCTCCAAGGCTGCTGAGGGGAACTCTGGTTAAACACATCGGGCATACAGCTACACATCTGTGGCAAAGGTACCCTGACTCTCTCCTTACTCTCCTTACTGTCAGTATAAGGTTGCTGTCCATATCCCCTTTCCATCACTGTGGTTTATGCCTGGAGGTCCCGCTGTGCTGGCTGAGGATAGGTCAAGTAGTACCTGTAGTACATTCCCAGTCAATGCTAGAGCCAGGTGTATTGGAGCTTCTTCTCAAGCCAGTGTGACGTGCCTCTAGCTGAACTTGGTAGAGGTGCGGCTCCTGCTCCAGCTGTGTCATCCAAACGAAACTTTGCCACCTTGGCTGGTGTCCTGCCGTGGGCCAGACACAGAGGTCAGCAGGGGTGGCTCATTGGTAGGAGTGGATCCACCATCTGTTGGATGTGCTGAAGATCACCTGCCCTCTCTGCCAACAGGTGGCAAGGAAGACGTGATTGCTGGACCCATCAGGGCAAGCTTGATGTCTTCCATTGCTTGACTGCTCCATTTACACTGGCATTAAATCTTCAAAATAACAGAGGTTCTGCTCAATGGTTTGTTCCAGTCTTGAATCTCTCTCTCCGTCTTGACAGACTTCCAGTTGAGCCAATTTCTGACAACAATGTGTCATGGTCAAGAAGCCAGGAGACAGAAATTCTAGTTTTCGGTTCAAATCCAGTGTTCCGTACACTGCTCAACCAGAGGATTCCAACCATCTGGTTGGAATCCTCTGGTTGAGGATTCCAACCAGATGGTTGAACAACCACCTACCATTGAACAACCACCTACCATTGAACAGGGACCAATAATTGTAACAACAGTCTAAAGCTGCATTACAGTAGTACAGGGAAATGGAAATTTCCGAGTTCCTAGTTTTAAATTTCAACTTGAATGCTTCCTTAAGTGGGATATCCCACTTTGAAAGCGGGATTAACTACGACTACCCCCAGTAGTCGTAGTTAATCCCGCTTTCACCCAAGAAAAAGTTTTGTCAGCAAAAATTCAGATTACGTTTTTTACTAAATACCTCAAAATGTGTCATCTGCTTCAGCAGCATGGTTTTTCATCAGTCCTAAACTCTGTTTCTCCTTATCCCTCATTTGGCTTCTTTACAGGAATAAAAAACAAGTAAAATTATTGTAAAACATTTGTTTTTTTTACTATAATTTATATTCAGCCTAAACCCAGCCGAGACAAAGAACTGGTGCAATATCTCCTATGTTATTTTAGCTTTAAATTACCTATAAACTGTCTCATGGAAATTTTAATATTTTGGGTTTGGGCCAAAGCCCCCAATGTTTTGAGACCCTGAAAATGCCCCTGCTGGTCGTAATGGTCTTATACAAGCAATGAGGAATACAAGTGTCCATGTTTTTTTCAGACTTTCAGACAAGCGAGAAAATGGAATGCTATCAAATCAGGGAAAACGTTACTCTGACTTCCCAGTTACGAGGTTTGAGGTAAATGGAATGCAGCATCACTCATGGTATTGCAGTGCTAGCCACAACCATTGCCAAATAGCGCAATACAGACTGGAAAATTCTGTGTTCACATAAAAAATTGAGAGTAACTCTCCAGTAACTGTAAATCCTGCACCATCCAATGCATTAACATTACAAAAACATTCCCATGGGTTTTTGAACTAGTGGCCACTCCCTCTTAGGCCGTTACAATATTTAACCTACATGTCATACAATGAAGTGAAATATGATCAACATAATCAGGCGAATCAAACCATAGTGGTTCTAAACTCTTCGAGAGTTTAGTTTAGCACACTTGCTGCAGGTTTTTTCTCCAAAAACTAGACTCTTGTAGCGTTTTTTCACAGAAAAAAACATTGTTCTTGAACCTGTTCGGTTTGGGTACCTTCAAACTTTGGTGTTTTGTTGAGCACTAACGTGTGTTTCCACGTATGTTCTTTGTCTTCACCGCCATACTTGTTGGCTTCTACTGTCTGTAGCTTCGACCTGCCCACTGGTGAAGTTGTGGTTAACGCAGAAAGAAACTGTGGTCTGCACTTTCTGAGTTGAACCACTGCTCGCGCCCTGTAATCTCTTCTTGTCGGTGGAAACATGTTTCACTGGTTCGAAATCATGTTCAGGAACTGGAACGAACTCCAAACCGTATTGGTGGAAAAGGGGTTTTATGAAGAAACAAACCACTCCACACAGGAAGGGCAGGAAAAGAAGAGCACATTTCATTCATTCATTCATTCATTCACAAACTTAATCAGATTATACCAGTTCAAATATTTAGGGACCATTGCTCCCTCATAGCAACATATTGTGTCAGTGAAACCATTAATCTTCACAGCCTACGTAGAACGCAATGGAATTGAAAATTATGTCTCTCCTATTTTAAGTATAAGAGGTGCTTCTCTCTTTTTTACTGCTATGAAAATGTTGCATGTCTTTTAGATGGAGTCTGTAGATGTCTCTAATTCTTTATCTTTTCCTATCCTTTTCTGCAATTCAGACAGATAATTTCCCCTTCTGACATTTTTTTGATAAATTTACCACTGGCTGCAAAACAGACCTTAAAACAAAAAGCTAACTATCATACTTGACAATTAATACAGTGTTTATTAGATTTGACAGAAACTTGTTTCATCTGACCTTATAGGGGTATCATGCAAAATCCTTTCTTTTAGCCCTTAAATAAATTTTTTTCTGTGTACTTGGAGTCTGTACGAGTGCCGAAAAGTTGAATTTAGTTTCTCCAGGTGTTGCAAATATATCTTTATATTTTTCAGTCCGTTCAGTTTTCTCTATCCGCTATTATGGTTTTTAACTGTTATATCATTGTATTTGCTGTGGAACAGCTAAATTAGGTCATGGACTTCTGGCTGATCGATTTGCGTATCCGCCATTTTTATTTCTCACTGTGATTTTGTAGTCCAACCACAAGTGTGCAGACTCCGCAAGTTGATAAGTTTAAATGTTCGGTTGTTAGGTTTATTAACCCATACAATTCATTACACCGTCCCCAAACATCAGAGCCTCTTCGAAGTCTCTGGTTATTTTTAATTTTTTGTGGAAATGGGGGAACATTCCTATTTCCCACACTTCAAGGACAAGTTCCTTTAGCAACCTCCACTAGTATCAAGAAGAATTTGCTGAATGACTACGGAAACGACAGACACAGCAAAGCGGTAAGCTTCAAATAACCCTAAAATGACAACAAACTTTATTTTAGACATGAATTTATTGTGTGTTGATATAACGTGCTGGCCATTGTTTTGATAGCAGTAGCAACGTGCCTTCTGCTGTGTGCTAGCTTTTAGCTTCTTGAGGACATAACCATACTGCATGTTTTGAATAGTATTATTGCATAAACAGTTTAGCATTGTTTTGCCGTTTTTGTCTTGTTTCTGTGGAACTAGATAATTGGCTCTCTGTTGTCAAACTACAAAAAAGGCCGAACGGGTTAAAGTGGAGTACCCCTGACCGTGGGGGTGGGGGGGTGGGGGGGGGGGGGGGGGGGTGGGGGGGGGGGGGGGGGGGGGGAGTGCCTCAATAGCATTTAAAGAAAGCGCACCAAAATGAGTTGCTCTTAGACCCATCTCAGAACAGGGCTTTTGATCTTTTGTATTCTATAGTATACTATATTTAGTATTGGCATTGTGCAATATACTACGGGGGATCTATCTGTCTGTCTGTCTGTCTGTCTGTCTGTCTGCGTGTCTGTCTTTCTGAGTGTCTGTCTCCCTGTCTGACTGACTATTTGAGGGGCCGGCCTGTAGAGCTTCAATAACAAGGAATTCAGACCAAAGCATTGCAGTTACACTTTATAAAGACCATGTGAAAAAGGGAAAATTTAAAAGCATGCTATGTCCACTTTAAACCTTTCTGCAGAACACATTGCGCTTGTCCATGTCACCAGCTACAACGTGTAGTCAAGCTCAAAAATATTGATTTTGGAGTGGGGCACAGCTTTTTTGGTCAGCACCTTCTCAGTCCACACTAAGGCTGAATTGGCTTCAGGCGTAGTGGTGTTCCATTCTAACTGGACATTGATCCCAAATACAAGCTTCTGGAATGGCTTTGATCTCAAGCCTGTTGAAAGTGTATAGACTATGCTTAAAAGCTGTTTGTGTGCTGGGAAACCATCAATTTTTAATTAACTCACTTTAATCAATGTTGATAAATGTTCAAATATCCAGACCAAAGAATGCCAAAAGTTTGATGATGGCTATAAAAAGTGTTTAATTTCTCTCCAACTTGCCAATGGACATTTAGCCACATATTAGTGGGTGTGTATGCATAGTTTTAAACTTGTGTGCGTATTTATGACCCTGTATGTATCAGAGAAATTATAAATAAATTTTAACATGCACAGCCATTTCTTGTTTTTAAATTAATTGAGGTTGTGCCTTTTAAAAAATAACAGTTCAAGTCTTTCTTAAAAATGCTCACATTTTATGACATTAGTCCTGTTGGTTAGTGTATGTGAACTTCTGACCAGCTCTGTACTAAAAAATGCTTCAATTATTTGTTAACCATATTCATGAGTATGTAGGAGTTTAACATAATTAAATTGATAATTTAATGGGCACGATTTAAGCAAAAAGCAGTAAAACTGTAGTTTGATTGTATTTACTTCAGACTTTATCTCAGCTAATTTTCTGTGTTGTGCCAGATGGACTGAAAACCAGAGTATTCTCAATTAGGTTTTATGTAAGGTGAGCAATCTCTAAATGGCATTTGATATGTGACTATGTATACCTGTCTCTGCCTTTGTTAGTTGGCAGATGAAGGTTTTCAGATGGCTCTCATGCGTTGGAGCCTTGTTGGTTGAGGTTACAATGGTCCACTGGCTTGGTTACTAGGATAGAATATTGATCTTCAAAGGGTGGGGTCATATCTTTGAAAATGCCCCCCTTTGTTATGTTAAAAAGTAACCCCTGGGTAGCCAGTGAATGAAAGTCTTGTTTGGTCCTTGGAGAAATAAAATGCCTTCTCTGACCAGTGTTTTGAACTTTTAGCCCCAATGAAATCTGTTAGTGGCCAAGCCTCTCTAAGCACACACCACATCTCAAGAGAGATTAAGCCAAAGTATAAATGAATTGTTAATTACGGAAAAATAATTATCTGTGTTTTCTGGAAAAACAAATGGCTTGTTTTACTCTCTTGCATTTTTACAAAAATAGTGAAACATGGATATTTGTGTGATATCATTTGGTGTAACACCATAAATATTTTATCTATAAATTTCCTTTAAAGAATCAACCTGTGGCATTGTCGAGGAGCAAGCTTGTTGATATCTGTGAGGCTGCTGGACATGATTAGAGAATAATAAAAGCATGAATGTGGTGTCCAGATTGAGAGACTTCCCTTTTGAACTGACTCACAAGTAAAGCAGCCATTCAGCAGTGGGATGGATCCTGACTACTAAAGAGGAAGAGAGAGAGAGAGGGAGACTGAAAGAAAAGGCGAGAGAGAGGGAGAGAGCAAGGAATGGGGGAGTGGTGGGAGAGAGAAAGGAGGCGAGAAACAGAGTGAAAGGCTCCACACGGCAGAATATAAATCTGTATGTTAACAGGACCTAAGCTCAGGGTCTTGAAGTGGCTTTAGTGCTGATGCTGCTCTGGGGGTGCTCATAAAGCCTCAAGAAGTGGTTTTCTCTCTTAACTGTGGATCTGTGCAAATAAAGAAGTGGAACCAGTGGAATCAGTGAATGCCGGTGTGTCAGGCACGGTGGTGGGCTAGTTGGAAGTCTCTGACCCCTTATTTTTATTTCTTGGAAGAAAGGAGAAGAGCTAAAGAGACACCAGAGAAAAAGGAAGGTGACAGCGAGGGACCAGTGAGCCATTTCTTTCTTTATTACCTTCATTCAGAAAACCATTGCATCATATTATCAAAGCGATGTAGAGGCATTCTCTCCGATTGGAGGAGGAAGGGTCCCATTCACTGCTGAGGCTTAGCGCCCCTCTTCAAACGCTAGTCCTTTTCATTCCATTCCCTCCTCTCATCGCCTATATCCTTCTGTCTGCTGTTTTTTCCGTTTTCTCTTTTCTTGTCCCTTCCTTTTGACTCGACTCAGGATTTAGGAGGCATTGCATTTTTAGCAGAAGTGGGTGTTTCTGTCGTTGGTGCCTCTGCAAAGGACAGCTGAGCAGGGAGAGTGAGAGACAGCTTTGGAGATAATAAAAAGGCAGACTGAACGAAAAGGGGGATCTGGCACTACAGGAACAGCTGACAAACCAATGGCATGCGAGACGTGATGAAAAGAAAACTGTTTCAGAGTCTGACAACCATTTTAAGGTAGCTATTTACTGAGAATATTGCTGCTTCTTGGAGAAAAAGAGAGACAGTGTGCCAAACATCTCTGCTGGTTACATTCTGCTTTTCCTGTTGCTAAGCAAAGTCTCTAACCGAAGTTCGTTGAGAGTACTGTGCATCAATTTAGAGCCATGAAAGGAAGCTCAGAGGAAAGCATTGAAAGTGTCAGGCCCTCCAACCTGCAAGCATTTGCCAACATATCCACCCTACATGGCATGAGTCACATATTTGCCTACGGACACATGACATTCCGTCGATTTCTTTGGACTATTTCTTTTTTGGGCTCACTGAGCTTATTGTTGTTGGTCTGCATGGATCGGGTGTCATATTATTTAGAGTATCCTCATGTCACCAAGTTGGACGAAGTGGCGGCAACAAACCTCACCTTTCCTGCAGTTACCTTCTGCAACCTCAATGAGTTCCGCTTCTCCAAAATCACAAAAAATGACCTTTATCACGTTGGAGAGCTCCTAGCCCTCCTTAACAATAACCACCAGATAGCCAACCCGCACTTGGCTGAGGCTGAGGTTCTGGCTGTCCTAAAGGAAAAGGCAAACTTCCAGAACTTCAAGCCCAAACTCTTCAACATGACAGATTTCTATAACCGAACAGGACATGACATCGGTGACATGCTTCTGCAGTGCACCTTTCGAGGAGAAGAATGCTTCGCCGTAAATTTCACCACAGTAAGTCACCAGCCTGTAATTTGTACAGTCTGTTTTTACTTCTTGTCAGATCTGACAGTCTGTCATGTTCTTTGGTTTTTACATACGTTATATAGGGTTTCAGTGTGAACTGTGCGGTTTGTTTTAAAAAGATGCCTCACTGCATTGCTTTTCTGCTCTAAGATGGAAGATGTTGTAGTTAGGTTTTTTAAATGACTTGTAAAGCTTTGTTGCAAGAGTTGGTTTGCATCCCATAGCCACGTAATGCACAAATACTGCAAAAAACTTTAGATAAATGTGAGAGCTGCCATTATTTTGTCAGTAGTCCCTGAAGCCTGCTTTCTGGATGAAAAATGTTTTGTATCCATCACTGCATTTCAAGGAAACCTTTTGCCCAAAGGGTTTGCACTCATGTTAGATAATTTAAGCATCGTTGCTAAAACGTTCTTTATAAAATTGTGAAGCTCAAAATTTGTCATCGTAATCATCTAGAATCTGATCTACTAAAGATTACTCTTTACTGCTTTAAATGGATGTTTGACACATGTTTCAGTTGTAAGAATGTAGCATAGCAGCTTTTTTCTCTTTTCACATGTTATTTGTGAAATAAGAAAGGTTGCTATAGTGCTGGATTGTCACCAAGCATGAATACTCACTGTGTTTACCCAGCAGAGCTCCTCATTGACTATACAGCACCACTCTGAAAGAGTGAAGCGACAGCCATAGTGTTACCTGTCGAATGTTATAGCCAAGGTAACTGAGACCTTTTAGTGAATCAATGTGAGAATCGATGGGTATTGTTAATAACAAGGTTGGTCCTTCATAAAGTTGGCTTGTGATACCTTCTGTTTTTGGGGACAGACCTTAGTCCATGTTTTCCTGTAGATCAATCTATTTCTAGCAGGGAGTGTCGTCATCATACAAGGTTGTGCTTGCTATGAAACTTGTTTAGGTGGGTGTAACATGTTAAAATAACATCCTCACACCAGGATTTACAGTTTCGCAACAGTATCTTTCATCTCTTTAAGGAGATCATCAGTGTTTACTTTACCTGCGACCGAATAATTAGGTTGACCATTGTGTTATTAGTAAGTTATTTTATTTAAACAATTGCAGATTGTTAAGAAATATATGATTGTGAGTTTTGCAAGTATTGTGTGACAAGAACACATACCTTTATGATTGAATGGTTAAGGCCTAATTTAGTACACCAATCAGCCACTTTATTTGGTACATTTGTCCAGTTGCTTGTTAAGAAAAATAATGAACTGCATATAGCCCACAAAAGATTGTGAGGAGGACTTGCTGAAGTGAAATAAAATTGTTTTTAAGGGACTTTTGAATGTGGCATGGTTGTTGATGCCAGACGGGCTGGTCTGAATTTATCAGAAACTGCTCATGTCCTGGGTTTTTGAAGGTCAGTTATCTCTCAGGTTTACAGAAAATGCAGAATATCATCCCTGAAGGCACAATACATTTAGCCTTGAAGCATATAGGCTACAGCAGCAGATGACCACACTAGGCGCCCCTCCGCACAGGAAAAAGAAACTAAGGCTTCAAATTGCTCAGGTTCACTAATTTGGGACAATAATAGATTGGAAAAAACATTGCATGGTTCCATGAGTCTCAGTTGTAGCTGCTGCATTCCAAAGTTAGGTTCAGAATTAGGCTTAAACAACATGAAAACATAGTTCCATCCTGCCTTGTATCAATAGTTTAGCCTTGTGGTGGTGAAATGGTGTAGGGGATTTTTTTTTTTAATTTGAGCCCCTTTGTACCGTTTGAGCATGGTTTGAATGCCATACATTTACTCACAGTGTAACCATCTCCTGATGGCTACTTCCATCAGGATAATGCACCATGTTACAAAGGTCAAATAATTCGAACTCGACAAGGCCATTGGAGAACAGCAATATCCTCCACAGTCACTATGTCCTAGTCCATTGTAGCACCTTTTGATTGTGGTGAAGCAATAAATCTGCATCATGGATGTGCAAATGACACATTTTCTGCAACTGCTGTTTTTTGTTTGTTTTATCATCCTTGTCTGTCTTATCTCTTAAGTCTAAGCTTGATGAAGAAACATCCAACTTATTTATTTCTCAAATGAGTTCATTCCACTCTCAAAAATATGATTGCTTTTCTAAGTTGCGGCTTTAATCAACCATGAAAGAAGTCTTTTGAGAAAGCTATTTTATAAATGACTGACTACAATCCAGGAGTTTATCAAGACTCGGCTCAGATGAGATATTAATTTAATAGTACTTTTGGTTTTTATGTCTTTTTAATTTGTGTCACAAATGTTGCAAATTAGGAATGCCTTCATTAACATGTTTGTTTCCAAGCATCACTCAGGAGTTTCATGATAAACAGAAATTATTCATGGGAGGCTAATTGCTTGACAGTGTCAAATGAGCTGGTAGGAAAAAAAAGGTTAGGACATAAGTCTTCCTGTGTGAACTTTCTTGTTGTTATTAATTTGATATTTCAGGCTAGAAAAGTAAAATTCAGCCTAGAATCAAACTTGAACATTCTTTTTGGTTTGTACTAATCATTGCAGCATATTCTTTGGATGGAGTGCAGTGCAAAACCATAAGCGCTATATGCCCTCAGTGGGTAGAAATGTGTTTGTCAGAGCTCGGATAAGTGCCAGGATTATTATCCCATTTAGCAAACTATCTGATGCTGTGTCTGATGATAATCTCTAGCAACTAACTGCAAGCATTTCCTACTTGCTAAGTAAGAAAGTAACGGAGTTTATGACATGATTCAGTTCTGTTTATTGGAATTACACAGATAAAAAACAAGAAAGAAAATAGATTTTTTAAAGTTTCGGTTATTATATGGTGCCTTGCAAAAATATTTTGCATAAAAATCAAAGTCTGAAACATATAGTCTGGATTTTTATGTAGCCCCTTTAGCCAATACTTAGCAGCGAAAAGTAGTTCCACATTTGCAGCTGCAAGTCTTTTGGAGTATGTCTCTATCAGTTTTGCACATTTTCAGTGACTTGCAAAAGTTATTATTCCCCTTGGCATTTTTTATGTTTTATTACCTCACAACCTGTAATTAAAATTGATTGTTTGAGAGTTTGCACCATTTGATTTATCTTATCTTATCTTATCTTATCTTATCTTATCTTATCTTATCTTATCTTATCTTATCTTATCTTATCTTATCTTATCTTATCTTATCTTATCTTATCTTATCTTATCAACACTAAAAAAAGTTTTTTTTTTCCTGGCTACTCTTCCATAAAGCTCAGCTCTATTGGGTGCATGGCCTATTGTGGTCCTAAGTACAGGTACTCCAGTCTCTGCTGTGGAACTCTGCAACTCTTTCAGGGTTAGATTTGGTCTCTGTGTGGTCTCTCTGATTAATACCCTCCTTGCCCAATCAGTTAGTTTTAGTGGGCATATGTTTAGTGCATTTTTTAAAAATATATTTTATTTCATTTCACTTCACCGACTTACACTATTTTTGCTGATCCATCACATAAAATAATATAAAAACATTTAAATTACATGTTGAAATGTAACAAAATAGGTAAAAAGCCAAGGGGGTGAATTTGCAAGGTAATATAGGCTGGATTATCACAGCCCTGTTGTATTGAACTCTAGCCGATTTGCACTGAAAGTCCTGTCCATTTAGGGGTGTGTGAATGTGCAATTAAATGCAGGAAGCATTCAAAAAAGCATGGCATTGTGGGTGAACATAACCAAAACAAGCATGCATTTAGCAAGATTGCCAGGAGAAATGTTTTGCAGTCTCATGTGGAGGGAGGACCAGTTAAAAGCTCTGATAGAAAGATGGTCAGATGAAAGTTCAGCACACCTGCTGGTGAGTACTAACAAGAAAAAAAACAATTTTTAAAGCTAATTAGCAGGAAAATGGAGGTTGGTTATTCATCTTTAGAGCAGTGCTACAAAAAAGTGAAAAAAAACTGTGCTAGCAATATATAGAAATACATTAAATGCTTAGAGGAAAAGGCTGTTCTAGAGAATAAACAGACAAGTTTTCCTAGTATGAGGAACTAGATGCCTTTCTTGATCTTTCCTCAGGCAGGAGAATACATGATACAGAAGATCAGGTTTATTTGACAAAAAAAATAAAAGTAAACTAAGTAAACTGACAGAATATGGTAAACCCAATCAAAGTGAGTCCCAAAATGGACTGGGTCTGCCGGAATAATAAGTACCATCTATCTTCAAATCAACTCTGACCATCCACAATATAAGGATCTCATATCACCTGAGCCCCTGGATTTTTGCTGCCAAGGGGCTACCATGAGCCTCTGGGCGGCTTCTATAATAAATGCTCTTCTTGTCTGGGCCAGGATATTGTTTTATATCCTAACTCTGCTGTGAACTTCTCCACAACTTCAACCCAACCTGTATGCTGTGTTGCTTGCCCTTCATGATGCTGCTTGTTCTCTAGCACACACAGGTGGACTGTCTTTTCTAAATACAAATCTTCTGAAGAAAAATTGTTGCTCAGGAATATATTAAAAGATTTCAGAGTAAAGAGGGCTGAATGAAAATTCGGGTGACACATATTTGTATTTGTAAATACATGGAACAAAATTTAATATTTTTCATTTCCACAGTTATTTAGTTTTTGTTGGTCTCACATAAAATATCATTAAAATACACTGACTGTGGTTGTTGCAGATATAAAAGTTCTAGAGGTATGAATACTTTTTCAAGGAGTAGTATTCTTTGATATTCTTTTGTGTTGTCCTATCTAACAGCAGCCTCACTATTCACCAGAAGTATACTAATAAATATATCATTTTTATTTATTCAAATTCTTCCCTCAGATGTGTTGAGGGATGGATTTACAATGCAAAGCACTGTGAGAGTGATGAGCTTTGACCTTGAATAAATGGTGGAAGAATTTCATTAAGTCCTGGTTATAATTCAGCTGGGAAACAAAGCTTTCAAAATGTTTTCCATCATAATGGATGGGAGGCCAAGGGGAGAAGGCACTCTGCATTTCAAATGCTATTATCCACTTTTCCCACTTTGTGATTTTTGTTTTTAGGCATATGATATCAGTTTCATGGAAATTATCTGTTTTTGTTGTTCCCAACCTAAAAACAAACTTTTTTTTTCTACCATCCGTTGAAAGTATGTTGTGCTTTTAAATTAGACAAAGTAAACCATAAAGTAAATTAATGTGAAGCTCAAATATATGGCATTATAACGAATGAAAGTGCCCCTTAGATGATTCACATGCATTTTATGCTCCTCAGTGCACGGACCAATGAGCATTTCCATCTACAGGTGACAAAAACAGAAGATGTTACAGTTACATCTGAATGCTGTTGTTTCCATCATTTCCCAAGGTTTGTTACGTTATTGTATGAGGCTGAATGTGATTCAGTTTCATCGCTCTGGTTTGAACCATAAAAGCTCAAAGTCATAAAGAAACATCAGGTTTGATGCTCCATTAATTAAATAAAACTTAATCAGAGTCATATTTCAGTGTACTTAGGTAAGTTTTAGTTTTCTGTGATTTATTTTACTGTGGCTCAGTAGGAAGAGTAGTAGTCTTGCAATCAGAAGGTTGTGGGTTCGATTCCAGCTTCCTCCTGCCATATGTCGATGTGCCCCTGGGCAAGGCACTTAACCTCAAGTTGCCTACCGATCTGCGTATCGGTGTATGAACGTGTGAGCGTTAGTGAGTGGGATTGGGTGAATGTGGCTCTAGTGTAAAGCGCTTTGAGTGGTCTGTATGACTGGAAAAGCTCTATATAAGTTCAGTCCATTTACCATTTACCATTATTGTCGCACATTTTCACGGAAGGTAAAACATTTGCTTGGATTTACGCACACTTTCACACAACGTTCATTTTAGTACATGCGTAAAACATGCGTAAAACGCGTCAAGATTTTTGTACGTAACTACGCTTCGTACATGAGGTGCCTTCAGCTCGTCTGCATTGTTGGGTCTGGTGTCTCTCATCTTTCTCTTAACGATACCCCATAGATTCTCTATGGGGTTCACGTCAGTCCAGATTTGTCAGTCAAGTACATACTGTGGTCATTAAATTAGGTATTCGGACTTTTGGCTGTGTGGGCAGGTCCTACTGGAAAATAAGATCATCTCCATAAAGCTTGTCAGCAGAGGGAAGAATAAAGTGCCCTAAAATACCATTGCTTTCTGAATGTAGAACTATCACACTGGACATGACACAACTTGGATTCTGTGCCTTAACACACTTCCTGCAGATCTTAAGATCTTGATTTTTGTATATGAAATATAAACATTAATTTAATCTAAAAAGCTGGCTGTGGATCACCAGTTCAGTCTTTTTCTCCTTTGCCCAGGTGATGCTCTTCTGAAGTTGACTCTGGTTCAGGAGTGAGTTGACAGAGGGAATGTGCCAGAAGCAGCCCAGGTCCTGAATGACTCTTGTTAGTAATAATAATTCCTAGCAAGAGTCCATTCTTGTTAGGAATGGACAAAAACACCCCCTGATGAGGTGTCATTTAAAAGGCACTTCACGCTCAAAGCTCTGAATAATAGGCGCAGTCCACACCTTTCGAATCTCCCTTAAATTATTGAAAAGATTCGCCTTCATGACCCTACCTAGACTTCATTTATTCCTGTTGCTTGTGTATGGGGGACAAATGCACAATACTATGTGCCTTTTCTATAGCATATTGTTCCATCTACTTGACTTTCCATAATTATATTTGCATGTGTGACTTTGGGAGCAGCCAGCTTCCTTTTGCAGTGATTTTGTAAACCATAACATAACATTTATATATAAAACATTATTTTATTACCCTTGTGTAATATCACAGTTTTTTAATAAGCAATTACTGAACTGAAATTACTTTCCAATTTTATTCTTTGTTTAGGAGATGTACCTGGTATTAATGTTTTATTTCTTTTGCTAAAGTTTTGTGAAGATCAACAAAGAATATCTGCACATTTGTTTGGATAATTTTTCCTGTTTCTCCTTGTTTTTTTTCTTGCTGCGGATTAAAAAACATTATTGCAGCATTCTCTTCTTAGACTTAGTGCAAATGCAATTGTTTAAAGAATTATAAACAAATAGTTTTTTTGGCAAAATAGTTTTTTTGGCAATAGAAAGGGAGCAGAATAAGCCACAGGTGTACTTCATGTTATAAATTATTGCTATCAGGAATTTGGTCAGATGGAATATGATTTAGACGTATTGACCAATAAAAACTCTTCCTTTGCCACTTTTGGGTGAAAGAAGAAGGTATTTTTCAGCTGTGAAGAAGATTGGAAGAGAGCTAACTGTGCTTTAATTTCATGTTTCTGTTGGGACCCACAGCCATGGATTGCAACATTAAAATCCGGTACAAACTTTTCTGGAACTTTCAAAATAAATTGCATCAACCTACGTCCGGCACAGCCAGGGAGAAGGGTAACAGCGAACTTCCCATGATGCCACTGCCCCTATAAAACCCCCACCTTTCCAATGGATCAATCTCTTCCACGCCGGTGATGACGGGGACAAGAGGGACACAGCATGCTAATGTCTCTTTGCAGGCAAACAGACATAACTCTTCAACTGGATCCAAGAGTGTCATAAGATCACGCGGTCATATGCACTAAGTTAAGTACGAATGAATTGCTGTTTGAATATTCATTCAAGAACAGGGATAATTAAGTTACATGCGTTGCTTGACTTTCTCTCTGAGGCCTACGGAGGCAAACTTTGTTTCACACTTTGAGTGTCCCAGCAGAGACGCTGTCTCTACGACGCCGGGTTGAAGCAGTTTCCCGGTCTGAAAGGAAGACCACCGTTACCATAGCAACGGTGCAGTTTTGTTAGGCCCGACAGAGCGAGCCGCCCCTACCCACCAGCTACGGAGGTTAGCTGAAGCTAACCCTTTGTTCACAGAGCTTTCTTCAAACTTCGTCGTCGCTCAGACAACTTCTGTATGCTGATTATTGCCTAAGTTGGTTCCAAGACTAACTTAACTTCATTTCCAGATTCTTCAAGATAATCCTTGATTCTCAAACATAAACATTGCATGGTAACGTTGCATCACTTTTTCGGTTATGGTTTCAACCATCTTTAATCCACTTGTTTATATTGAACATAGCCCATTAGTCTTCCCTGTTCTTTAATTCTGCTTGGTAGTTTAGTTGGATTGTTTTAGCATAGTAAAGAGTTTGTTGATTGAAATATGGTTGACTTTGAGTTGACTTATTTTTGTTAATAAATTCTTGTATTTTAAGAAATTGTGTGAATTAATTCCATTTGTGTGCAGAGTTTTGCTGTTCAATAATGTCAGAGCTTGGCTCACCCTTTTCGATTTTGTCCTAATACCACCGCCTTAATGGGCTGGTATTCACAGGACAACCCTTAACAGACCGAAATATTATTTGATAATATATTAAAGTATTAATATTAAATATCATCAGTCATTTTCTACCGCTTATTCCATAGTGGGTCACGGGGGAGCTGGTGCCTATCTCCAGCAGTCTGTGGACGAGAGGCGGGGTACACACTGGACAGGTCGCCAGTCCATCGCAGGGCAACACACAAACAGCCATGCACACACTCATTCATACATCTAAGGGCAATTTAGAGTGAACAATTAACCTAACAGGCATGTCTTTGGACTGTGGGAGGAAGCCGGAGTACCCGGTGAGAACCCACGCATGCAATATTAAATATTAAATAATATATTCAGATTCATAGTCACAACATTTCCAAAATTTGAAATGAGCAGAGATGGTTATAAGAAATGACCTTCATCTAGAGGAATTTATTGAGTCACTGGGACTCTTGAAAACCTACATTTAACATTATATAAATGAAATCTGAGTTGGTAATAGAGCGCTGCCTGTGATCAAGAGGTTGATTATCATAACCTGATGGTGTGGTAACTCTCTTCCTCTCTGGTCTTTATGCACCCTGGCAAGTTCTTCTTGAATACATCTTGCTCTGTCTTACTGATATTGTAAAATCTGTATTCATCATCACATTTTTGCTGAAGCTCTGTCTTTAAGATGAGAGTCATCTTTCATCTTTACACCCGGATGACAGCAGGGTGCCAAGAGTATAAAACATGGTTACAGCTGAGACCTACAGATAGATGAATAATGTTTTTTAGGCAGATGGTTTGAAATTTGTGGCCAAATTTAACAATTTGTTTTTACAAATAACTGAAGCAGACTGGGTATTTTTCAGACACTGATGCTCCAGATACTGTTTAGCAGATTTGCTATGATCATTGTTAACTCAACTAAAACAGTTAAAACACTGACATAGTTTCTTTGTTAGTAGGAATCTGTGACAGCTGAATCTGCAGAACAACATTTCAAAGCTCAGTAAATGACTAAACAGATTCTCATGCTCATATAGAATGCTGTAAAAAGTTTACCCCCTTACATATTTCTTCTGTTTTTGCTTTTTGTCACTCTGAAATGTTTCATTAAACAAAAGTTAATTTTAGACAAAGAGGACACTGGTAAACACTAAAAGCAATTTTAAGGCTGCAAAAAAACAAAACAATCTGCCCCTGTGTAAAAAGTGATTGAGCCCTTTTCCTAATTACTGCATTTTCAATGACTGGCAATGGGTCTTTTACATGATTGTGGATTTGGATCTGCATTTCTGGATATTTTAGCCTACTTCATGTTGTCAGAAAGGTTCTATTCAAGTGATTTTTTGATTTCACAAGTCTTGTCATAAAGTATGGAAGCAAATGTGTCTCAATATTCAAATTAAAATGTATTAATAAAATGCTTTTTTCATTTTAAAAATGAAACTGCATTTTTTGAATCATAAATAACATTAAAAATAAATCATTTAAACTGCATTTTCATTTGCTTCTCAAAGACTGCTCAATTTTTAAATTAATTAAAATAATAAATAAAATGTTAAACATTTCAGTTTCAAAAGATGTCCCAGCAAAAAGTGACCAAAATTCATTTTGTAATGTCAAAGTTGAAAATTAAAATGTATTAACAGAAATGCTTTTTCATTTTAAAGTTATAGCTGCATTTTTTGACTCATAAATGAAATTGCTAATAGATCTTTCAAACTGTGTTTTCATTTCCTTCTTCAAGACTGCTCATTGTGTGACACAACTACAGAAATAACTAAGAGGAAAAAGCTTTTTCGTTTTCATGCCCGTGCCCACAAAACGTGTTCCATAAATCAGTTTGACTTTGCAATTCCAGTGGCGCAGGAGAGTGACGTCAGTGGCAACTCTTGTTCTACTGCCCCAGATCGCGCAATTACGCATCTTTTTGTTAGGGAGCGGTGTGCATTGCTCCCAAGATGAAATGAGAGCGCGAAGATTGTGTTCAGAGACAGTGGGAAATCACCATGTCCAAATCTGTACCAGAGTTGCTAAGGGAAGCCGCAACTGCCCTGGAACAGCAACAAAATCTTATAGTATGTCTGCATACCAGAGCCCACAGTTTCAGGCCTGCACTATCAGACATGCAGTTCTAGACTGCTTGTCTTGCGACTGTGAGTAGATACTTTTTCACCATAACTAAATATAGAATAGAATTACTCTTTAATGGGAGTGTAACTTAATGACAGATCATCAAGCGTGTAATCTGGTCTAATAATAAGACATTAGACAGTTGCAACAGCAATATGCAGATACATATTAAAAATGACAGATAATGCTTTAATAAGCAAATTGTTTTTCATCAGTTAAAACATAAAAATAATTCTTTTGTAGGAATAATGTGTATTAGTGAATTACATTGAGGCTTTTTGGTTGAATGTCAATTTTATTTATTTACCTTTTTTTCCTTTTGTTTGTTGTGGACCTAGATCGTACTGTACCTGCTGTGGCCACAGCATTGTAAAATGCTTTGTTTCAAATCACTAAAATAGTCATTCAGTGTGTATAATTTGTTATACAGACAACAATGGATCATTTTTATTTTGAAAATCTAAGATATTTAAAATCTGAAAAAGTTTAAACTTTCAGGAGTATTTCTTTTTAAAGATTACATGGCACTGGTGGCCTTTATTTGCAGTAATCAGAGAGGAAATGGGAATAGAGGGAAGCGGGGGGAAGACATGCAGCAAAGGTCCCAAGGTTGGAAACTGATTCCTGGACAGCTGCATTGAGGCCCACTCTACATCTTCCCCAAGTGCCACTGAGAATACTTCTTTCTTTTTCTTTTCGAAAATTCACTGTCTGACATTAAATCAGATTAAACGTTTACTGTTTTAGGTCATAATTCCAAAATTCATTTCTATTTGCTAATTTCCAAAAATAATGAGCAAGATAATTTTTTGAGCAAGAGTATCTTTTTATTTTTTTCTTTCTTCATATTCAGAAGTTTACTCAGAATGAGGTTTAATTGCCCTTTAAACTGTATGCTCTTTACAATCCTTCTCACAATAGTTTGCAGGATTTTTTTAACCCACTCCTCCTGACGAAACTGGTGTAACTGAATCAGGTTACACTAGTCTCATCAGACCATAGGCCATGTCTTCTCAAACTTGTCCCTGAGTGCCTTTTCCAATTGTAATCTGACTTTATGTGGCTTTGGGAGTAATGACTTCTTACTCTCCGAGTGGCCTTTCAGCCCATGTCTGTAGTTAATTGACCTGTTTAGCTCAGGCGGGTTTGAGCTTATAATGAGAACAGAGGGTGAGTTGATATGAAAAATATTGTCTGTCTGTCTGTCTGTCACGTCTGGTGAGAAGCACTAATCTCTCATCTGCCACATAAATCCATGTAGATCAGTAACCACAACAGGCTGTCTCACAAGAAGTAGATGTTCCAGATGTAAAACTTTTGGCTCCAGTCACTGCTGTGTCAACCTGGTGTTTGTTAACCGTGTTTGTGGGGTGATTCTTGAAACATATCTAACTTTGACTTTCAGCTGTCTGGAACAAGTAATCTTTAAATCTGCATCATTAAAACCCATTGAGTTTCAGAAGAATATCCTTACTATGCGCAGTGCCAGTGGCTGCTCAGCAGCAGAGACAGATACAGTATGTGAACATGGTGAAGGCAGGCAACAGTGTCAGGAAAGAAGAAAATCACACGCTCAACTGAGTAATGTTTCATGTGTTTGTGAAGAGCCGATGAGACACTGACAGAGTGAAAAATTAAACACCCTAAATTCAAACCACAGGGAGTGGAAAATCATGAAAATAACAACAGATCTGAAAATAACACATCATTATACTAGATAATTTGTTGATTGATGATTCTTAAAGAGAAATAGGATTTCCTCCAGTTTTATACAGTTTATTGATTTGTAGTCCTCGTCATAAGAGAATTACTTTAAACATTCACAAGTGATTATTTGAGTCAATATGTAGTGCTGGATTTTTAAGTGGTAAGCAAATCATAGCCAAACATCAATCACAAGTAATTTGACCAACATAGACTGTAAAATATAGTCACTGAAGAAGGATGTTTGCAGGAAATTACGTCCAACAAGTAAACCGTTAAATTACGCGAAGATTGATTTATAGTGACGTCTCAGTTTCCTGGATGTACAAGCAACAGTGTGCATTGTCAGCTTTTTGATAATGGAGCAGGTGCAGCCAGATGAACCACCATTGCAGATATGGCCCAGCAAGTCCTGTGTCATCATAGACAGAGGATTAGACCAGGGGTGCCCATAGTGAGCCCCGGGTAACATTTGTGTCCCTTGGAATAGTTTTGTGTGGATCCTGGACGCAGTTTAGGAATGGCTATGTTTTTTATTAGCTTTATCTTTGTAGATGAGCCATAAACATCCAGCAACTTTTTATTCGAAAACACTCTTGGGCACTCCCAATAATTAAAATTGTCTTAAGGTTTTTCAAAGTTCTCATTGTTGTTGCTGGTTATAAACTAAAAAAACTATATCCAGAGAAACAAAATAGAAAACATTCAACCCAAAAAGGAAACTGTACAACCAAGTCAAACGCTTGAGACCCATTTTTGGACATACAATAATTTGTTCTTTTCTACTTTGTTTAATTAAAATATAGATTTTGTTGTTGTTGTTGAGTAGGCAAGAGAAAAGAATTCTAAATAAAATGATATGGCATTTTCAATAACAAAAATAAATAAATATGGCCCCTTTCAGCTTTTGGCCCACGGTGCAAAATGTTTGGACACCCCCGAATTAGAGCATCAATTCTCCTTATTTAAATCTTTATTTTCAAACTTCCCTTCCTGGAATATTAGTCTTTACATTAAAACCTTTTGCTTAATATTAACGTCAGCATGGTGTAAAGGAGGAAGATGTAGAAACACCTGAAGGAGGTAGCTGACAAATTTCAATATTCAGATGAGAAAGAGTAGTGACCAATGAAAGCTAATGTATTTTCTCTTTTTGTTGCTTCATTTCAGTATCGAACCAGATCTAAAAATAACTGTATGACACCTTCGAAAAATACCATCTCTGAAGACAGAAAAAAAACATTATTATATTAGAGACCGTTAGGAGAAATGTTCAGTTCACGCAATTTGAGTAGTGCACAAAAAACGGAGAGCTGTAGCAACGTTGTTGTGCACGTATAAAGCACACAGTATATGCTGCTCTGGCTAAAAAAACATGTATATACATTTTATTTGTTTCTTCCAGTATAGAAACTAGACTGGTAATTAGATGTTTTAGTTTCCTGTGTTTATCCTTCAAGGCAGTACCTGTCCTGTTCTTCATTCTGCCCTGGAGAGCTCTTCTGTCCTTCCCATTAAAAGTCAGCCCCTGTACGCTTCATTGAAAGATGTGAAACGCCAATGGCTGGTTGTTTGAGCACAAGGATAGCTGCAAAAATGAATCAGCTAATGCAACAACCCACCAAGATATCATTACATTATTAAATGCAGGTGAATTACAGCAATCTATCGATGTCAATGACCCCATCCTGAACCAAACTGGGAAAGTGCAACATCACTTTTACAGGAGTTAAGTTAAAAAGGCAAGGATTTTTTAAATAAATAGCTTTGCTGTAATTGTTAAACACCTTTGATATTTAGTTCAGCATTTTTCCCTGTTCAGCATGAGGATGCAGAACAAATATCCACCAACCACCAGCCTTCACTAACAGCTGTGTTGTTCAAATGGATGGTTTCCAAGAACCAATGTCCCATTTTGTAAATGAGATTGTTGTAAAGTAAAATTAAATAAAATATAGTAAAAGCACATAAATAGTGGGCTTGTTGGCCATGCTATGTTGTTATCATACCAAGCTTGTTTATTTATGTGCTATATAGAATTAACCACAGTATTGATCAAGTATATCTGTAGGACAAAGGACAATTGCCCACCATGACTGCTCTTTCTTGACTGTTCTTAGGACCAAGTTTGAATCTTGCAAATGGCCTTAAAACTTGTTGTCAGTACATGCTTATCATGTTTTTTTCTCTTGCTCTCGGTGGAAGACACATGCGTTTTCCCTCCTTCCCTCCCTGCTGATCCCTGCTTCTGCTTTTTGTCTGTATTTTTCTCAGAGCCTCGCTTTGCATATCCTCCAAACTTGTAAATTATGGATTTGGTCAGCTGGTCTCTCAACGTAATTGATCAAATTTGTTCGACGGGAAGACAGGGTAAAGGAGAACCCTCTTGTCCATATGGGACGTTCTTCTCTGGATACACAATGGATTCTTGGCAGCAGTGGAAGATTGTGTGCCTGACTACGATGTCGAGGACATAGAAGATGTGTACATATTTGGACTTTTGATAACAGGATTTCTGCTTTTTGGAGTTGGTGGTTACCTGGCTTATCGAGTGATTCGCAAAACGTGGGCGGCTGTTCAAAGCATTCCACAGCTGCCTGCGATGTTGGATGGAGTCTGTAGAGCGATCAACACTCAGACTGAAATGTTAAGAGAGGAGAATCGCAAGCTGGACGCGATTCTTGAACATGTTATGGAAATTATTTTATTTAGTGCTCCAAAGTATTCCAAAGTGCTGTGAACTTTCATTTACCTCTCTCCTCTGACCTCTGTGTTTAGTACTTATAGAGGAGTTGGTCTGTAAAACCATTACCAGAAGTTTAATGGTTAAAACACATCCTGGAGGGTTGTGTCTGAGGAAGAGCAGACGGTCCGCTCATAAATAACTTTGTTACCTCTGACCCGAGGTGGGGTCTAGAGGACCATGTCTCCAAACTCTTTTAAGTTGAGGTAACACCCACATACTGTTTAAATACTATCTGTAAACTGTACTCTGGGCTCTGCTTCACTGACTTGTCAGCGACAGGGTCTTCAAACGCATAAATGCCTTTGAATAAAGCTTATAAAGACAAAGTCCGGATTTTCTTTTGTTGTGAGTTAATTTCTCTCCCACTTTGATAAGAAAAATTCCATTATAAATAGAATCACAGCCTGGCAGCGGTTGGACTCAGAGGTTAAAGGATATAATCTTGGAGAAGTTATACGCTCGAGATCTGCGGAAAGTACCAGAAATTTGGCTATTTGGATTTGAAATTGAGACATACCAGTAAAACTGTTAAGGTAGTTGGAAATTCACAACTGCCTGAACCACAACATTTATTGTTTTTCTAAATCTGGCGCCCCAATGTGGCCTTGGCAACTTCTGCTAACTGGCTATCGACAAAATAGCTCCTGGATGTTATATAAACACGACGCTCTTCCCCAGCACTCCCCTACCAGCTGTGTGCTGATAGGACTATGCGGCCGATTGACAAAACTTCTACCTCTCTTCTCAAGGACAATGGCGCTTCTATCAGTGTGGACAGTCTAATTCTTGCAAACACACGCAGGTTTATATATTCGCACCCTCAAGATTCCACCGTACCCTTGCTAAATCTTTACTTATGTGTGTGTTGCTTACCCCTGCTGAGGTTTTTTGTACTACTTCAGACTCTATTCTGCTCAGAATAGAGTCTGAAATATGATTTTTTTTCCTCTTATCTTACTTTACCTAGATGTATGATTTCATAACTTTTCATGGACTTTCAGATTTCTCAGAAGGATTACCAGCAAAAGCCAATTATTATTATTATTTGAAAATTTTTACTAAAGCTGTTTTTACACCATTGACCCTAGAGTTTTAGATTTCTTAGAAGGATTTTATTACAACTATTTCATACCAGTGAAAGCCAAACCTTATTAGTATTTAAAAAGTTTGGACCTAAACTGTTTTATACCAGTGACCCAGCTACTCTACTTAGAGTTCAGTGAGTGCCCATGACTGTTACTATTTGAATGATGGGACCACAACTGCCTCATACCAGTGACCTCAAGGATTAATATTATCATTTTTCTTCTAGCACAGGATGAATTCCTTACCACAGAGGACTTAAAGAGCTAATTACCTCTATTAGAAAGATTGGATTAGAACCAGCTCCTACCAGTAAATTCCCAAGGATTATTAATGTCATTTGATTTGTTTTTCTGTGTTTGATTTTCTGTATCATTGTAATGTTTTTCCTCATGTACAGCTTTTTGAGGGTGGTGGAGCCAGGTAGGTGAAGGTGAGTGCAGAAACCTATATTTTGTTTAAAAAAACCCATACGTTTAGCTTTAAAAGAGATTTTGGGATGTTTTTATGGGCTCAGGCTGTCAAGCTAATAAATATTCTACTTCCTGATAGTAGAGACATACAGTGTCCTTAAAAATAATTGTCGCACCATGACGGCATTATCATATTCTTTCTAGTACTTATGCCAGCGGTGTCCAAACCTTTAGAACCGTGGGCCAAAATCGGCAAGTTGAAAGTATTCATGGGACATAATTTCTTTTTTTTTTATTAAAAATGCAACATATTTTTATTGTACTTTTTTTTACCTGCTCAGCAACAAATTCAACATTCAATATTTTAATTAAACAAAGTAAAAAAGAACAAATTATTGTAGGTTTGAGAAAGGGTCTCAGACATTTGCCTTAGTAAAAGAAAGTTGTACAGATTCCTAGCATTTTGGGTCAAATGTTTATTTTGTTAGTTTAGATATAGTTTTAAGTCTATTCCCAGTAACAAACACGAGAAATGTCTTTGAAAACCCTTACTGTATTTAGTCATTTTTAATTACTGGGTCTGCTCAAGCCTGTTTTTGAGTAAAATGTCACTGGATTATTTTGGCCCTACTTTCTGTGATAAACAAAGAAAACATGACCAATAAAAGGAAAATACTTCTCTTGTACCTAACATTTTCCATTTAAGAAAGAAATTTGAAGTTCAAAATCTCATCCAAAGAAATTACAAAAGTGTCTATCTGCACCAGCTCCATTGACTTTTGTACCATTTGTACCATTCCTAAACTGCATCCAGGGGCCACACAAAAAATTCCAAGTGGAAAATTTTGAAACCCCCGGACTTTTTGGCTAAAAAAAACAAAAATAACCCCACTCATAAAATAAACTTCTCTGGTAAAAATAATTTTGGGTTCTTTTTTAAAAAATGCGTCATTACCTGAATCAATAAGGATTCTCAACTGTGTCCAGTTATTGACTTGTGTGTGTGTGTGTGTGTGTGTGTGTATTTGGTTTAGATCTAAACACTTGGTGTCTGACTCGGTCAAACACATCTGCTGTTTTAACAAAGGTAATACAAGCAATTATGTCACATGGAGCCAAGATATGATTTTAGGTGTGTCGAGATTTAGTGCAAACGATCCCCAATGATTTGCAATTGCAATAGTTAACAATTGGCATAATACACTAACTAGAGATTATTTTGTTGTCAATGATTGACATAAATCAGTTGCTTGGAAATGCTTGGATACATCAGTAATACCCACAAAATCATTTACAGTTTAAGTAATTGACTTTTTTCCTGTAATATAACATTCTTGGACTACTGTAGATAAAATACAAACCTCCCAAACACCAAATAAACAATTTTACATCTAACTGTACCACATTATATGAGTAAAATACAAACTGATTTTCGAAGGTAGTAACTAGTTGCATTAACATGAGTACGTTTTTGAAATATACTTTGAGGAGCAATACTGGAACGTAATCTGTGCAACAATTGCCTTCCTGCAGAACAACCACCCTAAACATACAGTCAGAGCTTCATTGGAATGGTTTAGATCAAAGCACAGTTATGTGTGGCCCAGTCAAAGTCTAGACCCAAGTCCAATTAAAAATCGGCTGTAATATTTTAAAACTGATATTTATCAGTGGAGAACATTTTTGTCTCTAGATGTACAAAGCTGTTGTAGGCCTACCCTTTCAGACCTTTTTAAATACTCATGGTGTTTGAGAAGAGTTTCTGTACGGTTTTAAATCCCGTCATATCACTGTGATAGCGCTTGAGTTTTTAATGATCTTTTAACTGTTCACCTAGGCTGCGCTGTGGTTTTGGTTCTTTTAGACTTAACTGCTGGCTTTGATATGGCCATTCACAGTATTCTTTTTTAAGACTTGAATACATTGTTGGTTTCAAAGGCTTAGTTTTTTATTGTTTAAATCTTATCTGTCTGACAGGTCTTTTTCTGTGTCTTCTCTTCTTTTTATAATCTTATAATCTTATTCTGCCTCAGAACCTATTTATTTGTGGAGTACCATAAGGGTCCATTTTGGGTCCTGTTCTCTTTTCATTTTACATTCAACGTTTGGGTTATATATTTAGAAAGTATAATACTTCCTTTCATTGTTATGCTGATGATGTCCAAATATATTTGCCTTTTAATCTGAATGTATCTGACCCACGGCAGCCTCTGTTTAACTGTTTATGAGACATAATAAACGTCTGTTTGGTGATCATACTCCTCTGGGTTAACTGATATCCTTGGCCCTCTTGCTCGTCATTGCTCCACCACTGTCAGGTATTACAGTGTTTTTAGGCAGTTCTTTTGCTTTTGAGAAGCAAGTGTCTATACTTGTCAAGACCTGTTTTTATCAATTATTTCAAATTGCCAAAGTTAAATCTTTTCCTAAAGACCTTAAAACCATTGTCTATGCCTTCATTACCTCTAGATTAGACTACTGCAGCTCCTTATATGTTGGAATTGAACAATCGTCTCTCCATCGCTTGCACTTAGTCCAGAACGCTGCTGCATGTTTTCTAAAAGGTACCAGAAGGCATGAACACGTCATCCCAGTTTTAGTGGATTTGCATTGGCTACCTGTTCATTTCCATATTGATTTGGGGAAACTTTTACTCACATTTAAAATTTTAAATATTTTGCCACCCAAATATTTAACTGCTCTCTAAACAGCACTGAGACCTCCTAGCCAGACGCTTTCAGTGCAACTGATGGCCAAATAAAATCACAGAGGGGATTGGGCTTTTGCTGTGGCAGCCCCCAGTCTCTGGAACAAACTGCCCCTTGATATTCTTACTGCAGTCTGTACAATCTTTTAAATCCCTCCTGAAAACCCACTTTTTCACATTGGCTTTTAACTTGAGTTCAGTTTGAGTTCCATCAGACCTGTTAGATTGTGGTGTTTCCAAATTATGGTTGTCTTTTTCTACTATTTTTATTGTATTTGTTGATTTTATGGCTGGCTTCTGAATTTATTTGTTTCTTTTTACCTTTATGTGAAGCCATTTGGTCAACGTTGTGTTGTTAAATATTATAATAAAAAGGACATTAACATTGACTTGCAGGTGTAATTGCAATGAAAGATGGTTCTATATAGTGTTTACTTGGGAAAGCTGAAAACAAATTATGCCAGACTTTTTGTTATTTAAAAAAAAAAGGTAAACATCAATTATTTTCCATTCAATTCACAATATGTGTGACTTCTTGCTGGTCTATCACATAAGATCATGATTCAATACATTTTGAGGCTGTAATGTGACAAGATATCAAAAAGTTTTAAGGGTATGGATACTTGGCACTGTATTTGCTGAAAATATAATGTGCGCAATTGATGTTAAAGACAGCTAACATTTGCTAATTTAATTTCCATCTTCTATTCTAGTGATGATCACAAACTCACACTAATTCAAGCTAAATGTTTTTTCTTTCTATGTGTAGAATGGTAAAGAACATGACTCATTTATTATGAATGAGCCTATGGATGTTTTGATTTCTTGGTTTGTGTGAACTAAGGTTAAGAAATCCTAAATAAAATAAATTATAGAACTATGTGTTATTTTTCAGTAAAGGTCATTTATACTGAAAGCAAAGAATAATCTAGTTTAATGTATTTGTATGCCTTGTCTGGGCTGAACAAAAGGTTGATAGGAGATTATGTGATTATGTTCCTGCTTCAAAACAAGAACTTCTATATGTTTGGTGTTGCGAGGACACAATGAGCAGTATGCACCTTGTGTTTGCATGACTGCTTTTTCCATTAACGTGTAACCAACACAATGAGGCAGGACAAATGAATATGCCTCTGCGTAAATTGATTCTGCCTCCTACATGTTCAGACTGTTCATTAATTCTTATAAAATTTTACCCAGAGGTTAAAACCAGGCCGCACCTTTAGTTCCTAACATTTTAGTTCATCAAACCACTAATCACACAGATTGTTGGAGAAATCATTACAGCTGTCATTATCTTGATTTTGACCTGTGATGCACTACTGTGAATAGGGCTTTAGTTCTTTGCTCATTTACATTCATGGCTGCTGTATTTTATCTCCTCTGAAAGTGGAGTATAGTGCATGAGATCCATGTTGTCCACATTTCTATGCATTGAACACTGGGAGACCATGTCAGCTCCTTAAAAATAAATGTTGCCACTCTTTTCTATAAGCACATTAAATGCTAAAAATGCATTTTCCTGAACATGTTGTGATGCAAAAGTTGTTGTTTTTTCTGCTTTACCTTTGCTTTAAAATATAGTAGCCTAGAGGCTTGTGTTATTGCTTCTAATTAAAATAATCGCAGGGAGATTGCTGTGTGCCTCTAAGCTCCCCTTTTCCTCCATTAAATTTAATTTTTTGGCACATTTTAAGGTTTTGTCCCTTAAATGTCAGTGCAATATTATTTTATTTGTAACAACCATGGCCAATACTGTAATGTTTCAAAACCAGAGATTTGTGCTTAACCCTAAACTCCAATATTTCTATTTTACTAAATGTTTGACTAGGTAGCTCCACTATGTGAAGTATACTTATTTCTGCAGTGCATGTGTTACATATTGTTCCTTAATTCATTTGTTTTTATTCTTGAGAAAGACTTGGTGGGTCAGTAGCCTTTAAACACCGCAGTGTTTGCAGAAATCCAATCATAGACTGCCACAGACAGAAATAGATACACCATCACAAATAGGCTCTGTGGAGAGTTTATTTCAATACATTGGGTTTCAGGCTGTGCTTGGAGAACATGGTGAATTTACAGATACAAAGCTGTTAGATAATATGAAAGCTTGCTGTCAGCAGCCAGACAGAAGGTCTCACCTCTGCTGTGGGAGTAACCAACTCATCCAGCATGCCTTAGCCTTCTTTTGCTGTGTGTAACCATCTGTGCTGACATGTGAGCTTTTAGGTTTTGGTATTGGTTTAATTTTAGGTACATGCTGGAATTTTATATAATAATAATAATAATAATAATAATAGCCTAATTTATTTAGTAATGTTGGTACACTTTAAAAGAGGGGTCCCTTTTTACAGGATTTTATGTCATAACACCAGAGAATGCAACACAGTCTATATTTTCTCATTTAAATTTTGGGGACATGGATGAAAAGTGACCATAAATTGCATTTTCAAATGTGTGCCTTACTTTCAGGAAACAACAAAAGACTAATTTCATCACGGTTTGTGCAATCTATTTCAGTAAAATATCCTACAGGTGATGCAGTCCTCCGATTTGTTTGTTGAAAAGTTGGGAAACAATGTGTGACTAAAAACCAAACAATAGAACTGCGGTAAAAAATAAAAATGTTAATATTTTAGGCGTGGGCTGGATAGGAAGGTATACTTTGAAAGTTTTAAAATGCCATAAACAGCTATGGTTTTTGTCAGACTTTCTATTGATTGTCTTTTTAATGGGATGCCAAAGGAAATGCTGGCGTGGCCAGAGTTTTTTTCCAGAGTTTTTCTCCAGCTGTAAACATCATACAGTCATGTAGCCCTCTGCATCTCTCACAAAGGCTACTACATTTTTCCTTATTTAAAGGAAAGTCAAATTCAGCTCTTTGCAAATATTTCTGATCGTGAACAGTCATCGTGTGAAACTATTGGATGCAAGCAATCACTATTATGAAGGCAATGCAGTTTGAAAATTGCTGTTGCTACAAGTAGCATGTTACATTTAACACTAGCTACTGGAAAAGATCACCTGACAAAATAACTACCTAAAATCAGTGTGTTAGAGCAGGACAGCAAAGAGGTAGAATATTCGGTGTAATAGAAATGAGCAAAATACACCTGACATTTATACATTTTGTTTTTAACACCTGGTGTTAATACCATGATGCTCTGAAACTTCGGTATTTTTACTCAAAGTTATCATACAGTAAAATTCTCATGTAATGACTGACCTTTAATTTTGTTAAATAAGGTTTTGGTCTGACTTTCTGCTCATTTTCAGCAAACATCTTATTTTTATATTTTAACCTTATGTTTAGTTCATAATATCTGTAGTTTTATTACATTTTAAAACAATTTTAAATTATTATTATTATTATCCAAAACTGAGTTAATTATGTTTTTGGAGCAATTGTTTATATAAGAATTGTGTAATAAATGGACAGAAAACTGATTCCTAAAGACTAATGCCATCAATAGACCTTTCAAATACAAATATTCCACAAAATGTTTTTCACTGCTTCAAATTGTTGCAAACATTTTCTATCAAATCTTAAATCTTCCTATTATCTACTTAAAAAGATGATATGCTGGCTTCTCTTCCCAGTGTTAGCTTATATGCAATCAAGCCCTTCTCTACCTTTGGCCTGTCTGTTGCCATGGCATTCATCTATGAGGCATGCTCCTCTTATCACAAATGTCATTACCTCACATTCAGCACAATTACCGAACTAATTTCACCAGTTTGTAGGTGCATCATCCTTCCTACAGATACATTTTTACTACATGGGGTCATCATCTTTTAAGTGTTTTGTTGTCTAAACTTGGCTCTGCCAGGGTGCTCAATTACCAAAATCAGATAGCACTGATAATGCTGTCTTAGGAAATCAGAATGTTTCTGCTGAACCTGAAAGATCAAGCTGGTTTCCTTAAACTCCTCTCCTGTTATAATGTTTGTGCCTTTGAATACATGTGCTGTTTAAGTACTCGTACTCATCGTCTTCCGCTTTATCCGGGATCGGGTCGCGGGGGCAGCAGACTGAGGAGAGACGCCCAGACGTCCCTCTCCCCAGACACCTCCTCCAGCTCCTTCGGGAGCCCAAGACGTTCCCAGGCCAGCCGAGAGACATAGTCTCTCCAGCGTGTCCTGGGCCGTCCCCTGGGCCTCCTTCCGGTGGGACGTGCCTGGAACACCTTTCGAGTAAGGCGTCCAGGAGGCATCCGATATAGATGCCCGAGCCACCTCAACTTGCTCCTCTCGATGTGGAGGAGCAGCGGCTCTACTCCGAGCCCCTCCCGGATCGCCGAGCTCCTCACCCTATCTCTAAGGGAGTGCCCAGCAACCCTACGGAGGAAGCTCATTTCAGCCGCTTGTATCCGTTATCTCGTTCTTTCGTTAATGACCCAAAGTTCATGGCCATAGGTGAGGGTAGGAACGTAGATTGACCGGTAAATCGAGAGCTTCGCTTTTCAGCTCAGCTCTCTCTTCACCACCACGGACCGGCACAGTGCCCCCATTACTGCGGCCGCCGCACCAATCCATCTGTTGATCTGCCGCTCCATTCATCCCCCACTCGTGAACAAGACCCCGAGATACTTGAACTCCTCCACTTGAGGTAGGAACTCTCCTCCAACCTGAAGAGGACAAGCCGCCCTTTTCCGGTCGAGAGCCATGGCCTCTGACTTGGAGGAGCTGATCTTCATCCTAGCCGCTTCACACTCGGCTGCAAACCACCCCAGCACATGCTGTAGGTCTTGGTTAGAGGGGGCCAGCCGGACCACGTCATCCGCAAAAAGAAGAGATGAAATCCACTGGTCCCCAAACCAGACCCCCTCCGGCCCTTGGCTGCGCCTAGAAATCCTGTCAATAAAAGTTATGAACAGGACCGGGGACAAAGGGCAGCCCTGCCGGAGTCAAACGTGCACCGGGAACAGGTCCGACTTATTGCCGGCAATGCGGACCAAACTCCTGCTCCGCTTGTATAGAGACCGGATGGCCCCTAATAAAGGGCCCCCAATTCCATACTCCTGGAGCACCCCCCACAGGGCACTGGGATGGATAAGTCAAATGTCTTCTCCAGGTCCACAAAACACATGTGGACCGATTGGGCAAACTCCCATGAACCCTTGAGTACCCTGTAGAGGGTATAGAGTTGGTCGAGTGTTCCACGGCCGGGACGGAAACCACACTGCTCCTCCTGAAGCCGAGGTTCGACTGTCAGCCGGGATCTCCTTTCCAATACCCTGGCGTAGGCCTTACCAGGGAGGCTGAGGAGTGTGATCCCCTGTAGTTGGAACACACCCTCCGGTCACCCTTCTTATGAAGGGGGACCACCACCCCAGTCTGCTAGTCCAAAGGCACTGTCCCCAACCGCCACGCAATGTTGAAGAGGCGTGTCAACCACGACAGCCCTACAACATCCAGAGACTTGAGGTACTCAGGGCGGATCTCATCCACACCGCGGAGGTTTTTAACCACCTCGGTGACTTCAATCTGGGTGATGAACGAGTCTAACCCTGAGTCCCCAGCCTCTGTTTCCACCAGGGAATGCGTGATGGCAGGATTGAGGAGATCCTCGAAGTACTCCTTCCACCGCCCCATGATGTCCCCAGTCGACATCATCCTCCAACATCCTCCGGAATCTGGTCAAAGCTCTCCCGGAGATGGGAGTTGAATACATCTCTGGCCGAGGGCTCTGCCAGACGTTCCCAGCAGACTCTCACTATGTACCTGGGCCTGCCAAGTCTGTCTGGCTTTCTCCTCTTCCAGTGGATCCAACTCACCACCAGGTGGTGATCAGTGGACAGCTCAGCCCCTCTCTTCACCCGAGTGTCCAAAACATGCGGCCGAAGGTCTGACGATACGACAACAAAGTCAATCATCAACCTCCTGCCTAAGGTGTCCTGGTGCCAAGTGCAGTGATGGACACCCTTATGCTTGAACATGGTGTTTATTATGGACAATCTTCTCCTGTTCTAATGTTTGTGCCTTTGATAACAAGATGGCGCCGACGATGGCAGCCTCAGAGCTTCGCTCTCTCCTTGTTTTTGTATTAAGACTGTGGAGATGGTAGTGGACTTTCGGAAAACACCACCTCCATACACCCCCCTCACCATCCTCAACAACACCGTGTCGGCTGTGGATCACTTCAGGTTCTTAGGAACCACCATCTCTGAGGACCTGAGATGGTCTTCACACATAGACACTGTTCGGAAGAAGGCCCAGCAGAGACTGTACTTCCTGAGGCAACTCAAGAAGTACAACCTTCCACAGGAGCTGCTGGTCATCTTCTACACTGCCATCATTCAGTCTGTCCTGTCTTCATCCATCTCCGTGTGGTTCGGTTCATCCACAAAACAGGACAGGTCCAGACTGCAACGAACAATCAGGACTGCAGAGAGAATTATCAGGGCTGACCTTCCCTCCATCCAAGACTTATACAGGTCTAGGGTCAGGAAAAGAGCTGCTAAAATCTCTGCAGACCCCACACACCCTGCACATAAACTGTTTAGAGTTCTGCCTTCAGGCCGACGCTACAGAGCGCTGTTCACAAAAACCAGCCGCCACAGAGACAGTTTCTTCCCCCACGCTGTTTCTCTGTTGAACATTCAATAAAATACATAACAAAAGCATACAGATGTTGCAAATGCACCTTTTTATTTATATATGTGTATATTTGTACATTGTAAATATGTATATTCTGTAGTGCAAAAACAAAAACCAAAGAGCAAAGTGTACTGGAGTCAAATTCCTTGTTTGTATGTACAAACTTGGCAATAAATCTGATTCTGATTCTGATTCTGACTGAATACATGTGCTGTTTAAGTTGTGATTCTTTGAATCTCAAATTGAATTTAACAAATTTGAATATTGTTCTCGTTCATTATTCAATTCATATTGTGCAACGCAGCAGTATTACAGTGAAACAGTCCCATGTTATGATGCTACTATTTGGTACATTGTTCTTAGATTTGGTAATCTCACACTGACTCCTTATAACAATTGTCTTATTATTGTGGCCATATAGCTCAGTATTTGTCTGATCTGATTATGCCTTTTCCCCAGAAAGCATTTGAATAGTCCATTTTGGCAAATACATGTATATGCTAAACTTGATTAATTGTGGACAGTGACACTGCCGTTCCGTCATGTTCCAGCTTATACTTGGCTTTGGCCTTTCAGACCAGTTTTTTTGTTCTATTAGGGTGGTATATTCAGATGATGGATAACAGGACTTTAATTCCAAGCACCAATCTGCACTGACTTTGAAATGGATAAAGCATGCTAACATTAAGCATGTTGCATGGCTTTAACTTCTAACCTATTTTAAAAGTATGGACAAAGCTTAACAGTAGGGTTTGTACCATGAAACAAATGAGCTCCACCAGTGTGTGGTTTATCTGAACTTGTATGTATAATTTTGATTCTTTGTGGATTAGAGAGCATTCCCAATAAATCCAAACCTGTGCACACATTTTTTGTTCATAAAACCATTGAAGTTATTTGTTGTATAATCATTGCACCCCAAATATAGAATAGTTCAAATGTATGTTTAAAAGCACAAAATCAAAATAAGTCATGCACATGATGAGCAGACGGAAACTTGTTATTGCCACAATAGGCTGATACATAAAATTCTCTTTTTTAGGAATATTTATGATCCTTTCCAATAGTCATAAATGTGGAAATGTTGAATAAAATAATGTTTTCATCGAATCACCATCAGAAAAGTGCAGCCTCAAACAACAGTAAGTGTGTGTTCAGGATCACACGCTTGAGGTGTGCTAAATTGACTGCTATCATAGATATACAAATGTGACCTGAAATGACTTAATAACAGTTTTTTTTCAAAATTCAAAATGGCTCTTGTGGGCTCAATTTGAAGCCTTCGTGCCACCTGTAGATTTTAATGGAGGGAAAGCTAAAGTGTTGACACTGTGTTCTTGTAGTGCACAGCCGGAAACCAGAGACATATCAAAAGTGTTGTGAATGTTCTCTCTCAGCTTGCACTTGTGCTATAAATTGGTGCCACCTGAAATACACAATATCTGCACCAACACAATGCTAGATTCTAAACAATGACTTTGTGCAGTAAATTAGGGGCAAATCTCCAAACAAGTGAACTGAAAGGGAATACACTGTCAGAGCCGCAAATGTGCAAAAGATAGTGAGACAAAATCATACAGCTGGCACAGTGCTGAATTCTCACAATGTATTGTTATCTGTAATTGTATTGACCTTACCTGAAATGTGTTGTTCTGATACATGTGAGGAGGAGTGGTGACTCATCTATTTAGCATTTTCTGTAAATGCGCTTATCTCAATGTGTCTCTGCTCTACGGAACAGTTCGTACTCACCTGTCCCCTGTCTCTGCCTCTGCATTTCTGGATTAACAATGTTGTGCTGCAGCTGATTCAAACTTTGGCCAGTGTAGGACAACCCACAACCCATACATTTCTGACTGGAAAATTTCACATTCTATGAACAGTGCTGTAGTGAAGTGTTTACCAGCTGCTTCTGGTTTTGATTTTTGGCTGTAAATGCCTTTAAAATGCCTTAAAATCTTTGTTTAAAAAAAAATCCTTCTATAAAAGTGTATTTATTTAGTGATTATTGTGTGGTTCTGAATACAGTAATTACAAAAATAATGTGGCACTGCACTTGCATTTAATGAAAGGAGCAGTCTCATGGTTTGTAAACCCATGAAAATTAAGGAACTCTCTCTTTCTGCCTTTCTTAGTTCTTTTTTCCACATGAAACATACTCTCAGCCTCTCATATATGATCATAAAATCTATTAGTATTCTCTGTATGATAGCCACAGGGGAACATTCCTTTTTGAAGACAATTTACGCTGAACACTTAAAACAGTAATTGCTATTAAGAAACGGCTGCTTTGGTGGATGTACTAGCTCACTTGATGGCTAGTTTAAGGCTATATATTCTCCAGATGTATTTTCCTGATGTTGCTGCAGATGTCAAGATTCTTTCATCCCGTTTTAGTTGTTTACACACTCATGTCACTGTGAGGTCTAGAGAGGCTCATACCGAAGCTTTGTTGCATAGACTCATTAGAGTCTCCACACAGTGGATGAAATGCCGTAGGAGATGTGTTTCTCTTCAGTAGATTGTGGGAAGACTCTCCTCAGACAAGTCAATGTCTCGCTCACTCTGCTTAGTCAGACCAAACACACCCAGGGCAGATCACTCTCTGCCTGCATATAAATTAAAGAAGATAGCCTTGTCCATGCTTTATGATCTGCCCTGCTACCGAGTGCTGTCTCAAATACCTTACTGAGAGGTGGGGCTGATTTCACAGAGGCTAATGACTCAAGCGTCAACATCATTCGATTGCCTCCAGTTTAGGAGAAATAATGACCACCGTCGTGAATTTATAGGAAGTGCAGCAAATGAATGTTCAGTGATTCAATGCTGTTTTTCTGACAAGCTTTTATTACAGTTCCAGTGGAAAACCTTTGTTTATTTAACTAATAAGGAAATGCATGTGCATGCCTCTTTGTGAAGACGGAACAAAATGTGAGTCACACTGTTTCATTGGGTTCTGCCAACGGCTGTTTTTTCAAACTATTGCGGTTATTATCTTCACCCAGGGCACTATCACCAGCTTAGTCATGTTGTAATTAGCATTTACAGTAAACCCCAGCAACCTATGCCTCTGTGAATTGAAATTGTGACAAATCTGAAGGTGTTTTATCATCTAAACACCGCTTTTTAGACCCTTTTTTCCATAGAGTTTCAACAAATATATTAAAATAATGAGATTTAGGTGAAATTTTATAACGGTAACGGACTGGCTTTCCAGGGTTTTCCCAACTTTCATTCATTGACCATGGCTTGGCCACACCAAAACATTAATGTTACTTCCATTCAGAAGAAACCTGCTGGTAAAATGTAAAAAAAAAGAAGCCTTAAGCCTAATTATGACAATGGAATAAATAATTTTGTGCTTATGTGTCTAAATAATGAATGAAGGAGTGACATTTTAACAGATTGCAGAATAGAATGGCCTCTTGAATTTGATAAGCTACAGAAAATAATGCCGTTAATCAAAATTAAAAATGCTTTTGTGCAACATCTACAATATATTGTGAAACCATAAAAATATGACTTGATTTACAGGATTTGACAACAAGTAACGGCAAATATTCTTTAAATACAAAACACTATTGTAAATTTGCAACTTATATGAACCATTGTTTACAGAAGTAATTTTTGTTTTATTTTTTTAAAGACTAATTTCATAAGAATGACCAAATATTTTTTTGGCATAATCTTTAAATTTACTGCCAGGTGAAAAAGGTTTGTTTGGAGGAACATCTAAGATTCGTTTCTTCATTTATGTAAGAAAATGTGTTTTTTTCAGTTGACTCTAAAAGTCAATACACAGACAGATTGATACTGTCTGATACATTTTACTTCTTGTATGTAAGTCTATCTGATCTTATAAAGAATCTGAAAGAATCAAAAGACATTCAGACCTTTCTGTTACATTTAGTAATACTGTTTTGTAGCAGAACAGGCATGTAAGAACCACCGCCCTTGACTGACAGCTGGCCTAGATTGATTTATGATATAAAATTCTACGTACACATTAAATAAAAGATGCATTGCATGTCCATGTTTAATCAGACTCAGTATATTACATGTTTTACTTTTTGCTGTTTAGGGCTAACCAAATTATATATTGAATTTATATTATTTTATAATATTTAAATAAATCTTATTGTTTAAATAAAGACTTTTTTCATGGGTCAATAACTTTTGGGGCCATGACAAAAGAAAACAAAACTGATCAGGCTTAAAAAATGTATTTTGAGGGCTTTTATACATTGTTGAGTGCAGATTTATTGCTGAAAAGTCACTATGGGCAAATTAGATTCAAAACTAACTAATCATTGTATGTTTCATCTTTTGGGTAGATGTTCTGATGGACAACATAAGGTGATTGTGCCTTTGACAGTAACGCATAAAACAAATGATGTGTGAGATGCTTGTCAAATAATGACTGATCTCAGTGTAATAACTGCCAGAAAAAAAAAACATTTATAGTGATATAACATTTTCTCTTACAGTTTTACTGAGACTCAAAGGATACCAAATCATATTTCCAATATATATGTCCCTTAAACTAATTTCTGTTACAGTTTCCCTGTTGGAAATGAAACTATACTGTATAGTGCCAATGTTCAAGGAAAATGAGCTGCCACAAGGACACTGAATAAATTACGCCTACTTGAGAAGAGATACTCATAGGGAAAAACAGATCTTAAATTCTCAGAACAAATGGATATTTCAAGCTGTGTGTGTCAATGAAGCATTCACCAAATCCAGAGCAAGAAATGGTTTCAAGACATAAGTAGCATGCAAAATATCTGGTTTAACTGCAGCTACCTTAGTCCTGCAAGGCTTTAATTACAGGCTGCTTGCATGCATCCATCCTAGACCATCATTATCCACCACATTCAGTCAGTGCTACACAGCATCATGACAAGTCACATTTTATCCTGCTGTGTATTTTTAAAGCTCTGACCATCTTGAGCCTAAATTCAAAACACAGTTGAGTTGTATCTCAATAATACTGCAAATAAAACTGACCATCAAGGAATTTGTATTGTTAATATGATGCCAGTTCTAACACTTATCAAACCTACCAACACTAATTCACAATAATTACAAAATAACAATAAAAACTAATAACCACTGACTATAATTTTGTTCCTGAAATGTACTATACTGGAACTTTAGACATATTCGATGATAACTGTAATGCCTCACATTTAATCGTGTTGATTGTTTATGTGATCTGCTTATCCCACAGGCTTGCACAATTTGAATAAGTCGCTATATAAGGTATAACTATGCTCAATATCCCTTCCATTTTTGTGCTTGTCATGCATTGCAAGGCTGTACAAAATAACAGTTAAAAGAACCTTGACTGATTTGAGCAACTTTTCAACAATGCATGACATTGTTTAAAAGCATTAATCTTTACCCGCCAAGAGTGCTCTCATTAAATTCAGATTTGGAATTTACAGCTAAACATTAAACATACTTGTTTTGTAATTATTAATAGTTGGCTACTGAGAATGATGTTACTGACTCAGTATTACTGAGCTAAAAATAAACTTAACTGAATTAAATGAGAATGAGAGCAAATTTTACATACAACAAACGTACTTCTTCTGAAAGCTCTAAAACATTGCAATTTTCCTTCTTGTATGCTGATCAGCTGTAATATTCCATTATCTGCTAAATGTCTGAAATTCAGACATTATTTAAGTTCTTAGAAGCCATGCTGTGGCCTAGAAATCTATTTTTATATTGATAATTAGTGTTATATTCATAAGAAGGTTAAAGTAGATGTTTTGCTAATGGCTGAGCAGTTTTTCTCACTTAATGGATATTGTATTTCTAAGAGTTTTTTTTTTTGTTGTTGCTCTCTGGAAATGCTTATAGGGATTTAGCAACATGTACATTACATTTTGTGGTGCTCACATTTCAGACGTATTGTGCCATGACTCAAGAGGACAGGATGCAAACACGTCTAAGCCAAACCTGATGGTGACAACCGTATCATCCCAGTAGTATTTGTCTTGAAACTTGTCAACATCTTGATAGAGACCAATCTTGAATGTCTGCCAATTTTGCATAGATTTTCTACACTGGTGTTGATTACAATCTATAACTGATAGAGGTATAACCAGATCTTGTGGACCAAGATCTAATGAGATTAAAATGCCTCAGTATTTCACATCAAACTGAAGTCTGTCTCCTAAAGAGCTATAGAGTTGCTTGTATCCATGACTTTGGTATAATAAATAGCCATAGCTATCATTGTGAACCCCAGATATAAAGATAAGTGCTATAAGGTTTGTAACGTGGGTTAAATTTGTAATTTATGGTTGAAGAGAGGCGGTAATAATATTCAGCCGGAAGGTCAAAAACTCACGACCACACTGGTACCGGGACTTCCACAGTGTTTGTCCTTTTAATTGAACTACCTCTTCATCAACCTTACAAAGCCGGGTTGAACGGCTGCTGTGTTATCATACATGTGACAAACAGTGTCCATACAACCCGTATTGTTACTATTGAGTTAGGGAGGTTAGAATATTAGGTCCATCTCTCACTCCTCATTTCCATCAGCAAGCATGCTTCTCCCATAGCTCTACAGAGAATAGAGGCGCATAATTGTGACATCACTAATCAGAAACTTAAGCTGTCTTAAAGAGACACCTCACAATTATGACTGTTACAGCTTGACACCCTGTTGACCATATTTGGACTCTTACTTTGGAGAGAGCAAGGAAGTAGTCCTTGAGTTGCCCTGTTGTGCTTCTTCTTGAGCTGGCTGTCAGCAATCTATTACAAAAGCATCAATAAAGCTTCAAGATATGAACTTCATGAGAATGTTGGCTGCTAACAATGGCAAAGTTATAGGGCTATTTCTAATTTTATTGCAGATGGGATGCAGTTAATCAATTCTAATATAAATCTTAGAATATTTAGACCAGGAGTGTCAAACTATCAAAGAAGCCACAAAACTAGAAACATGGACTATGTCTTGTGCCAAACAGGAATAATATTTAAAATACTGTTATCAGAAATGTAATAGATATATAAATTATCTTTTGGGGCGGATATAATTGTAACATGGGCTACATCTAGTTCTCAGCTTTAAGCATGACTTGGCTGACAGACCTATTAAACCTGAACTGGATAATTTTACACTGAACAGAGATTTGTGAAATGTAATTTGAGATTTTTTTTAGAGTTTTGTATTTTATTTCTTGAAACACAAAAGGACATTTTTTATATTTTTTTGTTTGTTTTGGGACCACTTTAGAATTAGACAACTATAAAATCTAAAAAAATAAACTTGGAACTAAATTTCTCTCCACTGATTACAGATTCTATTAAGTCTAGTTTTTGATACAATCCATCTATTTTCCATACTCGCTTTTTTCATACAGGGGGAACTGGTGCCTATCTCTAGCAACCTACTGGCAAGAGGCAGGGTAAACCCTGGACAGGTCAGGACAGGACAGGACAACACAAAGACAAACCATGCACACACACATTCATACCTAAGGGCAATTGAGATAGAGCAATTAACCTAACAGTCATGTTTTTGGACTGTGGGAGGAAGCCGGAGTACCTGGAGGGAACCCACACACTCATGGGGGAGAACATGCTAACTCCATGCAGAAATACCCCCGGCCAGGAGTCGAAACTAGGACCTTTTTGCTGCAAGGCAACAGTGCTACCAACTGTGCCACCATGCAGCCAGATTCTATACATTCAGACCCTTTTTTATGTCTGTGCTTTGCTTGCTAATCTAAATTGCTAGTGGAGACGCTAATACAAGCGGTTTAAAATGTAGAATAGAAAATCAGCCTTAGCTGTTTCATTATCCTAATCAACTCATTATGAGTCTGATAATTGTCCTCAGTTGGCACCACTGATTGGAAGCTGTTGGCAAGCAATATTTCACTATGAGTTTGTTTTCAGTTTCTATGTGTTTGTAGTTTCTGTGTTTGTTTGTTCATACACCAAGCTTTCTGCGAATGTTACTTTTTAGCACACTGACCATAGATGTTGTGATTCCCGTTTGATTAGAGCCGTTTTCATCTTTTTGATCATCTTCCTTTGGATTTCTATTGTTAAAAGGGTGGTAATTGTAAGAGTGATGATTCAAAATGGAGAATTTCAAGACATTACACCAAGGAAGAGTTCGGACATTGAAGTTAACGATATACAGTTTTGATAAAATAATTAGAAGGAAAAATGACGAGTTATTAGTAGACACTCCTTTTTTCCTCAGTGTTATGCTCTGGGTTATATCTGTTTTAAAAAGAGTTTTCTAACCTATTTTCAAAAGGTTGTCTGAGCTTGAGCTGTGTCCAGTTAGACAGCTTTTACTTCTGATTTGTTTTGTTTAGGTCCATCAACATTCACAAACTATTCTCATAGAAAGGTCCACTGAAATACTAAGCTGTCTAGTTCCTTCAAAAGCAGCTCACACACATATTCCTATTTACCATACCACACACAACTTATCTTTTCTACAAGTCAGAGTCAATGTGAAAATATAAGTCACATTAGAAACATCCACTCACACCTAAGCACAATCTAGAAAAACCAACTAACCTAGTCATGTTTTTAGCAAAATCACTGGTGGCACAGTTGTTTGTATAACCCTGTTGTCAGGATAGCTTACTTTATTTATAGAGCGCTGCTATCAATACTTTGAACAGCTCATTTTGACCAAGTGGGCAAAGTTTGGAACATGAAGACAGGGTTCTCGCCAGCGCACCCTTTCAGCGTAGGGGCCTGCTACGCTGAAAATTGTCCTTTGATTGACATCTGGCCTCCCTCTCAGTGTGTTTTTTATGTCGGCAGTAGCGCATATCCTTTCACCCTATGCCACCGCTAACGGTGAAGCTTTCTAAAATCATGTCAGCTTCGAAGGGTGGGTATAAATGGAGTCGTATCATGACAGGCCTGCAGAACCCTTTAACTCCCCCCCCCCCCCCGCAGATCTCAGGGTATTATCTAATGCTCTTTTCTCTTCAGTTTACTTCTGTTTTTTGCAGGTTTTAGGTGTGCTCACTGAGATAGCCTTGGAAGAGAGGTGATTTTGTGTGTGGTGAACCATTAATGTGTTGAAAATTCCCTGGTATTTCAAATTGTTCATAATGTCTTGGACTCGAACAAGGTAGTTCAATTGCTAAGTTTAGCAACTGTGATAAAAGAAACCTAGGATTATTCTTATTCTCATTCTCTTCTATTAATGATGAAAATAAACTGTTTCAGTTTGGCAAAGTGTCTTTTTATACAAAATCAAAACTGTCCTTTTCTCATTATGTTGATGAATCTGTTGATAGTCATTAGGCATCCTCAACTACTGTTTTGGTGAAATATCTTTAAATCTTTTTTTTAAATTGGGTGATGTTTGGGCATTCCTGTATTTCCACAGGAATGCCCAAACATTCCTGTACATTTCACATTTTCACTTCACAGATTGAAACACAAAAAGGTTTCATAGTTGTTGTAACACTGAAAATCTTAAGATTATATTTTCTTTGGAGATTATTGCCTCCATCTCTGTCTAAAAACATTGTCTGTATATTTACAGCCAGCAGGTTGTGTCTTACTTTGTACATCATTTGTGCAGTTTTGTATTAGACCAGATCAGCAAACTTGACTTGTAAAATAACATATTCATATGTTCACAATAGCCAACATTATTAATTCTTATAGCTCTTCTCTTTAGTTTCCATAATAGTTAAAATCTAATAGAACATATCTGGGACACAATGTTTAGGTCCATCTGACACCACCAGGTTGCACCTCAGAATGTTCAGAATCTCAGTGATGTCCTGGTCAGGATCTTGAAGGAGATGCCCCAGGCTAACATTCATCATCTCATAAGGAGCATGTCCCAATGTTGTCTGGCATGCATAGAAGCACGTGGGGGTCATAAGAATTACTGCGTACCATTTTGAGTTGCTGCAGTGACATTTCAGCCAATTGGACTAGACTGTTATTCAGTTTAAATTTTTATTTTTTTATTTTTACCAAGTCCTGTCCAGCAGAATAGTACTCAGAATTGTTGTCTCAGTGCCAAGAAGAATTCCAACAGATTACTTTCACGAGCATTATCTCTAACGCTATAATGCTCCACTTTCGTTGTCCGATAAGCTAACCCCTCCCTCCTACTTCCCTTTTCTGAGAGGATTGCTCAGGCCAGCTGTCCATCCAACGGGTCCGGACTTCCCTAAACCTGAAAGGTCTTACTAAGCAGGTTTACTGAAAGATCTGTTTAAGCTGGTGTCAGGAAATGACAAACCTAACCTACATCCGGACAGCCTACATCCAATTAAGTCCCTTTTTCAACTGGTGGTTTGGACAACCGAGTAGCCTACAGCAGTCATCCAACCCTCAACAGTCACTTCTGTTAATGGCTGCTCATTCCCTAATTTTACAACTTGCACTTGGTATATAGGTTAAGCTAACTTCAGTGACTTAGCATGAGCCCCAAGGGCATTGTTTTAACAAGTTTGGCCTAAGGTAAACTATAAAAACCTCCTAAAATCATTTAGATTTTAACACTAATGAAAAACCAAAAGTAAGGTGACTCAAATAATTGAGTGTCCACAATTTATCTAGAACTTTATATGCTTTCTTTAATTAGTAGCACCTTTGCAGGGGTCAGTAACAACTTTTAAAATCCAGCGACACGTAACGATTGAATAATAGGTTAAGTTGGTTGATTCATTTCTTTCCTTCACTGATACTGAAACTGGTGAGCTCATCCATGCACCCGACGGAGATGAATTTTTCGGGAAATGAGTGGATTTCTTGGGCAGAAGGCAACTTAAATCTTCAGTTTTCTTCCTCTAAACAGGCAGGCACTGATGCTTCAGGTTTTGATGGCCTGTTACTGAAGTCTTAGCTCAAGTATAGCCAGAAACACTGATGTCAAATATCTCTTTAGTCAGGGACTTCCAGAGGCTGAAGAGTTGCAGAAAACCCTTAAGGTACAAAAGGGATTAGTTCAAGACTTCCGGAAGCCTGAAACTCGGAGCAGTCAGTTGTTCGCGGACAAAATTCTCTCAGTTGTTTGGGTAAAATGCAACAGCTGGAATAAGATATTCAAATTGGTGCCACAGTCATTTCAAAGCACACGAGTTGATCCTCTTTTCAATGCAGATTATCAGTGGGGCTGTGTCTCTGGTTTTCTGATTCAACTGTAGTGTCTTTCTCCCATAAAAGCACTCCCAACACACAGTGCGCCGCGATGGCACGGCAAGGGCCTTGCGCATCCCCACCCCATCCTCCGCCCAGAAGCGCAACAGAACAGACACCACCGAGCACCGTGCTAACAAAAGACCCCGTGACCCCACACCAAGACGGGACAAAGTCACCCAGCAAGAGTACCCTGGCCGATACCACACACCCAGGGCCTGGCTGCCACCACTTAAATTTGTCAGTGACTTCTGATTAAGCCCTCTGTACATTGATCATTTTCAATAAATGATGTAGCTTCCTTTTGTTTCTAACACATTACCCATTCCATATCAGTATGAACATCCAGCATGATAATTTTTCCAGTTGAATTCTGATGTATTAGAACAGAATTAATTAGTTTTATTGACATTTGTTGGTTGTTTCTATTAAGCCATCTAACTAATTGATGCATTTCTTGGGCAATCCTCTCTAGAAGCTTTTCTGAATCCTCTCCCGGACACAAAATATTTGTGTCACCTGCAAATAGAACATATCTCATTTTGTTCGATACCTTGCACATATCATTTATATACAGAATACATTTAGGACCCAACACTTACCCCTGAGGGACTTCACAGGATATGTCCAAACAACATGATCGATAGTCACCCATTTGCACAAATGCTTCCTTTTCTTACATAGCTTTTTATCCACCCTAGTACCATTACTCTCACACTATACCGTTCTAATTATCAAACAGTATGTTTTGATGGATTGTGTCAAATGTTTTTTTCTAAATTATGAAAATCCCAGCTGCATATTTCTTCTGGTCATTATAATTTGTTATTTTCTCAGTGAAATCAATTTGACTCCATAGCTGTTGATCTGTTTGGTCTAAAACCATACTGGCTTTCTCCAGGTTTTTGTGTTTATTTATAAATTTGGCAGTGAACAGTTTTTCCATTGTTTTTGAGAACTGAGAAAAAAGAGAAACAAGCCTGTTTTTGTGAATTGGTGTTTATCTCCACATTTGTACAAGAGTATGACTTTAGCTATTTTGATTTCGTTTGGAAATTTACCACTCATATGACAGGTTATAGATATGTGCAGGTGGTTTGGAAAACCCATCAGTAACCTTTTCGAAAATGTCCATGTCAGCTTTATTCCAATCCGTGAAGGTGTTGTTTTTCAGCCTGTGTCTATAATTTACTTCTCCTGTACTCCTGAAAGAAACATTGAACTTAAATGTTTTTATCAGTTTATCGAACTTTTCTGCTGGCAACCTTTCCATTTTGTTTCCCAGATAAGGTCCAACATTGACAAAAGAAAATAACTCAAACTGTTAACCACCTCAGCCATGTTCTGTACAGTTTTTATTTTTATTTTTTATTAATAAAATAATGGGGGTACTTTATTTTCCAGCTAATAGATTTACTACATATAACAGGTATACTATTTAATGTATATCACAATTATTTGTTACTATGATATTTTTCTCTTGAAATAGTACTGAATAAATCTCCTGAATAAATGTACTGGAATGTAAGGAGGGCTTTTTTTGTGTACGATTATGATACTTCAATAAAAGAGAAGATTTTAGGTTTGTTGCCATGGCTGCAAACAAATTTGTCTATATATATATATATATATATATATATATATATATCCCCTCCTTGAACCGCCACCTTAACGTGGTGGAGGGGTTTGAGTGTTCAAATGATCCTAGAGGCTATGTTGTCTGGGGCTTAAATGCCCCTGGTAGGGTCTCCCATGGCAAACAGGCTCTAGGTGATGGGTCAGACAAAGAGCGGTTCAAGAATCCTTCATGAGGACAAATATATCGAGGCACGTGACGTCGCCCGGTACACCGGAGCCGGGGTCCCAGCCTGGAGCCAAGCCTGGGGTCGGGACTCGTCGGAGAGCTCCTGGTGGCTGGGTTGCTCCTCGCGGGACCCGGCTGGGCCAAGCCCGAACGAGAGATGCGAGGCCATCCTCCAGTGGGCCCAAAACCTGCAGGGGGAACCGTGAGGGACCGGTGCAAAGAGGATTGGGTGGCGGACGAAGGTGGAGACCTCAGCGGCCGATCCCCGGATGCTTAGGCCGGCTCTAGGGACGTGGAATGTTACCTCGCTGGGGGGGAAGGTACCTGAGCTTGTGTGGGAGGTCGAGAGATATCGACTAGAAATAGTCGGGCTCGCCTCCACGCACAGCGTGGGCTCTGGAACCCATCTCCTTGAGAGGGGCTGGACTCTCTTCAACTCTGGAGTGGCCCACGGGGAGAGGCGGCGGGCTGGGGTGGGTTTGCTTGTTGCCCCCCAGCTCAGCGGCAATCCCAGAACCTGGTGGTGGACACCAGCAGTAAGGGATGCTGTCAAGCTGAAGAAGGAGTCCTATTAGCTGTGGTTGGCTTGTGGGACTCCTGAGGCGGCTGACTGGTACCGTGAGGCCAAGCGTGCTGCAGCCCGGGCTGTGGCAGAGGGCAAAAAACCGGCCTGGGGGGAGTTGGGTGAGGCCATGGAGAAGGACTACCGGTCGGGCCTCGAAGCGATTCTGGCAACCGTCCGGCGCCCTCAGGAGGGGGAAGCAGTGCTTCGCCAAACACTGTTTATAGTGGGGGTGGGAGGCTGCTGACCTCGACTGGGGACATTATCGGACGGTGGAAGGAGTACTTTGAGAATCTCCTCAATCCTGCCATCACGCATTCCCTGGTGGAAACCAGAGGCTGGGGACTCGGGGTTGGACTCTTTCTATCACCCAGGCTGAATTCACCGAGGTGGTTAAAAAGCTCAGCGGTGGCAAGGCTTCGGGGGTGGATGAGATCCGCCCTGAGTACCTCAAATCTCTGGATGTTGTGGGGCTGTCATGGTGACACGCCTCTTCAACATTGCATGGCGGTCGGGGACAGTGCCTCTGGACTGGCAGACTGGGGGTGGTGGTCCCCCTTCATAAGAAGGGGGACCGGGGAGGGTGTTGTTCCAACTACAGGGGGGATCACACCTCAGCCTCCCTGGTAAGGCCTACGCCAGGGTATTGGAGAGGAGAGTCCGGCTGATAGTCGAAACCTCGGCTTCAGGAGGAGCAGGGGTAGTTTTTCGTCCCGGCCGTGGAACACTGGACCAGCTCTATACCCTCTACAGGGTACTCGAGGGCTCATGGGAGTTTCCCCAAAACCGGTTCACATGTGTTTTGTGGACCTGGAGAAGGCATTCGACTGTGTCCCTCGTGATGCTGCTTGGGGGGTGCTCCAGGAGTATGGAATTGGGGGCCCTTTATTAGGGGCCATCCGGTCCCTGTACGAGCGAGCAGGAGTTGGTCCGCATTGCCGGCACTAAGTCGGACTTTTTCCGGTGCATGTTGGACTCTGGCAGGGCTGCCCTTTGTCACCGGTCCTCTTCATAACTTTTATGGACAGGATTTCTAGACGCAGCCAAGGGCCGGAGGGGGTCTGGTTTGGGGACCAGTGGATTTCGTCTCTTCTTTTTGCAGATGACGTGGTCCTGCTGGCCCCCTCTAGCCAAGACCTACAGCATGCGCTGGGGCGGTTCGCAGCCGAGTGTGAAGCAGCTGGGATGAAGATCAGCTCCTCCAAGTCAGAGGCCATGGTACTCAACCGGAAAAGGGTGTCTTGTCCTCTTCAGGTTGGAGGGGAGTTCCTGCCTCAAGTGGAGGAGTTCAAGTATCTCGGGTCTTGTTCACGAGTGAGGGAAGAATGGAGCGGAGATCGACAGATCGATCGGTGCGGCTGCCGCAGTTAATGGGGGAGCTGTGCCGGTCCGTTGTGGTGAAAAGAAGGGGCTGAGCCAAAAAGCGAAGCTCTCGATTTTACCGGTCGGTCTACTTTCCTACCCTCACCTATGGCCATGAACTTTGGCTCATGACCGAAAGAACGAGATCCCGGATACAAGCGGCTGAAAGGAGCTTCCTCCGTAGGGTGGCCGGGCACTCCCTTAGAGATAGGGTGAGGAGCTCGGCCATTCGGGAGGGGCTCGGCGTAGAGCCGCTGCTCCTCCACATCGAGAGGAGCAAGTTTCAATGGTGCAAGGAGCACAAATCTTGGGCTGTGGACAATGTGAAACATGTATTGTTCTCTGATGAGTCCACCTTTACTGTTTTCCCCACATCCGGGAGAGTTATGGTGTGGGAGAAGCCCCAAAGAAGCGTACCACCCAGACAGTTGCATGCCCAGAGTGAAGCATGGGGGTGGATCAGTGATGGTTTGGGCTGCCATATCATGGCATTCCCTTGGCCCAATACTTGTGCTAGATGGGCGCATCACTGCCAAGGACTACCGAACCATTCTTGAGGACCATGTGCATCCAATGGTTCAAACAGTGTATACTGAAGGCGGTGCCGTGTATCAGGATGACAATGCACCAATACACACAGCAAGACTGGTGAAAGATTGGTTTGATGAACAGGTGAAGTGAAGTGAAGTTGAACATCTCCCATGGCCTGCACAGTCACCAGATCTAAATATTATTGAGCCACTTTGGGGTGTTTTGGAGGAGCGAGTCAGGAAACGTTTTCCTCCACCAGTATCACGTAGTGACCTGGCCACTGTCCTGCAAGAAGAATAGCTTAAATCCCTCTGACCACAGTGCAGGACTTGTATATGTCATTCCCAAGACGAATTGACACTGTATTGGCCGCAAAAGGAGGCCCTACACCATACTAATAAATTATCGTCTGATACTCTTATTTCTTTTATCCGTTTTGGTTGTAATATCTGGTATTTATAAATTATATGAATTAAAATATCTTTAAAATCAAACTGAAACATTAAGCTCCCTTCTGTAAGTCTTGTTTAGCTTCTCCCTCCAGGACTTGGTGATGTTCCCACATGCTACAGGCTTGTTCTGGCACAAATGAGCTTGGCTTGTAGCAGTGGGTGAAAAACGGCTCCCTCAGCCAGCAGGATAACATTCTCCTCCCATTCAGTCTCGCCAAACTGCCTCCTGCCAAGAGTCCCCACTGCATAGCCACCTGGTCTTATGTTGTAAGTCTAATCCAAGTCAGGGACCCATCCATAAGGCAGCCAGGTTTCCTTATGAAGCACTGTAGTCATACAGTCAGACCCTCACGAGAGCCTTGGCATGAATCTGTATGAATAACTATGCATCAGAGCCAAGACTTTAGCTAATCTTCTTTGGTTAGGTATGATTGAATCACAGGATTGATTAGGCAAAGAAATGTCTTGTTGACTTTTACTGACATCTCTCCTGGCTCATTAAGATTATTACTGCTGGAAGGCTCTTAGAAAATGAAGTGATATGTATCATCCTAGATTTAACAGTTTAAAATGTCTGATTGTAAAATCTATGTAAGAAGGTTCCCTGTTACCACATCATCATCTATGATTTCCAGAAGAAGCTGGCGCCTTGCAGGAATCCACACATTTAGTTTTTCGGTATGAGGGAGATTGAGTCTGACTTTGTTTAATAAAAAATTCCCTTAAGAGCAGTAGCGAGGGACCAAATTTAGGTCCTCAATCTTATAGATGGAAACTCTGACATTCAGGCCTCTTCTGTTTATCTCATTGATTCAGCAAACGTCAAGTACCACAGCGATGCTGCAAAGATCCTTCCTCTCCTCCCATCTTCCTCCCCTGCCTGCCAGTTTTTCCCTGTTTTTCAAGACTTGTGTATGGTGAATACTAATTCTACATGATATTTAAAGAGCCGTAACATTTGCCTAAATCAAACAGCGATTGCCCAAAGGATGTTGCCTTCATCAGCAGCATGTTAAAAGTATGCTGTTGATTAGTGTCTAGTCTGCCTGCTGAGTGAAATTTGCTCACCTCTGAGCATGCAGACACATCTGCCTTATGTTCAGAGGTGAGGAGGCTGCTGTCACATCAGCATAAGAAAATAATGTTTAGTCACAGAAAACTAAGTAAATTGATAAACTCATTAAACTGCTCACTAAGCTATGACCCAAATAGGTTAATTTCATCTATTTTCTGACAGCAAGGCTAATTGATGCTGGTTCTTTTCAGACCAAACATAAAAGTAGTAAAACATGACAGCAAACTTATCTTTTAGGAGAACATGTTCAGATTTGCAATATTACAGTTTATAGGCTAAAAACGATGACAAACAGTTAGTGAGGAGTGGGAAAAGTGACAGCAGGAAAAGGTTAGTTGTCACTTTAAAACAAGGCGGTACTGTCTGCGTCAGGAAAAATGTTCTATAGAGCAATAAAACATACTTTAACTTAACTGCCAGTTTGTGCATTTTCTGAGATTCATTTTTGGCTGATTTGCTAATGTCATTCCTTAACGTAAAGCAATCTTTCTTGGCATTGCATCAACCTGTCTGTGTTAGCCATAACATAAGGAGATTAAGCTGTTCTTGCCACTGGATCTGATCAGGGGCATTGATTGATGAACTACTTTAACTGATGCGCAGACTCTGCCTCTTTGCTTTGCCACTACATGCAGCAGCGTGTAAATGATGTGGACCTAGTGTGTGAAAGGTTGATTAGTTTCACATGAGGCTCAAAAAATATATTTCTTACATGACAGATTTATCATTTTCTGATTGGACCGCTATTCAATATTGTATGTTCTTCCTTTAATGCTCAAGGCGATTAGTAGAGCTCTCCCCCTACCAGCCCTCCCTGTTCCACCGTCATTTCTGTTTTAGTCCTAAAGTACTTCCACTGCAAAGGTTGCAGATTATTATTATTGCAAAGAACTACTTGGACTGCAATAAATACTATCTAATTAAATAATTACTATGTACTTCAACTTAGGTGCTTAGCCATGTACAAAACCATGTTATTAAAGATGGAAATAATCAAATACATTTTTTTAGAAGCTTGATAGACTGCTCACTATCTGGGCTCTGCTTGGAAGACAGCCAAATCAGAAAGACATAATGCTGTTTAGTTATGTATTTGTTTACCTGGCACAAGTGATGTCATTATCGGAGGGTTCACAAACTGTCTAACATATGACATGTCCTAATATCGCGCAGCTCTATATACCACTACTGCAAAACCATGAGTTATGACTATTAAAATATAAGCAATGTTTCTTTAGCCACAAAAACAAAACAGTTATTTATAAGTTTGTCTTTTTGCATCTCCATTTTGCACAACAAAAGAAAATGTAGTGTCAATATGACTTATGAAATAGAGGAATTGTACATAACAGTGATACAGTTTACATTTTATTCTGGTGATGAAAAAAAAAAAACATAAAAAAAAAAGATGGACTTCATTCATGTTGCAGGCCTTGAACTTTAAATAAATGAAATTGGCCACTTTGAACATGTCTTTCTTGCCCAGACTCAATAAAGCAATGTACATTTAGCATGTTCCAAGATATTACTCTGTCTTCTCAAATCCTGAGTTGGTCGTAGCAGATGGCCTCTCACACTGAGCTAGTTTCTGCTGGAGTTTTCTTACTGTTAAAAGGAACTTCATCCTTTCCATAGGTACCACATGCATTCGTATGAGGGATTTCTGCAAAGTTAATATCTCAATAAAAGTCAGTTACTTAATGCAGTTGGCTGGGTTTCCTTAGATAGAAAACATTTTTACCATTTGGCAAAATAAACTGAACGTGACTTATTGTAAAATAATTAGCAATACTTGGAAAGAACAGTATGTATGTACTTGAGCTAATAACTGTTTCCATGAAATGATTAAACTGGCCATAACTTTCTTTATCAATTGGATCTGTTTATCATGCATAGTTCCTTGATCTTTCAGCCACTAGTCCCTGCGAGGTCACAAACTCAACTTCGGGATACACTGTTATAGAACATTGAGCTCTCATACTGAGATGATCACATAACTCATTATGGAAAAAAGGAAAAAATAGACAATGAGATTACTTACTCTGTCCTGAATGAGTAGCGCACTGTAGCACACTTCATCCAAATACACATGCACTATACAAAACGTAGGAACTTCATATACAGTACGTTTCAAAAATTGTGCTTCATTTCTTTATGTTTAGATCCACTTAAAACACATTTTTAGATATTTAGATGAGTTATTGGTAAAGTTATTGGTAATAGTTCCCTTACCATCACTGTGAGGTTTTTAAAAAGTATGTCTTTGAAATGGTTGGTTGAAAAGGCAAACCCGATGGTCAGATATACACCATCTGTTTTAGCTGACATTAGCAATTTTAAACAACTCAAAATGAAAATGTTCATATCGGTGTGAGACAAAGCTATACTAGCGGATATTAAGTTTAGAGCTGTTTTATTCAGCCCAACAACATCCGTGTTTCTATGTGAGATTAACTTCCTTTAGCCTGTCGGCTGTATTAATCCACCATATCCTCTGTGACTTGCAGACAGTCTGGTCTATGTCCACTTAGAAATGTGGATACTTTTTGATATTGCTTCAATTGGTCTGCATCATCGAAGATGGAATGTTACTGTGTTTTATTTATTATTCAAGCTGACTGATAATCAGCTCATCCAACTAATCAGGTGATGAGGCGGAGTGATGCCGCATACATCTTATTAGCTTGTTTGCCTCCATCGTGGCAAGGATGCATTGTCTTTTCAAAAAACTCATGGTGACATGAAATCTACTACGGGTACGAAGTAATGAGTCATTGCATGTTTCCTCTCTTAGCTCAGACTGTGTTATAATGAGACAATCTTTAGATTCATGTCAGGGCACACAAAGGTGGGGTCATGTCAGGCTATTTCTTGGGGTTACAGACCATCAGGGACAGTACAACCTTGGGAGCACTGCTTCTTTCTTAGGGAGTTCAACACACTTACAATCCATCACAAAGCCACCTAGATCAGCCTTTCAGCCAGCCTCCACTGGATCCAAACACCAAAGGCACACTACCTCTGATAAATGTTGTTGGGTCTCTGTTGTGTACCTTGTATTCAAGTAAATCATGCCAACACAGAGTTTTTAGAGTTCTAGTTGTTTTAATTGTTTGGTTGGTTAAAGAGAATGTTCTGTTTTTACACAAGCAAGTGACCTTCAAATATCATTGCAAAGCCACTCTTTTAAGTCACTCTTTTAATGTTCAGTGTTAACTATATATATAAAGAAGAAATCAATATCCAGTTAAATCCACGGTGTCCCTGTCTTGCACAGATATCAGTTCTGCAGTCTTATAAGTGTGAGAATTTTAGCACACCTCGGTGGATGTGCCTGGAGTCAGTGTCCTCGACCATGGTTTCACAGAGCAAAATGAGCGAGGAAATGACAAGGGAGCTTTATTCTGCTTTTGCCCTTTTCACAAATCACAAACAGACACAGTTCAAAGAGCCGCTGAAGCATTTTCTATACGTCTCTCGCTATATTGCAGTGTGGACTGGTGCTGAACATATGTAATTGCATGTGCCTCTTCGGGTGGTGAGAATAGCAGAAGGGAATACAAGTTCAGGCCATGCTTTTATGATTTCATTACATTGTCTAGTGCATGATTGGTCATTTGCTTAAGAGGACCAAAAACAGTCAAACATTAGTTTTTTTTCTGCACTATCTAGGTTATGTTTTTCACTTACATACAACTCTTGTGCAGTAGAGATTTTTGTGTGAAGTTGTGACACACCTAGATGCTATAATGGTTGTTCCTGTCTTTCACCCTGACCTGGGGGTCAGTCCTGTTTACAGAGCATAGACACATGCTTTGAGTCAGTGACCTGACTGTGTCAGGAGACTTTCTGTTTTGACTTCATTGAGGTTTCTCTGCTCCTGCTCTGTTCAAACTGTGTCTTGTGCGTGAAAAACATTTGTAGTAAAGTGCGGCTCCTTTGATTGCTGTAAAAGTAAGAAGGAGGCTTGATGTTAATATGGTGATGTTTGTGCAAACAATCTTTTGGTACACACTGAATTATTGTTTACATCTAAAAGTCTTTTAATCCTTAAGCTTGCATCTACCTCATTCCTACAGATACAGTAATCTTATTAATGTTGTCAGTTCAAGCTTTGGGTTCCCCAAAGTGAGAGCTGCATGGCATTCAAAAAAGCAGAATGCAGCAGACTCAGTCGTTGATGGATGAGCAAAGGGATTTAGCCTCCCTTAAGCCTGTTAATCGATATAACTCATATCTGTATAAACACCATTTCCACAGTGTCAATCCCAGACATGCACACTGAAGTAAAGTCTATTCCATGTTAACTCTCCAAACAGCCTTTTTTTCTATCAAAAAAAAAAAAAAATGCAGTAAAGAGGAAGTCCAGGACCTAATTTCTGTCTTAGGTCCAGTTCTTCATCAGGTACTCAACATTTCTGTAGTGCTATAAATGCAGTGGTTCTCACTTAGCAAAAGTGTGTATGACAGAAAAATGGGTGTACATTTTTATCCAAGTCTACTGATGTATCAATTCGGCGTGAGTGTAGAATATGCTCAAATCTCACACCAGGTCTCAGATCCTTTATAAAAGGTTATTTGGTGCAGGAGAGGAAATCAACCTGTGTCACACAATTAGCCTATTAGTTCATACTGGTTCAAAATGATGTATAGCAGGGTCAGATTTCAGGGGAGATGTTTATTGTATCTAACATTAATATTACCTACATGCACCACCGTGGTTGCACATGCTTTGGAGTGGCCAAGTCATAGTTCAGACTTGAATCTGATTAAGAATCTGTGGAAGGAGCTAAAGAGTAGGGTAATGGCAATAAGGCCTTTTAACCTCAAACATATGGAGCTCATCACCAAAAACAAATAATCAAAATACCAGTGGAAACATGCAAAAAGCTGGTCAGCATTCAGTTTATCAGAAGGATTTGATTGCTGTACTCACAAAAAAAGTTTTCCATTGATTATTAAGAAGGGAATGGTTAAGTTGATGAAATATATTAATACAATCTGGGCTGCACGGTGGGGAAGTTGATAGTACTCTTGCCTTGCAGCAAGAAGGTCCTGGGTTTGACTCCCAGGCCGAGGGTCTTTCTGCATGTTCTCCCCGTGCATGGGTGGGTTCTCACCGGGTACTGCGGCATCCTCCCACAGTCAAACAACATGACTGTTAGGTTAATTGGTCTCTCTAAATTGTTAGGTGTGAATGTGTATGTGCATGGTTGTTTGTCCTGTATGTCTCTGTGTTGCCCTGCGATGGATTGGCGACCTGCCCAGGGTGTATTCTCGCCTGTAGACTGCTGGAGATAGGCACCAGCTCCCCAGTGACCCACTACGGAATAAGCGGTATAGAAGGTGAATGAATGAATGAATGAATGTTTATTTTATGTTATATTTGACTAAAGATTTTTCTTGTCAGATATTTTTAGATATTAGCACTGTTATTGCATAAATGATTTAGTCTTTTTAAATTTGTGCTGTTGCAGAAAATATAAACCGTGCACACTTGCTTACATGTTTGGAAGGGTGGAGGACAATGAAAAAAAAAAAGCTTTAGGGTTACCTCTCCTGTAGCACAGCTCTATTCTCTTTCCTTCTATTAAACAAATAAAATTGTTTTAAATTACAGATATTTACAAAACACCATTTAATTTCTGTATCCAAGTGAGATAGAAATGACGCATATTTACTCTTCTGCTCTCTGCTCTGTATCCTGATGACACACACCGGGTTACAGGTCTAACAAGTATGGTATAATATGGAAGATGTTTGGTTTCAAAACCACAAATTCTTGTTTTAAAGTCCCTTGAATGAGATCCTAGCATAGCTTCAGGAGTGAGCGGATATTCCTCCAACTGCATGGAGCAGCCGCTCTGCAGTTTGCAAAGTCATGGCATTAAAACTAAATGAGTGTCACCGATCACTGTTACTAAGGGAATTATTTTTTGAAAGTACACTCCGATGGTATGCAAGTAGGCTAGAACGGCAGGTGTGTTAATAAGGGCACGACAAATGTATGGGTTGTATGGGTTTGCATCACAAACACAGATGTACAAATCTAGTGGAAGCACTGTGCAAGGTAAATGTTTTACTCATTCCAATTCATGTGTTTGTTGGTGTGAACGAATCCGATACCGTCAAGTCAATGTCTTACTATAGATAATGAAATGTTTGTATTGTTAAATGTTTTATGGTTTACAACATTAGGGTGTAACATATGAACAGACAGCAGCTACAGTTCACTGCAGCTGTCAAAAGTAGATGGATGGAGTATGAGAGCAACAGTAAACAGAGACTCAAAAGGACAAACACATTGGAAGTCCTCTTTGTCCTTTGAGGTTAACTTGTTATCTGGATAAAGCAGATTATTAAACATAATAGCATAAATCAAATTCAGTTTTACCATAATTTTCATTGATGATTTAGCCCCTCAAAATATGATGGTGGTGTTTACATATTATCCGGACAATTAGGTAAGATTTTTGCTAATTATAAGGCTGTGTGTTAGGGTGCTGGAAAGCATATCTGTCACTAAGGTGAAGCACACACCTAAGTTTGGCTGACAGGAACTTTGTTTTTGTTTTGCTGTACTTAATCTTTAACACCACTAACCTTCAAGATTAATGCAGTGCACACATGATAACAGCCTAACGACTTAATCTGGAGGGAATTCCCTAGTCATCCACCTTATTGGGGCGGACCATTAGACTAAAGATGAGGGTGGAAGTGAACTGAAGTTTTAGTGTGATTTGATTTGTATATAATTTAATCTATATTATTTGGTAGTCAGATGTATATTGTGTATGTAAAATAAGTTTATTAGTTGTATTGTCTGTATCTATTTAAAGCACAGCTGTAGTGTAGAAGAAAGTTGGACTGTAATGTGAGGTTTTTAAAAAGCTCCACTTCTGCCTAAACAGCTGGATACCTGTTCGAAATTATTAAATTAAATTAACTGAAAGAACATTTAAAGCAATAAAAACACAGCATGCAAACCTGTCTTGCTATTTTCCAACATATGGTCCTACTTATGGCTTCTGACTTTTCATCCTGTTTAAAGGGTTCAACAACAACAAACCTCTGCACTGTGATAAAATAATTGCCTTGTAGTCTATCTTCTCCGTGATTTGAAAAAACATTGCAACACAGCCTACCACCATGTGCTGCCTCAAGTGCACACAACCACTACGGCTTTCTGTAGTTAACATGCATCTCATATGGACAATCGTATTAATTATTTCAGGTGGAAAATGCAGATGTTACCAGGAGTTGACTCAGTTAAAACAAAAGAAATCCTACTCAAATTGGGTGTAACACAACATCACTTCTGGATTTGTACACAAATTATTAAACATGAATAAGGCAAAATCAGTGTGTGCAGTGTGTCATGCAGTGAGCACATACATCTTCTGTTTAGATCACATCTATAGCTTTTAAAATTTCCTAAAATAAGATAAGCTCGCTATTTGTTTTTAATTCTATTTGCTCTTTTCAGAGTGATGGCAGAGTGATTTTTTTAATGAGACAAAATCAATTGCACACCTAAAATTTAGAAGGGTTTATTGTAACTATAAAATAAACAATCCCATATCCACATGCAATACGCTGTCTGTATTCCAGATGTGTAAGCTTTTTTTTTTAAAATAACTTTCTAAGGTGTCATTACTGTTTTTATTCTCCACCGGTGATTTAAAACACTTCAGGAAATCTGTGTCTTCTGTGGCAGCCAATTTTACTGCAGGTTGTGTTGCTTCTGTTTTCAGGATAGGACTGTGTCTTGCTATTGTAGAAAAAACTGCTGGCAGTAGAGCCTTACATTTTGGTTCAGTGTTTTGACAGCAAACAGGAACTTTGTTGCCCGTTTGCAAGAAACCTTAAAAAAAGCTTGATAAGTAATAACATTTCTTATGACTTTCTTCCTCGTGGAACTAGACTGACAGCTGAGCAGGGTTTCTGTGCAAAGATCTATTAGGGTGGTTTGGATAACTGTGTGATGTGTAATTTCACCATCTGACAGCTGTAAGTTTAGAATAGAGAGAAAATCTCCCTGACATTCATTTCTGAGGCTTGTTGCCTCACCACCCTTGAGTCCAAATTTTCTGAAACCTATGATCACCTTAATTGATAGTAGATCAAGTAGGGCTAGAAATTCAATGGCTTTCAATGAACCTAAGTGGAATATTGACCTGCCCCCTGCAAACAACCTGGGTAAGTGAAACTGACCAGCAAAGCATTATTTTTTACCAACTGTACAGATTCAATAAAAAATATGACTTTCCAATGCAGTATTTAACAAAAATACAAAGTTTTTGCAGAAACAAAACTATTACTTTCACATCGTGAACATCTGGGTCACCTGATTTTAAGTAGGGTCATAATGACTGCCACTAGATGGTGAGAATAATAGTTGGTCTCAGCACGATTTATCCAGACCCTACAGCGGTTTATTTGCATTGTGAATATGTGCCAGACCAATGTACCAAAAGCAGGAAGAGAGGATGTAACATAAGAGCAGCGCATTTGAGTAGAAGTGGTTGAGGAAAAAAAAAGTACCACTGGGAATCCGAAGATGAAAGATTTTAAAAATGTCTCTTGGGGCTACATGAAGTAGTGACAAGGTGCAGGTGCACAATGACATTTGAAAACCAAAGTAGCAACAGAAACCCTGATGACACGGACTTTCTTCTTTATGCTTTTATCTTCTCGATCAGCGCAATACTGCCCTCGAAACATTCCGTTGCAACTGATGTTGTCCATTCTTTCACTTTTACCGATCCCTGGACTGGACCAACAGTGTGAATGCACCCTTATATGTTTGAGCTTGAATTTGACTCTGACGATCCACAAACCATAATGGATGCCAACGTAGATGCCGAGGCAAAAAACATTTAGTGACAAGAATATGTGTATATATGTATATATGTATGTGAAAATGTGGTGGGGATAAATGGTTCTGCTGGGCCCATCATAGGTTTGTATGCCTGGAAATTGATCTGTTGTGGTGGATTATGTACCAGGATATATAGTTGATATTTGACAATCAAATCTGTCCCTTTCAGTCCACCATGGTCCTCTTTATGACCCGCTTTCATGCGCTTTTTCATCATCAAATAATCTGGAAATCTATACAATGTTTGCACATATGGGCCAGTATTTGGGTCAGTTAGTTACACAACACATGTAAATACCACTAAAGAACCAATGTGAATAAAACACAAATATTTATACTTTAAGTACATAAGCCATACTTAGAAATACTCTGTTCTTCAACCTGAATGCATGCCTTCCCTGTCCTGTCTTTCAAATAACACTGCAGCTAGAGTGCCATATACAGGCTAACTCAGACACTAGAGGCTGAGAGGTTATTAGTTTTAAGGCTACAAGTAGCCAACAGGAAATGCTCCAAAAATGTATAATTCATAATTGGATACTCATAAGTTAACAAGCCTCTAACGATCACAAGCATTCTCTAAGGAGACATTTGTGCTAAAAAGATCTTAATTTAGTTTGGTGTGTGGTCAGGTTAAGTTGTGTTTCTTCCCAGATGATTTGTTGGATTTGGGGACTGGCATAATGATTGATGGAAAAATGTTTTACAGGAGCATTATTAAATTCATCCAGGGAGAACTCGGAGTAGAACGACTTTGCTTGTGCATTGAAAAAGAGTCAGGATGATTTAGGCGTCTGATCAATGATGCCTATTGGGCACCTTCCATTGGATACTTAATACGATCTACTAAAAGGAGACTCCAGGGAATACCTAGAATTTACTGGAGGGTCTATATGTCCTTTCTGGCCTGGGAACATATAAGAATCTGCCTGAATTAGCTGGGTTTCTTTCCTCGATTTCCCTGGTTTTCCCCACAACCTGATCTCAGATAAGTGGAAGACAGTACATTGATGGATAAATGCTTTTTATAGTGTTTCACATGTGCTGATTGATGACGCAGGAGGTTCTTCGGGCTTTCACAGTGATCATTCTAAGTTTAGGGGTGTGCAACTTTTAAAATTGAAAGAGCCATTTTTTCCCTTAGTCAAGTAAAATAAAACTCGGTGAGAGTTTGAAAAAAGACAAGTTTTGATAAATATCTATTATAGGAAAGTTGTTGTCATTTGTAAAGCACCATCATTTTATTTCTATTTTTAGGTTTCAAAATAAAGAAAAACATTAAAGTTTTGCATAAAGAGGATAAATAAATTTTCTTCTATGGGATGTTGATATTTTTGAAAAACAAAATAAAACCAACTAATAACAGGAAAAATAGATCAAAAAAATATGGCTGTTTTTTTTAGTGTCATTCTGTTTTGGGAATTCAATGCAATTACTCCATGAAAAACTCAGAAAAATTACTAAAACCTGCATTTGCTTTTATATCTAAATTGAAAAAACATTAGTTGGTTCTTTATCAATTTTAGCCAAAGTTAATAAGTATAGAAAGTATTTTATGGAACAAGTCCTTACAAACTTTGAGGTCAACTCCACACACTGAAGCTTTAGGTAGATTTGGAATCAGGTGTTTGAAGCAGGTCTCAAATTTACCTTGAGTTACAGCACTGAACCCTGGGATCTATCTGTAGCTTGAATCATTATCAATAATTGATGTGTACAGATAATCAACCACAATCTGACTTCTTGAAGAAAGCGGAGAGGTTTTTGGACATGTATCTGTTGAGCTTTCTTTGTTTACAATTGTATGCCTCTTGCACTATGCAGAGGATATCTGTTTTGATGGCAAAAGTGGGGTAAGCCCCTTTTAAATTACTTGGCACAGGCTTCATGCTGCATATGTTTTTTTCACCAAAGTTCACCTGTAGATCCTCAAGTTAGTCCAAAATATTGGTAATTTCAGGACGTTGTATCTGAAACGTGTAGAAACTGAACAAAACCCAGTCTGATATGAACCTGCAAAGCCAGGATTTTGGAGGATCTCATCGATTTCTCAATCGAGATGTGCAAGTGTTTTAATGCAAACATCTAAACAAAACGTAAGAGTGAGGTAAAGAGTTGATTTTTGCACACATTGACTTAATTTATGGAAATATAGCTTGCCTGTATTTACACCTCTTCGAACTTCTTGGAGTATATGAAGTATTCAGAATGGTACTCAACCGAACTCATTCAGTAGTTCTATCATGTAGTGCAAAGATTTGGCTCCAGGGCTGCCTTCTTTTTTACATAGGAGTATTGCTGTCATGACTGCCAATAATCTACTTTCACTGGAGTATGCATGGTAGAACATCTGCGAGAAGCTCAGCATGAATGCCTTCAGCTTGTCGAATGGCAAGGCATTACCACTGAGACTCATTATGTGTGCCAAACATGTAACATGTAAGTTGATTCGAAATAAAGACAGGAGTGCTGTTTTGTATGCTTTTACCCAAGTATCCTGCTTTATCCAAATGCAGCATATTTGTGCCAAAAACCCAATCACATTTTATTGGCTATGCGGTTTTCCTGCAAACACTTGACCACAGAGATGTACACAGTTCAGTTGTGAGGTAGGCAAGGATCCTCCCAGAATCCTAGTTTTCCAGGAGTACAATAGAAATATTTTGGATAAAATATATCAGCAAGCATGTTTGAGGTGCTACCTTGTCTTTTTGGAAAAAGTGTGCCAAAATGTTTTCCTTTAAACTAGTGAAATCCTGAGATAGCTCTCTCACTGACTTCATTTTTCCTGAGGAACACTTGGTGCAGGGTGGTCACATTGAGAGAGAGGAATGTATCTCCAGTGTATGCAGAAACCTGCTCTTTGCATATGTAACAGCAAAAAACAGACATTTATAATCACAAAAGCAATAAAACAGATTAATTTATCCACAAGATTGTTACGCTTATTTATAAAATACCATGTGGTCACATTTGCATGTGTTTTCTTCTCTGCAGCAGTGCTATTGAAGGCCCTTTTTATTTAGATTCATTTTTCTTGTTTTCACACACACTAAAATGCACATGTGCATGCTCACAGAGACTGTGTACTGGTAAACTTCTTGTCAAGCAACAATTTTTTACCTATGTTTCACCAAGGTTTTGCTTGGGGTGCAGATTAGTTTTTGTCCTCTTCTCTGCAATACTTCCAGAAAGTGGATAGCCCAGATTTTAGCTTATAAAATATAAGGGAAAAATCCTTTTGCATCAGACACGGGACTGATTCTTTATTAACTGAAGAATGGGAAGAAAAACATCCATTATATGATCAAGCCAGGAATCACTTTCAAAGTTAAAATCCTGGTTAGAGGTCCTGGGGATTTTTGCGAGATATACAGAGTTACGGTTTAGATTTTGCACATTTATAGTTAGTAGTGTCAAAATGTAACTCAAAATGCATCATCAATATTACCACTGCTTTCATATAAATTATGCAACTGATCCATTAACAAAATCTGTTTGTAAAGGCAGCAGAGCATTAAAAAAATCATGTATTTCTATTCTTTTTTAGCTGTTAGGTTGTTCGTCACTCACTGTTTACATTGGTCATCATCACAAGCATTCAAAAATTGCCTTTTTGAAAAAATACAAATTAGCGTTATCTTTTGAGCAGAATCGATTATTATTAACACAGAAATGACCCAGATAATTACCTATTGCTCACTAAATTATTCATCTGATGAGACTGAAAGCAGATAGGTTTCATAGTGCATAAGGTAAAATAATTCTATTTTAGAGCAGAAAAGGTACAAAGTGGAGCAAAAAATGGGAAACTAGGGAATTGATCTCTGTTAGAGTTTTCATCATTGTGTTCCTGTCCAGCGCTTCAGTCTTTGGTGAAAGGTCAAAAGCACCCAGTGTACTCAGGACTAAGCCTCGAAGAAAAAATAAATGTTTACACACAGACACACACCGAGACACAGAAAGAACATTCCCATGCATGAATTTTTCCACCTACTCATTTAAACACGCTGAGAATCACACCAATACACATCATCGCCTCCCACGCACATTTGCAAAGAGCCAGGAAAACATATAACATACACACACACACACACACACACACACACCATGAAACATGCCAAGTCTCCAGCATTTATAATAAAATTCACCCTGTCCTTTAAGTCTGCATCTGAGAGCGTGGCTGGTCATACCAAAACAAAAGGAAGCATGTTTCATATTCAGGCCTTTGCTCATGTTATCCTATTCAATAAGTCTGTAGGGGCAGTGTTACTGCATGTCAATGGTGGGTTAGGGTTGAATGCCAATAAAGGTTTCATGCCTAAAGTTGTTGCAATAGGGTTCATTTAACAGGAACCATTTTGTGTAGGAAGCAGAAAGAATCTCATTGGAAGTGCAGTACTCTGGTGAACTGCCAGCTTTATTCAGTTGTCTCTATATGATCACTATTATCACTACACTTTGCTTGAACACCAGTGTACTATGTTTAATTCCTTCATGTAACCTTTTAAGCTTCACAACTGCCAAAACACAATAAGTCTTGATTTGGTTAATGGCAGTAACGAGTCCCAGCTGAATGTGAAACAACCGATATTTTAGTCTGAATAGCCCTCATTTGTGGTTTTGCAGCTTGTCTTACACACACTGACAGGGGGTGGGTGTGAATGAATCACAGAAATCACAATTCTCAGCAACTTGGTCACAGTGGTACAAACAAGGGCTAAATTTAAGTATAGTGCACAAGACTGACTGCAGTTTAGAAATAATTTTGAAGGGTAATGCGACCAGAATTTAATAACTTTCAAATGTAGCATTAAAACAGATGTATAAATCATATACAGTGCACTAGAGTCTGTCCTCTCTAACTCTGAGCAGTTGATGACCCTCGCACCCCTGAGGAGTTGACCTGATCTGTCTGTCTTTGGAAAGTGAAGTAGTGCATGCAAAAGTATTCACGCCCTTTGGACTTGTTAATTTTTTTACATTACAGCCTCTTAAGTATTTTATATTAGAATTTTATGTGATACATCAGCACACAGAAGTATAAAAATAAATAGAATAATCCAAAGAGTGTTGCGTACATTTGGATTCAGAACTTTTTTAGTCTGATACCCCTAAAAATGCAATTAAACCAGTTAACGTTAAAAGCTCACCCTTGTGTAATGTTATCTTGGTCCAAATACAGCGTGAACCCATCAGAGGATAATTAGAGAACATTAGTGAACAAACAGCATCTTGAAGACCAAGAAATAAAGCAAACAGGTCAGTGATAAAGTTGTGGGGAAGTTTAAAGGAGGCTGTAAAACAATATCCCAAGCTTTGAACATATTACAGAGCACTGTAAGATGCAAATCAAAGGGTAGGGCCCAGCTACCAAAACATGTCCCTCCACCTAAAATGGCAAACTGGGCAAGGAGAGCATTTCTCAGGGTAGTAGCCGAGAGGGTCATGGTAACTCTGTATAGGCTGGAGAGATCCACAGCTCATGTGGGAGAATCTTTTGGCAGGGCAACTATTACTTATGAATTCCCCCCTTAATGTTTTTGGTTGTAATTCTACAAAAATCAAAAGAAAAAAAATCCTTTGGAATACTTTTGCAAGGCACGATAGATTTTCCTGAGATAGCCCATACAGATCAGGATGGTTTGAGCTTGAAACTGTCTTAGTCTGAAGCAGGACTAACCACTGCACCACCATGCATTTTATAAAAATATATTTTTATGTATTGTTCTTTGGTAGGATTGTTAGTACACCTTTGGTCTGTGATGCTTTAGCTAAATGATTTTTTTAACGGTTTCTCTTCACCTGTCTATGAAAATCTGCCTTTTCATGAAACACCTCATCATTATGGCTGCTCTTTGTGGAAACCCAGCATCATATGACCAAGAATGTGGTAGGACATTATTATCCAGCAGATATGATGTACATCACTATAAATTGTGTGTTGACCACCTCACCTAAATCGTTCTTTTCAAAACAAAACTCGAATATTACTTCTTTGTTGTGGCTACTCTGAGAAGGGCAAGGCCAAAGGCCAAAGATAGTATTAAAACAACTCCAATCCAAAGGATGTTATTGTGGTTTATGCAAACAGTGATTTATGAACCTTTTAATCAGTGTCCCCATTTGCACTAGGATGCTATTTACAAAGAAGCCGGTGATTATTTACAAAGGAAAATAAAGTTAGAAAGTGGCCAGCCCCCACCCATGGCATTCTGTCACAAGTATAAAATTAATTCATATTTACTACTTTAATACATGTTTGATACAGCATTTTGTTCCCTTTGTTCTCCTTCCATCTTAAACCCTTCCTCCCCCTCTTATCTGCTCCATATTTTGGAATTTTGTATGATTCCCACTTAAAACTGATTTTAGATGATATTCCTACTGTAAAAGCTAACAGTGATACAAATCCCTAAAATAAACAGACTATTAAATGCCTTGTTATATGTGATCATTTAAATAAAATTGGAAATATATATTTAATATATTAATAAATATTTGTTTTGCAATATATTTTAATGTGACGAATAATTTAAACTGCTGCTGTGTCTAAATAAATAAACTCAAACATCTGATTGGTTAACCTGCATAGCAACTCAGCTGCAGACCTATCGCTTTCAATAGTAGTTTTGGAGATAAAAGAAATTCATGATGTGCTGCAGCACATGACCATAAAATAAAACTAAATATAAAATAACTACTAATAATTTAAAGTGGAACTAAACCCCAAATCAACTTTTTGTGCAGATAAACTATCTATATGTAACAGTGCATTTTTTTACATTTTCATGTAAAGTTCTTTAATTCTGCAATGTCCTAAAACCATCTTAATGGTGCTCTCTTTGGGTTGAACTACTGCAGTTGAATTTTTCTATTGGTTCAAACAGTACAGTTTGGTACATGTCTACGCCACAGCCCTGCATTCAGGTATAAAACCGTCTCACTCAGACACATGCCCCAGTAGAGTCAGGGGTTGGAATTGCGAGTATTGACCGTTGTGTTTTATGTTTAATACCTTGATCGTATGTTTCACTTGAGATAATATAAACCTAAAGGTAAATGTAAACTTCCTGAAAGTTTGTTACTGATTGAACGTTATCCCATAATAGCAATGATGCTGCTAACATAACTTTGCCATTCAGAAACTGGACCCATTCTGTCCTCCACTGCAGCGCTGGCTTTGGTATGGCATCACATTCCTGCCAAAAATCAAAGGAGCATATTAAGCAATCACAACAGCGCATCTTTTAATCGAGAGAACGCATAGCTCTGATCACGGGCGTGCACCTTTATTCGAGAGCCTTTGAACGCAGCACGGCGAGCAGTAATTTTTACCTTAATCTGCTGTTTAGTGGACTTTATTTTAAAAGGTCTGTGTTTGTATGCTAAAATGTTTATTTTGGACGACAAAGACCTCTTGGCTGACATCCCATCTATGTTAAATTTGTGCTCACTTGATGAAATAAATGTGTAACTGCAAAAATACTTCGCTGTCATTGCAGCCATTTAAAATCTTTTCAGTCTATTTAATATATTCTATTTAGTTTGGAGATTTTTGAACTACATTGAGTCATCTGCTCTGAGAGGTGCAGGTTTTTGTGATGCTTAGCTGAATGAAACCAAATCTTAATAAAATAATCTTATGCGTAAAGTAGATTGTTGCTTAACAATTCCAGTTAAAGATGTAACTAAAATAAAACATCAGAATAAATTGTTTGTATAATTTCAATTCAATTCAATTCAGTTTTATTTATATAGCGCCAATTCACAACATATGTTGTCTCAAGGCACTTCCTAACGTCAGGTACATACATTCCAATTAATCCTAACCATTTAACAGTACAGTCAGAGTTAGTTATTTATTCAAATTGGATAAAAAGTTTTTCTGTCTAAGGAAACCCAGCAGATTGCATCCAGTCAATGACTTGCAGCATTCCCTCTCCTAATCACTATATGAGGCTACTACAAGAAGTGCAAAGTACCTCTTTAGGATTTTTTTTATTGCAGGGTATTAAGAAGAAGGAAAGAAGAGGTTGTACTGTACTTAGATGTTCTGTTCTCTACAACAAGACCTATGTGCTCTGAATTCACATTGTGCTACTCTTCCTTTTCCATTTGTGTGGTGTTTTTTGGTCACTGGATCTGTTGCTGATTCTACATCTTAAGTTTAACATATTTGAGTGATTTGGTTCTTCGTATCATTAATTAACTTTTAAATGGCTGTCACAAATACCACCTAAATTAAAGATGAATTGACAATGGCGCTGTGATGGTTGGCAAGGTTTGAAGAGTTTGGAAAGCTTTTTCCACTAAGTAAAATCATCATTTGAAAACTGTTTTTGTATTTACTTTTGTATTAAAATCAGTTTGAAGATGTGTAACGTGTGACCAAAAAAGGAACACCAGAAGAAATCTATAAGGGGCATATACATTTTCACAGCAATAAAGTGCAAATGTCTTGGTTTGCTTTCACACTGAGTGATGTATGAAAGGCTCTGCATTGCTTTTTGTGAGGTATAGATGTTTTTTTTTGTGTGTGCCAGATGTTTTATATTTATATTTCACCCTGTAAATATTTGTATTAAGCTGTTTATTTAAAAAGTGTGATTTATGGAGCTAATTCATACCAGCAATGAATAAATCTACGTTTTAACGATGAATGGAATTTTACAAACGTGCATAATGATCTTTTTAGAGCATTTGACAAATCTCCTTTCTTCTCTGAGCCTGACATCAGTGTTCAGTCCGTCAGGTCCGTGCTCCATACTTGTAAAATCCGAAAAAGCCCAGGGCCTGACAGGATCACGGCCAGACTCAAAGTCTGTGCAGACCAACTGTGTGGTATTTCACAGGATTGTTTAACCAGTCTGTTATTCAGCAGAAGTTTCCCAAACTCTGGAAGGCATCTATAATTGCACCGGTGGCAAAAAACTAATCTCCAAAATAACGTTATGATTTTCGGCCGGTGGCTTTGACCTCTGTCGTTATGAAATGCTTTGAGGAAATGGTTAAAGTCCTTTTGACTGGGAAAGTATGGGCCAGCTTGACCTATTGCAGTTTGCTTACTAGGCACACAGAGGAGTGGAATGCATCTTCAGGGTAGAAAAACCCATGCAAGGCTTTTATTTGTGGATTTTACTTCAGCTTTTAACACAGTTCAACTCTACACCTTAGTAAACAAACTCCTGAATCTTTTTAATACTGATGTTGGCTAAGTGAAATGGATTTTAGACTTTTTAATATGTAGTCCACAGGCTGTAAGGGCGAATGGTGTCCTATCCAAGAAACAGGGTCACCTCAGAGGTGTATCCTCTCCCGTTTCTTGCATATTTTAAACAGAAATTACTGCAAGTGCCTATAAAAAAGCACCTTTTCAAGTTTGCAGATGACTTGAGAAGGTGCTGCTGCAGTCTGCTGCAGGAAGGAGAGATTCAGCATGGACCTGTTCTTGAGTACTTTGTAAAGTGATGTGATGAACATTACCTGAACAAGAATATCAGTAAAATAAAGCACATGGTCATTGACTTCAGGAGAACTATCCACTCTGCTGTATCAACAACAATCAAGGGATCTCTAGGGGAGACTGTGGACAGTACCTAGACAATTCTCTTTGGTTTGGTTTTATCGCTTGGTAATGCAACTTGTCTTTGAAAAATAATCTTGTTAAAACTGTGAGCAAAATAATTGGCATTCATAAGCTCCCCCTGGCTGATACCTGGAACAGACAGATTGTGAAAATGGCTAAAGCCATCCTAGCCACCACCTTTTAGAAGAATTTATTCTCCTTCCTTCAGGTTGAAGGTTCAGATTGAGATTTATTCAAATTTGATATTTGATTATTATTGGAGATTGTGTTGACATGTTTGAGTTATGATTGGAGCTGTGTACCAAATTTCCCATTGTAGTACAATAAAGAACTGAACTGGACTCCTGCAGTTTCGACTCACACCTTCACTGTTATATTGTTTTTGCTCATTTAAACCTTACAGTGTTGTTAAAGCATGGACCTGGAAAGGAAATGTTCTCACCGGTCTCAGCAGGAAGTCTGAAATTATTTTCTGCCTCTACAAACTAAATTTTCCTAAACTAAAGGCTTTTTTATTGATATTTTTACACATTTTGGCAGTGTCTCCAAAGTTTCCCTCCAGGGATTGAAAGATTGATGTTCCCCTGTGCTGTGGTGTTTGATTGATGCAGCTTTTCTCCCTCTGTGTGGTGTGTTCAATGATGCAGTGGTGATTGAGTGAGATACCCCTCCTGAAGTTGATCTAGTGAGCAGCTGGCCTGTGTTTCCTGCTCACACAGTGACTTCCCAGTGACTTTCCATCACATTTTTTCCCCTCATTATCACTTGAGGGGTTTATGGTGGTGTCGTGGCTTTAGGGAAATGGGAGGATTTACTGAGCCGCTTTCTGCTCCAGGCTAGTCTTTTTGATGATGCCCTTCTGGAATTTAGATTCACATTTACAGTCCATGAGTGTATAGAATAAAATAGTTAGTCTAATGTGCAGCTATTGTTTTCTGCTGGGATCCTGGATTAGAGGTGTTTGTTTCTGCAGAAGGGAGAGGCGGACACAAAGACTTTTCCCACTTTACCAGCTGAACACATGGAAACTAGCTGATGCTCAAGATACACACTTGCTGCTGTCTGCAGAATTAAACATTATTATTATTGCTTTAATCTTAAAAATGAATCAGTGTAACATTTGAATATTACCCAATTTTTTTTCCACCTTAGTATATCTTTAAAAATGTAAATGATAGAATATACAGTGGCTTGTAAAAGTGTTCATACCCCTTGAACTTTTCCACATATTGTCACATTACAACCACAAACATAAATATATTTTATTGGAATTTTATGTGAAAGACCAACACAAAGTGGTATACAATTGTGAAATGGAATGGAGATTATACACAAGTTCTTTTTTTTTTTTTAATCGTGTGGTGTGCAAAAGTATTCAGCCCCCTTTACTCTGAGTGCAACCAATTGCCTTCAGAAGTTGCCTGATGATTGCTAATGACTAAATAGAGTCCACCTGTGTGTAATCTAATCTCAGTACAAATACAGCTGACGATCTCAGAGGTTGGTTAAGAGAATATTGGGGAGCGAAAAGCATCAGGAAGTCCAAGGAACATACCAGACAGCTCAGGGATAAAGTTATGGAGAAGTTTAAAGCAGGTTTAGGCTACAATAAGATTTCCCAAGCTTTGAACATCTTACAGAGCACTTTTCAATCCATCATCTGGAAATGGAAAGAGTATGGCACAACTGTAAACCTACAAAGACAAGGCCATCCACCTAAACTTACAGGCCGAACAAGGAGAGCACTGATCAGAGATCCAGCCAACTGCAGAGATACACAGCTTAGGTGGGGAATCTGTCCACAGGACAACTATTAGTCATGCACTGCACACATGTGGTCTTTATGGAAGAGTGGCAAGAAGAAAGACTTTGTTAAAACAACCCCATAAGACGTCCTGTTTGCTGTTTGCCAGAAGCCATGTTGGGGACAGAGCAAACATGTAGAAGAAGGTGCTTTGGTCAGACGAGACCAAAATTTAACTTTTTGGCCAAAATGCAAAACGTGTGGCAGAGAACTAACACTGCACATCACTCCGAACACACCATCCCCACTGTCAAATACGGTGGTGGCAGCATCATGCTCTGGTGGTGCTTCTGTTCAGCAGGGACAGGGAAGGTGGTCAGAGTTGATTGGAAGATGGATGGAGCTAAATACAGGGCAATTTTGGAAGAAAACCTGTTGGAGTCTGCAAAAGACTCTAGACTGGGGTGGAGGTTCACCTTCCAGCAGAACAACGACCCTAAACATAAAGCCAGGGCTACAATGGAATGGTTTAAAACAAAAAAATATTCAAAATTTTAGTCATTGGATGTGCAAAGCTGGTAGAGACATACCCTAAACGACTTGCAGCTGTAATTGCAGCAAAAGGTGGTTCCACTAAGTATCGACTGCACTACTTGACTGAGGCTGAATACTTTTGCACAATGCCCATTTCAGTTTTTTATTTGTAAAAAAAAAAAAGGTATCATTTTCATTCCAATTCAAAATTGTAATACTTTGTGTTGGTCTTTGACATAAAATTGCAAACCACTGTATATGCGACTGAGCGTAATTATTGAGTTACACAGATTTAACAGATTGAACAGCATCTTCTGTAGAAGGCCAGATTTCTTTGTGTTTACTTGTGTTTGTTCAGTTCAATCTCATTCTTTGCCCCTTGTGGTATTACATGGGACATGCATTTAGATCCTCAAACATGTCAAAACCCATGTTTTTCATTAAGAAAAAATATGGTGATGGTATAAGGTGGAAACAACAGGATATCTAATTTTTAGGCAAGGAAAATATTTATTTCTCTTACAAAGTAGTAAGACAAGTACATAAACTATATGTTTCATCTTCCACTGTTGGTTATAGCCAATATGTGCAGAGAAATCAAGTCTGCTGACACAACCACAAAATTGATACAAGAGAGTTGCTATAATCACAAAGGCATGCTGTCCAGAATGGCCACACTGATAAAATGAGTTTTCTAGCAGGATGTTGGTGCCAGAAAACATAATTGGTATGCAGAAGAGTCATTTGTGCAGAGGCTGGATGTTCTAAGATATAGACCATCCTACCACATTGCAAATGGATCTCCCATTCAACACATGTTGAAATGTGAAACTTTGACTCCTTAAACACCTGGGTTGTGTAATAGAAGAGAAACCCATCTTTCAACCAGTTTATGTGAGTCAACATGAATTTCTTTGAAAGACCAGTTAGGTCACTGTTTTTAGCTGTAGTAAAGGCCAGTTAAAGTAAAAAGAATAATAATGAAGAAATAATAAAATATCAAACAAGGAAACAGACCATGCCTATCTTAGTTGAATAAACAAAATGTACATAGTTGTATTTTACTCATTTATTAAGGGATTGTTTCGTTTGAACAATAACATTACTTTTATGTTTCAAGTTGCTGAAACGAAAGAAAAATGCCCCTAGCAAGAGAACTGTACTTGGTGAACAAAAGGGCAAAAAGGCATTACCTTCACAATTTAGAAACTGTAGCTCAATGGCTCACAGCCCTGGTCCTCAGGGACCCCTTCCCTGCAAGTTTTAGATGTGTGTCTGCTCCAGCACACCTGATTCAAGAATGGAGGGTCAAACTGACAAAATTAAAACAATAAAATCAATAAATAAATAAATGTGAATGTCCCATAAGTGAAGTAAAAGTAACATGAATAAATGTAACATGAAATGTGCCATTAAATAAAGGTACCATTTATTTATTTAATACATCATTCGAAACAATAAATGTACCATTATATCACGAAATGGACTATTATGGAATTAAATGTGCCACTGAATAATTAAGTATAATTTTAAAGACGACATGACGTAATTAGTGGTACAGTTAATATTTACTTATGTATTAAATAAATTGTACATTTAAGAGTACATTCAATTTTTTTCTATTTCACAACATATTTATTTAATATCTTCCCTTGATGAAGCCTTTCCCCTCTACTGTGGCAAAGGCTCTTAAATCTTTAGTGCACATCTGAGCAATTTTGTTGGTCAGATGAGACTTGACGCGTGATGGTACTTTTCGTTTGACGAATGAAGAGATGCAGGGCTGATTCAATCCAGAATTTGCCTTACAAGTGTGCCTTAATCACTGGTGTACTTGATTACGACTATATTTGCGACTTTCCTTTCAGCTCTATGAATTTAATAGATAAGACCTTACAGGGGTTGGACAATGAAACTGAAACACCTGTCATTTTAGTGTGGGAGGTTTCATGGCTAAATTGGACAAGCCTGGTAGCCAGTCTTCAGCAGTTGCACATTGCACCAGTAAGAGCAGAGTGTGAAGGTTCAATTAGCAGGGTAAGAGCACAATTTTGCTCAAAATATTGAAATGCACACAACTTTATGGGTGACATACCAGAGTTCAAAAGAGGACAAATTGTTGATGCACGTCCTGCTGGCGCATCTGTGACCAAGACACCAAGTCTTTGTGTTATATCAAGAGCCACGGTATCCAGGGTAATGTCAGCATACCACCAAGAAGGACGAATCCCATCCAACAGGATTAACTGTGGACGCAAGAGGAAGCTGTCTGAAAGGGATGTTCGGGTGCTAACCCGGATTGTATCCAAAAAACATAAAACCACGGCTGCCCAAATTACGGCAGAATTAAATGTGCACCTCAACTGTCCTGTTTCCACCAGAACTGTCCGTCGGGAGCTCCACAGGGTCAATATACACGGCCGGGCTGCTATAGCCAAACCTTTGGTCACTCATGCCAATGCCAAACGTCGGTTTCAATGGTGCAAGGAGCGCAAATCTTGGGCTGTGGACAATGTGAAACATGTATTGTTCTCTGATGAGTCCACCTTTACTGTTTTCCCCACATCCGGGAGAGTTACGGTGTGGAGAAGCCCCAAAGAAGCGTACCACCCAGACTGTTGCATGCCCAGAGTGAAGCATGAGGGTGGATCAGTGATGGTTTTGGGGTGCCAAAAATCATGGCATTCCTTGGCCCAATACTTGTGCTAGATGGGCGCATCACTGCCAAGGATTACCGAACCATTCTTAAGGAACCATATGCATCAATGGTTCAAACATTGGCATCCTGAAGGCGGTGCCGTGTTATCAGGATGACAATGCACCAATACCCCCAGCAAGGGCTGGTGAAAGATTGGTTTGATGAACATGAAAGTGAAGTTGAACATCTCCCATGGCCTGCACAGTCACCAGATCTGAATATTACTGAGCCACTTTGGGGTGTTTTGGAGGAGCGAGTCAGGAAAGGTTTTCCTCCACCAGTATCACGTAGTGACCTGGCCACTATCCTGCAAGAAGAATGGCTTAAAATCCCTCTGACCACTGTGCTGGACTTGTATATGTCATTCCCAAGACGAATTGACGCAGTATTGGCCGCAAAAGGAGGTCCTTTCACCATACTAATAAATTATTGTGGTCTAAAACCAGGTGTTTCAGTTTCATTGTCCAACCCCTGTACTTCTGACTTTACGTTGCAAATCCAATTTTACCACGTCCAGTTCTCCACCTCCGTTTGCTCCCTCCATTCTGAATGCAGGTGGAAAATGTCGATCAGAAGCACTGTTGGCTTGTGGGTCGTGTAGTTCGTTTGACTCACATTATAGTATAGGCTTTTTGGAAAAAAACTACACAATGGCGGCTTGATCCAAATTTTTTTTTCTTAAAGTTTATAACAAAGTCTAAATTTTACATTTCCAAAGACAATTGATCCTAGTTTGTTTTCCCTCCTATTGGTTAGCTCCCGTTCCCCTCCATTTTTTATCCTGTACCTCCCAATCACATGATCTTTACTAATGCGGTCTCCCATCCCGCGGGATTCCCATGGGAATCCCGTGACCCGTGGGATTCGCGAAAAAATGTCAGCCTCTAGTTTAAAACAGTGTGGTAGTCAGTGTAAATTGTCTAAAAATACAACATTTACTCGTACTCGTACTCGTCGTCGTACTCGTCATCTTCCGCTTTATCCGGGACCGGGTCGCGGGGCAGCAGACTCAGCAGAGACGTCCCTTTTCCCAGACACCTCCTCCAGCTCCTCCGGGGGGAGCCCAAGGCGTTCCCAGGCCAGCAGAGAGACATAGTCCCTCCAGCGTGCCCTGGGCCTCCTCCCAGTGGGACGTGCCTGGAACACTTCCCGAGGAAGGCGTCCAGGAGGCATCCGATATAGATGCCTTAAATAACCCCTTAAATAAAATGCCAGCTTTAGTACTTGGAGTCTGTTTGTTTTTATTTTCCAGTTTGGATTTTTGTGGGGGGTATTATCTAAAACTGGATTTACAGGACGTGAAAATGTCACAGGTGGAAAACAATAAACATAAAGTTCTGAAGGGATTTCAACACAAAGGATAAAAAAGTGCATTTAGAAAATGTGTTTTGAATGGTAGTTGATGTCACAAAGGTTTTAAAAGACATAAAAGAAAGGCTTAATGAAAAAAGTCCATATATAAATTAATTCCAGAGTATACAATTTACAACCAATTTATGCAATTTCCATTAACCCAGCCAAAGTAATGGAAAAATAAAATTAAAAACCATTAAATGTCAGTGGACCCAGGAGGGTTAAACAGAAATTTTGTTGTTTTGCTGGTTGGTGGATGATAAGCTTGACAAGAAGAGGGGCCCCCCCAAAATAAACTTTTGCCATTTCATGACAACTATTGTCTGTAAAAGGGCAAAAATTGAGATTATTGTGGCAAATAGATTTAAATAATTAAGGTATTTGTTATAGTTACCACCAGAGTCTGATAGAAAGAATACCTTCAGACTGATTGTTAAAAAAAATACTTACACGCTTTAATGGACATAAATGCTGAGTGTTATGAATATCAAAACAAAAGTGCCAGCTATCGTACAAGGGTCAGTTCATGCCAGAATAATGTAAACAGTTAGTGAGTTAGTGAGACCACTATGGGCCTGATCTTCAAAGATCGGTGCTAATTTGTGTGTACTATAAATAAATTGCACGTGCAAAAAGTGGGCGTGTTGCGTGCGATTTTCAAAGATTGCGTGTGCAATGGATAGCAGGTGCAAAACAGGTGCAGACCGTCCTATTTAAATGAGGAAATCGCGTGTGCTACTAGCTGGAACAAGAGGAAAAGCAAACAGATCCTCTGCTGTGTTGCTAAAAATATGCAGGGATTGGTACGCTGCATCATTATAAATGATACAGTTGCTGATTTTTTCCTTCTGTTCCATTCAGCCCTTGCTTTTCTGTTCTGTTACAGTTACACAACTTTTGTTGTGCTACTCACAGCAGGTTTGTCATCTGCCCTGACTTATTTCTCTTATCTTGCTCGACGTAACTCGTACAAATTGGCCAATCAATATTAACAATATAAAAGACAAATATGTCTGTTAATTAATTTGTTCAAGCATAAGGGTGTCTATTTGTGCCCTTGGGGAAGAGGTACACTACCAACACTGTTTACAGTGGGGAGGGTGTGCTGTTGACCTCAACTCGCGATGTTGTGGGTAGGTGGGCAGAGTACTTGAAATACTCATCTCCCAGATGAGCTGGCCCAAGTGGCTGGGGAGAGGGAAGTCTGGGTCTCTCTGCTTAGGTTGCTGCCCCCATGACCCGACCCCAGGTAAGTGGAAGACAATGGAAAGATGGATGGATTAATTTGTCCCCCTTCATCTTTTAAGTCTTTTCAGAGACACTGGAACACTGGAACAGCTCTACACCCTCAGCAGGGTCCTGGAGGGTGCATGGGAGCTCGCCCAACCAGTCTAAATGTGCTTTGTGCACTTGGAGAAGGCGTTCAACCGATGGTGGCCTTAGGATTGCGTCTCTGCTTTTTGCGGATGATGTGGTCCTATTGGCTTCATCAGCATATGATCTACAGCTCTCACTGGAGCAGTTTGCAGCCGTGTGTGAAGTGGCCAGGATGAGAATCAGTGCCTCCAAGTCCAAGGCCATGGTCTTGAGCCGGAAAAGGGTAGAATGCCTTCTCTTGGTCTGGGGTGGGGTGGGGGTCCTGCCTCAAGTGGAGGAGTTCAAGTATCTTGGGATCTTGAAAACGAATGAGGGAAAAATGGAGTGGGAGATTGATAGACGGATTGGTGCTGCGTCAGCAGTGATGCGGGCACTATACCGGTCTGTCGTGGTGAAGAGAGAACTGAGTCAAAAAGCGAAGCTCTCGATTTACCGGTCGATCTACGTTCCTACCCTCATCTATGATCGTGAGCTTTGGCTCATGACCGAAAGAACGAGATCTTGGATAAAAGCACGTAATATTAACAACAAAAAATAGATTGTTGTAGGAGTTGGCAATCTGTATGGTATAGCTTTGCTAATTTTAAAACATAGCATCACATAACTGCTCTGCAAAAAAGCTAAATCGAACATTTATGTACATAAAAATAAATTTTACTAAATTTGTTTTGTTTGTTTTGCCAATATTTTAACATTATACAATATGTTTGATTGTTTAAATTGTTTTTTGGTGACACAAAATAATTTTTAACTGCATAAACAAAAACCTCACCTGGCATATGTTCACATTTTAACAACATAATCAACCGTAATTTTTCCCCTGCTAAGAAGTGATTTTAGCATCTAGTTTGCAAATGAATGATATAATCTGCCTTATAATGTATTTAGTTCTTTTCTATTAATTATATTATCACCATCAAAGCACAGTGGGTCTACAGGCTGTGCGCGCTTGATGAGTTATGTGCGCATTTTGCCATGATCAGGTTTGTGCGCGTTCAGCAGATGATCACTGACAGCGATGTTACGCTGGAATGATGTTGAATGAAGTGTTGCAAGGAGTTTTACCATAGGACAAATATCATTTTTACATTTTTATTTTTGACAACCCAAATGTGTTGGCACATATACAGAAGATTTTCTCTCCCTGTCATCTGTTATTCTATCTATTCCTCCTTCTGGCCAAAGTGACAGCAGACATTTTTGCGTCCTAGTTAGCACCTGCATTTCAAACGTGCTAAATTGAAACGCAAAAATGCGCCTGGAAACCATTTTAGGCATTGAAAATCGCAAGAGGGTGTTAAGGGATGAAAATGTTTGTTTCTTTTGGAAATAGGTGAATTGTTTTCATTGGGCGACAGTCATCATCTTGGCTTATCGTGTTATGAATTTAAGCTAATAGTTAATGAAATTACATAAAATGTATAAAATGTATTAAAAAAGTAAGTTTAATACTAAGTTCATATTTGTGTCCTGAGAGGCATTTGACTGTAATGAAGACTAAACCCACTATGTCTAGATATGTAGGTTGTTGCAGCCCAGCTGTCTCTCTCTGTGCTACTATAGGCAAGCTTATGTTGTGCAGTGAAATGTACTGCTACCTGTTGTAGAGACGCCTCCACAGGGATGGCTCATTTCATGCCTTACTGACATCTGTCTGCTGTAGATTCATCTTTTCACTTTAAGCAGAAATGGCAGTCACCCTGACCCAACCCAATAACTGTAACCAGTCCATCAGTTTTTGTCTGGTGAGCCACTTAATGGGAACAGCGTTTCCTAAAAGAATACAGTTTTAAAAACTGTTTTAAAGCTGCTACATAAAGGAAAAATGCTGGCACTGAACTCAATTTGTAGTTGTAGTTTAGTTTGTTCAAACGTTTGTTTTGTTTCTATCCACACTGGAAAGAAATTTATTTTGAACTATGCTACAGAAGAAGGCGTTTTCTGAATAACTTGTTTATGCATTGATGGTTTATTAACAATTTATAATCAGAGGCCACTGACTTCATGAAAAATACCAGCTAAACCCAACACAATAGCTTAGTAAGTACAATGATAAAGAAACAATATGGAATGGAAACAAGTTTACACACCCCTGTTAAAAGGCCAGGTTTTTGTGATGTAGAAAAGGACACCATGAGTAATCATTTCAAAACTTTGCCCAAATATGATATAAAATGTACATTTCAATGACCTGGTTATTAATACTTTGTTTAACCACATTTTGACAAAATTTCAGAATTCACTCTTCTTTGGTACGAGTTTATCAGCATATTGGCCACATCTTGACTTGCCAATATTTTCCCACTCTGCTTTACGTAAGTTTCCCAAATCTGTCAGATGTCAAGGACATTTCTAGTCTTCCTCATGTGACCCTATGAATCTGCTTGACTGTTTCAAAATTTTGTTTTTCACTGTCATTAAGTAATTTTTTATGTGGATGTATGTTTGGACTCACAGTGATGCTGAAAAATAAAATCTGTTAAAATTTCTTATAGCAGGACCCTGAACATGTTGGGTCAAAATTGACTGATATTGGGAGCTATTCATTATTTCATCCACCATGACAAAAGGTCCACCACGCATGTTTCACTGTGTGCACAGTGTTTTTCTGGTGACTTTTTAGCCCGTATTTGTTAAATATAGAGATCTTTGTCACAGAACCAGTCTATCTTGGACAGTGTGAACTCAGGAAGCCTGTGTTCATATCTACATCCACCCCACCCACCCCCGGCCCAAGAATAAGTGTCACTTTGTAAGGTTTTGAATGATCTACCATGGTCGATTGTTTGCATCACAGAACCCTGGTATTTAACAGGGGTGTGTAAACGTCTGTGAGCCACTGTATAATCTCTGCACAGTGGGTTAAGTGTAACTGTTGTGTTGGGACTGCAAAACCTGACTCTGAAGAACTTGGTCAATGTTTTTTTACATTTAGGCATTGCCAAATCAGCATTTTGGAATGTGAAGACTATAAGCTTCAGCAAAAGGATGTACACATAATGCCAGGAAGTCATCCCACTTACTTTACGTCACATTTTTCTGTTTATACTGCTATTCATCAAGCTTATTTTGCTTTATTTAGAAGTTAGATGATGATACTTTTTTACAGTGAAACATTTCTCAGCACATTGCTCAGAAAAGAGAAAGCACCCCCCTCCAAATGGAACCTGGCAGCACTGCTTAGGTTCACAAACATTCATTTGAGCAAAACAAGATTTCTGGAACAATGTCCCATGGCTGGAAAAAACATGTGCACTTTGCCACAATTCACAACACAACAGTCGCAGTAAACCAAGGTGCTTATCAGTGCAAACACCTTTATGCCAGCTGTCAAACACTGTGGTGAAAGGCTGATGGTTTGAGCCTGTTTTACAACCACAGGACCTGCCTGGTCACTTTGCAGAAGTCTGTGAACTCCCTAGTTTACAAAAGTATTCCAAAGTCAAATGTTAGAATTTTTCTGACAGCTAAGGTTGAGAAAAAATATGGGTCAAGGAACAGGACAATGTTTCCAAGTACAACTGCAATTCAGCATCAGATAGGCTGAGACGAAAATAATCACATTGTTGCAATAGTGCAATTAAAACTGACAAATGGAGGGCTGCATATAGAAAAATCCTACAAAGGTCAGTGAACTCAAACAACATTTTGGAATGAGAAGGCAAATGTTCCCTTAAGAGAGACTTCTGAAGTCTTAAAACCACTACTTGAAGTTAAAGCCCCTTAAGGTGGTTCTACAAACTACTCAATCAGCTCCAGGTCAATTCAACCCTTCACCAATTCGTACCTTTCCCAGCTTCCATTACGCACCCAAACATTGGCTAAAATTAGCAGTTTTGAAATGGCACTCTATGCATCCGTCCCAGAAGGAAGCCTCTTCTAAAGATGATGCGCAAGAAAACCCACAAAGAGTTTGCTGAAGAGAAGCAGACTAAGGACATGGATTGGAACCATGTCCTGTGGTCAGAAGAGACCAGGATAAACTAATTTGATTCAGATAGTGTCAAGTATGTGTGAGATGTACAAAGACAAAGTCTTCCATACTCTCAAACATGATGGTGGGAGTGTCAAGGTTTGGGGCTGCATGAGTGCTGCCGGATGTGGGTTACATTGACGAAACTATGAATGGCCACATGTACTGTGACATACTGAAGCAGAGTGTGATCCTCGCCCTTCGGAAGCTGGGCTAAAGGGCAGTATTGCAACACGATAATGACCCAAATACACCTCTAAGATGACCACTGCCTTGCTAAAGAAACTGAGGGCAAAGGTACAGGACTGGCCAAGCATGTCTCCAGAACTAAACCCTTTTGAGCATCTGTGGGGCATCCTCAATAGGAAGGTGGAGTGCTCTTCCCTAGTTAGCAGCTGTTAAATGAGGAGGATTACTTATACACATACTGAACTTATAAACCTGAAACAGCATTGGATTTGCTGAACTGCCGAAGGTTCTGACCTGTACCTGAAGATTACATGCCGGCATGAATGGACAGAAAAGAGGAGACTATGCCGTAGACGGTGTTGCAAGAGACGACAGAAGCAGAGCAAGCCAGCTGTCCTAAATTATAAGAATTAGGACATTAGAACAAGGAATGGCAGAACATTGGATCAGGTCTACACAAAAATTGCTTACAAGCCCCTCATCTGTGGATCAAATCCACAGTACAAAATAGTGCAGTGTTCAACGGAGGAGGCCACATTATCTCTCCACACTGTTTTAAAGACATCATATGGAAGCTTTTTGAAGATCCAGATATTGAGCTGCACCTCTCCTCTGTGCTGCACTGCTTCTGCATAGACAATGTAATGACAAAGGCACAAATCAAAACGTCTCCAAACTGAAAGCTCTTGTTCAACAGCACTACTTGGCCATTTCTCAAGGCCAAAGATCAAGCCCCTTGGTCAGAAGACAAGGAGGCCTACAGAACAGTAGGTCAAGAACAGATCAGAACAAAGGCATCAAAGCTACTGAATACAGATATAAAGAAAAAATAGAGGCCAACTAAAATAACCTTTGCTCCATGTGGCAAGGCATCCAGAATATAACAGGCTTAAAACAAAGATATAGCATCCCATCCTCTACTGACAACTCTCTGCTGGATCAGGAGATCAGCCACTCATTCTTCAACAATATCAGATACTGCGGGTTCTTCATAGCATTGACACCAGCAAAGCACCACGACACGATGGAGTACCAGGGAGAGTGCTGAAATCATGTGCACATCAGGTTACTGCAGTATTCATAACAATCTTCAGCTGTTGGCTGTGACATGCTATGGTCCCCACTTGCCTGAAAATGCCACTATAATTCCAGTGCCCAAAACCTCTGCCATCACAGGTCTAAATGATTACAGGCCTGTGGCTCTGACATCAGTAATCATGATATGCATGGAGAAACTGGTGCAGCGTAGTTATCCCACCTGGTTTTGACCAACACGAGTTTGCTTACAGGTCCAACAGATCCAAGGATGATACTCTTGCCATAGCCTTCCACATCACCCTCAGCCACTTGGAAGAACCAAACACATATGTCAGGATGTTGTTTGTTGACTTCAGCTCTGCATTTAATTTCATCGGCCCCTACGGACTGATCAGCAAACTGCAGAAACAGCAACTGGGAACCCTGCTCTCTCTGTGGACTAAAGACTTTCTCACAAACAGACCTCTGCATGTCAGGATGGGCGCCTCCACATCCCTCACCGTTGCTCTCAAAAACTGGTGTGCCACAGGGCTGTGTCCTTAGTCCAATTCTGTTCACACTGTACACACATGATTGTGTCACCACTCACGGCTTTAACAATATTTAGACACGAATCTTAAGAATGCAATGACATTAAAGCTTCTTCTTCTTTTAAGTATTGAGACACTGGGCACATTTACACACAGGGGTGTACTCACTTTTACTGCCAGTGGTTTCGCCATTAATGGCTGTGTATTGAGCTATCTTGAGGGGACAGCAAATTTACACATAAATAAACATGACATAAACTAACTCTGAGCAACTTATTATTATCACAGTGCAGAATATGAATAAATTATTAAATATCTGACTTTTGAAGTATAAAAAATGTTTTGTTTGTATGTCAATATAGTGGAGAATTCATGTCCCTACAGTGAAAAATATTAATTCTTAGTCAGACTGGATGTTCATAATCATCTTCATTTGCATGTCAAGACCTGTATTTGTGCAGCAGCTCCATTACCCTGTGCGATGCATTGAGTCATCCTCCTCCTCACTGATATTTTTTCCCACAGCATAATTAAACTCAAACACCTTATCAAGAGACTTGTACCTGACAGCTTTAGAGACCACCTTGATCAGAGCATATGATTCAACACTCATCAGCCCAGAAAACAAGTCGACAGCAGCTCTGCTCACAGTGGGATGCCTCCTAAAAGAGATGGTTAGTCACATGCTGCTGTGGTTTGACAAGAGCTTTGTCCTCATCCTGGCCAGCTTGAATCCTCCGTCTGGAGTTGATTGAAGCACATGTACATTACATAGGCTTATTATCATCAGTGGGGCAAACAAATGCTTCATTATGTGATTGTTGTCTTCAATGGCTGAGTTGTTCTTTTTTCTGTTTGGCTTAATTGTCAAATGCATACATATCCACGCCACCAACAGCTTTATATGACCATCAGTGGGACCCTTTGTGGGGTACCTTGAAATGACATTGTTGAAAATAAGCGCCGTTTAACTAAATAATCTGAACTGAAACTTTCTGTGTAGTTATGCTGCTATAGGCTTAGGCTGCTGGAGGACATAATGACCACTTTCACCCTCTTCGCTGCATTCTCACACTACTCTCCAATTTTACATTATTTGCTGTTATTTCAACTTTTAACTTTGTTCTCTCTCTTTTCTCTTCCTAGAAGCTACACCTGGCCTGACTCTGTGTCTACCTGTGACACCTTTCTGGAGAGGGGCATCGTCTGAGCTTTTCCTGGCAACAACTTAATGCTCACCCTCTACCGATGATCCACATGGCCCTGTCTTTTAGTGTTTAACCCTTTCTCTCTCCTAGACATGCCGATTGACTGCGCTTTTACTGTGACTAACTCTATGTGCTCTCTTTCAGACTCTAACCTTGAAAAACTGGCTCAGAGTGTCTGTTCTTTCTTTCTAGGTGAAATGACTAAGGGAGCTACATCCCTAACATTTACTTTTCCTTCCCCATAAAAAAGTACTCCGGATCAGTGCTTCTTTTTTTCTCTTTGTGTCTCTGCTCTGTTCTCTCTAACCCCCGGTCAGTCGTGGCAGATGGCCGCTCACACTGAGCCTGGTTTGCTGGGGTTTCTTCCTGTTTAAAAGGGGAGTTTTTCTCTCCACTGTCGCTACATGCATGCTCAGTATGAGGGATTGCTGCAAAGTCAAGGGGCCAGTGACTGTCCACTGTCTCTACATGCTCATCCGGGAGGAGGGAATGCTGCAAGTCACTGACTGGATGCAATCTGCTGGGTTTCCTTAGACAGAAAAACTTTTTATCCATTTTGAATAAATAACTAACTCTAACTGCACTGTTCAATGGTTAGGATTAATTGGAATGTATGTACCTGACTTTTGTGAAGTACCTTGAGACAACATGTGTTGTGAATTGGCAGTATATAAATAAAACTGAATTGAATATGAAGCTTATGAGCCATGCACATCATGGCCATGTGTGCATCTCAGAAGAGCTGTGAATTGAGTATTCATTATTCATGGTTGCACAACATCAGTGCAGATTTCTTATGGTCTTTAAGTCGTGGTAACAGTCCAGGTTTGCCAAGAACTTATAGTGGATAAAAGTTAATTGCTCTTGTGTATTTTCTGTTGGTGAAACTCTAAAGTGTCAGCCTGTAATCCTTATAACTAATGCTCTTCTGTTTTGCCTTGCACTGCACACAGCAGCAGATTTTTAGATTAATCAGCAAGTAATTTGAAATTAATTTCTCTTACATCTTCTAACAGCATAAAGTTGTCTTTTTCTTTTTTAACCGTGCTTTAAATGTTTCCTGCTAACACATATAACCTTACAAAAAAGATATATTTCATAAATTAGTTACAGAAAACTTGATTCTGCTTTTCATGTTATACAAGGATCAGACCTGACATTTTAGGCTGTGTTAGAAAAGTATTCTCGTATTCTTTGCTTGACTTGAGCCTAGACAAGACCAGCTTCTTAATTAGGAAGAGATTCAATTCAATTCAGTTTTATTTATATAGTGCCAATTCACAACACATGTTGTCTCAAGGTACTTCACAAAAGTCAGGTACATACATTCCAATTAATCCTAACCAATTAACAGTGCAGTCAGAGTTAGTTATTTATTTAAATTGGATAAAAAGTTTTTCTGTCTAAGGAAACCATGCAGATTGCATCCAGTCAGTGACTTGCAGCATTCCCTCCTCCCAGAGGAGCATGTAGAGACAGTGGACAGTCACTGGCATTGACTTTGCAGCAATCTAGACCCTGAAGACCCGCCAGCGGCCGGCTGTGGCTCTGTAGACCCGGCGACAGCACTTATGGCCTCGAGAAGGGGCGCGAAGGGACCTCCAGCTGAGAGTGGTGCTGGAGCGTCAAGCCACCCCCTCCCCAGGAACTCCGCCTCCAGAATGAGGTGCATAAAGTCCAAGTCCTTGGGGAAGATCCTCAGGTACTCGGCAAAGCCCCTTACCCGCCGCCTCATGAGCTTCTCCTCTGGAATCTCCGGTCCGGACTGGCATGAATGTCTCTAGACCTCTGTAGATCTGTTAACTGGAAACAGGCTTTTAGTAATCATATCTTACCTAAGTTTTGTTAGCTGCAAAGCTGGGCTTCATTTGATCTGACTTGTTTGTGTATGCCACAGATTCACAATTTGATTGAAATATAAAGACTTTGGAGTCAAAGTCAACATCTCAAATGCTGTGATCCTCCGACCAGTGTTGTTGAAACTTTATAACAAGTTCCACTGCAGTAAAATCTGTGGGTTGAATTCACAAAGTGGTGTAATCACCTCCATTTCTTTTAAGCTCCTTTGCCCCTGTTCTTTGCTTTATTTCTTTTCTGGTTTAATGAAAGAGATTACTCTAAATACACACAATGCAAATGTGCCCATCAGATTCAACAGATGAGGGGGGTCGTGTTTTTGTTTTTTGCGTTTAGATTTATTCATACATCTGAGATAAAAAGCAATACAAAAATAGTGATTTTTGTGCACAAACTGGATTTGTAAAAGGGGTCATCCCAAGGAAGCTATGAAAATGTTTTTATAACGGGCCCTCTTTCTGCGAAACAACTGATAGAGTTTAGGTATTGGCCAAATCTCTGTTGCAGACAAAAGAGTACACACCAACATATAACAGACATGCAAACACTAGTACCAGCATGCTGATATTGTTTAATTAGTGGGTACATTTAAGATACATTAATAGCTTTGCAATGTGACTAAACAGTTCTCCCATATACATATACAGTATCGTGGAGCACTGATAAGCTCCATAAACACACTTCCTAATTCAACCAACAGATTAAGTCATATTGTCTGAGCATTGGCTGAAGGTAAAAAAAAATATTTCAGTTTATAAATGTATTACATTTAATCTGGACAAGTATACTATTCTAACCTGTAAGTATGTCAGATTACTCCCTGATAGTTTCAGTTCAACAATCAAAAAGAACAGAGGAATTTCAGTGTTGCAACAATGGATCTTCTTTAAGGTTCAATCCTTTGAGATTTGTTTACTAAACATATCTTTTGAAGCATCTGTTGGAATAGCTTTTCACAGTCCATTTGATTTATATTTCTGAATTTAAAAAAGCACTAACAGGATTTTAAATACAATTTTGACAACTTTGACTGGAAAAAAATATTTGCAAAAATACTAGGCAAGTAATATAGGATGAAGTCACATTCTGTTTCATTTCTGACCATTTTTTAAAGCCAGCAGGAGAGCTGATCGCTCTCCCTCTCTCTTTGTTCTCCTGCAGCAGAAATTACCACCAGTTTTTAAGAGATGGCATTCTGTGAAAAGCAAATAGCTCTGGCTTTTGAGAATGTGAAGCTCTTTGCTTTAGTTGTAATTCACATAATGTACATAAAAATGGGGAGGCTGTACCCTTAATGCAAAATGTCTCATTAAATGTAGACAAACTGTGTCATCTCGTAGAGATGGTGCTTACTTAGGGAAGCTATTTTAGGTGTAGATCTGCCTATGTGTCTTATTTCAGAATTAGAAGAACATCTGTAAGTGTTTAGCAGATGTAAATGTTCTTGTTGTTCTTGTTCTTGTTGTTTCAGATAGGTTAGGGCTTTACGGTGTAAATATACACAGAAATCTTTTCTTTCAGTTTTGTTGTTTTCTTTGTTTGTGGAAAACATATTCGATTTTCATATTAAATCCCAAATCAATAGGTTAAAATTTAGAACTGGCAAGTAACGCAGGATATGATTAATTAAGCTTGAGATTATCCAGTCATATATGTTTAATTAAAGAACATGTACATACAGCATGTGTAATAACTTTTAGGTGACCATTATTCTTGTCCTAATTTTAAATCCTTATTTTTGCCCATATTGAAATTATAGTTCTTCCTTTAGACAAAAAGCTCAAAAACAGAGTTTTCTTTATATGTGATAATCCACACCCGGATTAGTTATATTTGGAAGTAAAGATTAATCACTATTCTTGTCTATTGGATGGGATGATAGTATGTTAATGAAAAGAGTTTAACTTAGTATACAATTTTACTTAAAAAAAGCAAGCATTTTAATCTATTTATGTGATTTGACTGAACTGACAATATATTTATGTATACAAGAACAACTCAAAAAGAAAAAATATTTTTTGTCACTCATTTTAGAAAGTTGGACTCATATACAAATTCATTACACATAAAGTGAAATATTTCAAACCTTTATTGTTTGTCATTTTGATCAATATGGCTTACAGATAATGCAAATTCATTGTCTCTTAAAATTATAATACTGTGAAAAAGTTATAGCATATTTATAGAAAGTTGAGTAGATAGAAAAAGTGTAATAGAAATAGGTGCACCAGGGATAACCACAGACTTGAGAGGATTGTCAATCAAAATCCATCCAAGAATTTGGTGGAGTTTCATAAGAAAGGACTGAGGCTGGAGTTGCATCAAGAGCTGCTATGCACAGACGAATCATACACATGAGCTACTAATGTCACATTCCTCGTGTCAATCCAAACTAAATTGGATTGAATATTTTACCCTGATAAAGAGTTCCTACAAGACACTCTTATTTCTTTATTTGATTTCTTTGGGTCTAAGGAACCAAAGTTTAAAAACAAGTGAAATTGAATCCAATGTCCAAAGAAAACTTCTGAAATACCAGAAAGCCTGACAAATATTGCCTTAGGGGACTTTAAAACATTAAAAGGAAGCCTAGCTCCTCACAAGCTAAATATAAAGAAGGATGAGTCAATATTTTTTGCAAAATACTATATGGTAAATGAGTAATACCAGATATGCTCAAGATGTTTCAAAACACTTATTACAAAGAAATACAAGTTATGAAAAGGTCAGGGTTGGCCTTAATATAGCCTTTTGACATTGTTACAATAACTGCCTCCACACCGTGGACAAGCAGGAATAGCACTGGAACCTCCGCTCTTGTGGTGAGAAGAGTTGTTGCATTGATCGTGACTATAACAGATGGTAGAAATCCAGGTGCTACGGACCATCTGTGCATTCCTTAGAGAAATCATAACCACAGTGACAAATTTAATTTCTGCTCGGAGTTGTAATTAGAAAAGAGACCAAGAGAGGGGCATGTTTAAGCTTCAGTTCTTAACCTTCATTATATTACATGCTATGTCATCTTTCATTGCAGCAATACAGCTTAGGAATCCTAAGGCTTGTTCACAGTAAGTCTGCATTTGGAACATAAAATTAGTACACATCCAGAAATTGGTAATTTACTTCAAAGTGAAGTACCTTTTAAGATCTGTGGGATCCTAAAAAGCTCTGTGATTGCAAACATTGATATCCAGTATGACGTGACAAACTGATTTACTTTGTTTCCATCATCAAATAATTTATGAAAAAAAACAATGATTCCTTAAAAAATACATCTTCACTTTGTATTTGGAAAGTTCATCACTGTTCCTTGTTTTCTTCATTTAAAGATAATTGCTGTTGCTGGCTGAAGTCCTAAAGCTTTAGCATTGGTGTTGTAACCCTCTCTTTTTCACACTGATAGATTTCCATAGCTTATCTTTAAATCATGCTATGATATATATACATATAGATATATATAATATATATGTAATATAATATATATATATATAAATAGATACACAGATATATATAGCCAATCACAAGATGGCGCGGACGCATGGCAGCATCTGAGCTTCAGCTCTCGTGTTTGTGATTTGTGGTCTTTATTGGTTTTCGTGAGCCACAGACACTAGTCACGGGCCCACAATTCTGTTGGACTCATTCAGCAGAGGGAACTTCTCACATCAAGATCCCTCTTGGGATTTTAACACCATCCTTCATCGATCCTGAGGTTCACTGAGCTTCTGGCAAGCCAGGAGCGGCGGCCCCCCCCCCCCCCCCCCCTCCCCCCTGTAGGGATACATGCGCCAAAAGCGCCGGAGGGGAAAGTGAGCTGGCGCCCTGTATTAAAGCTACCGAAAAAAGAGGACTTCGCACACCACTGCCTTCAATACACTGGCAAATGGGCGCTCCTAAGCAACAAGATGGCAAGCTGCTTCTTCCTCACGGTAAAAACACGGAACTTCCGCGGATCAGCGGTTCTCATGCTTCACAGAGAAAGGCTGAGTGAAAACCATCCACGAAAAAGCGCACTGATGTTGCGGACTTCCAGCTGATTCAGAGCGGATCGCAGCGCGGAGCTATCGGGGAAGAATAAAATATAAATATAATTACAACTCATATAAATGAAGGTTGGTTGGTGCAGAGACATTAGAAGTGCCGGGGAAAAACATGTAGTTCCGGATCTGGGAGTCATTCCATAATCTGTAAACCGTTTTATTACCGAGAGAGTTTTCCTCGAGTTATAATAATCGCCTATATTTTCCACCGCATGGCTGCCACTTCTGCCACGGAAAAAACATCTGCGAGCTGATACAGACGTGGAGAAAAATACCCTGACTCTTTCATTATAATACTTGGAGATTTAACAGCGCAAAACCTCTCTAATGAGCTCCCAAATACAGACAGCACATTAAAGTGTCCCACCAGAGACACAAAAACACACTGGACAATGTTACACAGCTTTAAAGGACTCATACAATTCTGTTACAGGGTGCCTCTGGGTTTTCGCGACCCATCTCTTATCCAACCTCATCACAACCCTACAGACAGAGACTAGAGCTTCCAAACCCGCTGCTACACACTGTTAAAAAGTGGACGTGAGGAACGAAGAGATTGATACAGGCGGCTGAATGCACAGACTAGATGTTTTGAAACCTCAGCTCAGTGGATTTAAACAAACTAACTGAGTGGTGACATCCATACATCAGTTTCTTTGAGGACATGGTGTGCAGACCAAGACCTTCTGCACCTTTGGGAACAACAAGCCATGGTTCACTCCACATCTCAGGGAATCTTGCGCAAGCATAAGAAAAACGTCACAGCCGTGGAGATTGGGCGCAGGGTACAGGCAGGCCAGGAACAGACTTATCAAAGGAGATCAAAGCAGCCAAGAGGAAGCTACAGTGAGAAGCTGAAAAACAGACTTTCTACTGGTGGACACTTCGGCGTATGGACTGGCCTGAGAAACCTGACTGCATACAGAAGCCCCCCCCCACCCTTCCCGAACAGAGTCCTCGCCTGTCCAACCCGTCTGAATGGCTTCTACTGCAGACATGACAGGGAAGCATTCACACCTCAAAACCAACTCTTCCACATCCCATTCAGGAACAAGTTAGACCGTAAAGCACCAACCCCTAACCTTCAGATCCTCTGCCTGCACTAAAAATCTCTGAGGATGATGTAACAAGACTCTTTCAGCCGCCATGAAAACAAATAGAAAGCTGGAGGACTGATAAGTCTCCCCATCATGCCTGAAAGCCTGTGCACATCAACACTACGATCTTCACACGGATCTTCAACAAGTCACTGGAGAAGGTGAGGTCCCCTCCTGCTCCACCATTCCCACCATCATCCCGTGGCCAAGCGAACCCACCATCCTAGGATTATAAATGACTACAGGCCTGTAGCCTGACGTCCTGTGGTCATGAAATCCTTGAGCGGCTGGTGTTGAAGCACCTGAAAGACATCAAAGGCCCTTACTGGACGCCCTGCAGTTTGCTTACCGAGCATAAACAGGTCGGCAGATGAGCGTAACTTAGGTCTTAACACTTCATCCGCAACACTCGACCACCAGGGACCATACGCCAGGACCTGTTTGGAGACTTCAGCTCGGTCTTCAACACCATCATACCAGACATCCTCCACCAGAAGCCTCACCCAGCTCAACGTCCAGCCTCACATGTCAGTAGATCATACAGCTTCCTGACGGACTGACAGCAGCAGGTGAGAATGGGGAGCATCTTCTCCGAACCAGATCAAAAGTACTGGTGCCCCCAGGGGTGTGTTTCTATCCCCACTCCTCTTAACTACCTGTCTACACAAAAGACTGCACTCAGCAGAACTCGTCCGTGAAAACTTCCTTACGTTTGCAGCGCTGTAGAGACGGTGAGAGTCTGCATACAGACAGGAGGTGGATCGCCTGATACCATGGTGTAGTCAGAACTGCATGAAATTAAACCACTCAAGAGTGTGAAAATGGTGGTGGACTTTCGAAAAACGCACCCCCATACACCTCCCTCACCATCCACAATCAACACCGTGTCGGCTGTGGACCACTTCAGATTCTAGAACACCATCTCTGAGGGACACTGAGATGGTCTTCACACATAGACACTGTTCGGAAGAAGGCCCAGCAGAGACTGTACTTCCTGAGGCACTCAAGAAGTACACCTTCCACAGGAGCTGCTGATCATTTCTACACTGCCATCATTCAGTCTGTCCTTTCTTCATCCATCTCAGTGTGGTTGGCTCATCCACAAAAACAGGACAGGTCCAGACTGCAACGAATAATCAGGACTGCAGAGAGAATCATCAGGGCCCGACCTTCCTCATCAAGGACTTATACAGGTCTAGGGTCAGTGGACAAGAGCTGCTAAAATCTCTGCAGAACCCACACACAGCCCATGAAACCTGTTTACAGTTCTGCCTTCAGGCCGACGCTACAGAGCGCTGTAACATAAAAACCAGCCGCCAACAGAGACAGTTTCTTCCCCCAGGCTGTCTCTGTTGAACATTTTAAATGAGTACAAAACTACAGCATACAGATGTTGCAAATGCACCTTCTTATTTTATTTTATATATATATATGTGTATATGGTACATTGTAATATGTATATTCATTCTGTTATGCATAAACAAAAACCAAGAGCAGAAGTGTACCAGAGGTCTCAAATTCCTTGTTTGTATGTACAAACTTGGCAATATAGCTGATTCTGATTTATATATATATATATAATATATATATATATATATATATATATATATATGTATGTGTGTGTGTGTGTGTGTGTGTATATACAGGTGCTGGTCATAAAATTACATTGAAAAATACATTGAAACTGAATACATTGAAAAACATGATTCATTTCAGTAATTCCATTCAAAAAGTTAAATTTGTATACTATATTCATTCATTACACACAGACTGATATATTTCAAATGTTTATTTCTTTTTGACTTAATTTTGCTGACTGACAACTAATGAAAACCCCAAATTCAGTATCTCAGAAAATAGAATATTACTTAAGAACAATACAAAAAAAGGATTTTAAGAAATGTTGGCCTACTGAAAAGAATGAAAATGCAAAGTATGAGCATGTACAGCACTCAATACTTAGTTGGGGCTCCTTTTTCCAAGATTATTGCAGCAATGCGGCGTGGCATGGAGTCGATCAGTCTGTTGCACTGCTCAGGTGTTATGAGAGCCCAAGTTGATCTGATAGTGGCCCTCAGCTCTTCTGAATTGTTGGGTCTAGCGTATTGCATCCTACTCTTCACAATACCCCATAGATTTTCTATGGGGTTAAGGGCAGGCGAGTTTGCTGGCTAATTAAGAACAGGGATACCATGATCCTTAAACCGGGTACTGGTAGCTTTGGCACTGTGTGCAGGTGCCAAGTCCTGTTGGCAAATGAAATCTGCATTTCCAAAGAGTTGGTCAGCAGCAGGAAAACATGAAGTGCTCTAAAACTTCCTGGTAGACGGCTGCGTTGACTTTGGACCTCAGTAAACACAGTGGACCAACACCAGCAGATGACATGGCACCCCAAACCATCACTGACTGTGGAAGCTTTACACTGGACCTCAAGAAACATGGATTCTGTGCCTCTCCTCTCTTCCTCCAGATTCCGGGATCTTGATTTCCAAAGGAAATGCAAAAATTACTTTTATCAGAAAACATGACTTTGGACCACTCAACAGCAGCCCAGTCCTTTTTGTCTTTAGCCCAGGCAAGGCGCTTCTGAGACTGTCTCTTGTTCAAGATTGGCTTGACACAAGGAATGCGACGGCTGAAACCCATGTCTTGCATACGTCTGTGCGTGGTGGTTCTTGAAGCACTGACTCCAGCTGCAGTCCACTCTTTGTGAATCTCCCCCACATTTTTGAATAAGTTTTGTTTCACAATCCTCTCCAGGGTGTGGTTATCCCTATTGCTTGTACACTTTTTTCTACCACATCTTTTCCTTCCTGTCACCTGTCTATTAATGTGCTTGGACACAGAGCTCTGTGAACAGACAGCCTCTTTAGCAATGACCTTTTGTGTCTTGCCCTCCTTGTGCAAGGTGTAAATGGTCGTCTTTTGGACAACTGTCAAATCAGCAGTCTTCCCCATGATTGTGTAGCCTACAGAACTAGACTGAGATACCATTTAAAGGTCTTTGCAGGTGTTTTGAGTTAATTGGCTGATTAGAGTGTGGCACCAGGTGTCTTCAATATTGAACCTTTTCACAATATTCAAAGTTTCTGAGATACTAAATTTGGGGTTTTCATTAGTTGTCAGTTATAATCATCAAAATAAAAAAAATAAACATTTGAAATATATCAATCTGTGTATAATGAATGAATATAATATACAAGTTTAACTTTCTGAATGGAATTGCTGAAATAAATACATCTTCTTATGATATTCTAATGTTATGACCAGAACCTGTGTGTGTGTGTGGTGTGTGTGTGTGTGTGTGTGTGTGTAGAGATATATATAGTTTTAGGCAGGTGTGAAAAAATGGTGTAAACAAAGAGCAAATCTAAATCAAATCAATTTTTGGTGTGACCACCCTTTGCCTTCAAAACGCATCAACTCTTCTAGGTACACAGTAGGTGCACACAGTTTTAGAAGGAATTCATATATATATATATATATATATATATATATATATATATATATATACATATATGATTCACCCTTACTTGGGTGTTGCTAGTAAAATTAAATTCAGCTGTCTAAAACAATGTGATTACTCGCAGTTAATTCATGATTAAAATCAGGATTTGATTACTATTTTGCATATTCCCAAGTTGGTTTGGATAACCTTTTTTATTTTCCAATGATGATTTTAAAAAAATCATCATTTGAAATCTGCATTTTGTATTTACTCAGTTTATCTTTGCTATCAAAATTAGTTTGATGATCTAAAACATGTCAATGTTATAAAAAAGCAAACCAAGTGTTTTTTCACAGTACTTTATAACCGTTATGCAGACTATAGTTAATAGTCTGTCTTGTCCTTACTTTACAAAAATATTGAAAAATATTTATTTTTTGTGTAAATGTAGCATATGTATAGAGTTACTGTGTGCAAACTGTGTGCTTATTCAAATTTTTTTTATTATATTTATTCTATATATTGTGGGCGTGGCTCTGGTGGTGTAGGGGTTAAGTGCGCGACCATGTGCAGAGACTATAGTCCACGATGTGGCTGTCCCGGGTTCAAGTCCCGGACCCGGCAAACCTTTGTCAAATGTCTCCCCCTCTCTTTGCCCTCTTTCCTGTCTACCTACTGTTGAAAAATAAAAAATAAAAGCCGATAGTGGCGCAAAAAAAATAAATTATTAAAGATTATTTATATTGTTTTTTGGATTTTTGCTGTACAATTTATAAATTTGTTAAGCATGTAAATTGGGTGACATGTTCTTAAACAATGCTATTCAATTTCTTTTTGAGCGATGGGAATTGCCAATGGTGGGGGGAGCCATATAAATCTTGCCTATAGGCGCCAATTTGTAGGGCTGACTCTGGACGATTTAGTGTTCATCACCTCTATTGCTTGCAGAGTTTCACATTCAAAAACAAAGTTCCTGGTATACACCTATAAACGACGAGGATCATGCTGTAGCTTTGTTATATGATGATGCAAAACTTCTCCTTCCAGTAACCTGTCGACAGTATGTCAGCATAATTCTTTAAAACGTGCATTTCGGTGTATGAATGTGTGTGCTTGTGAGTGAGACTGGGTGAGGGTGGCTATAAATTGAGTCCATTTATTCATTTAAAATTTCTCTGGTACCCATACTGATGAAGCTTTAAGCGAATAGGTCTACTATTGCCAAGCGGCAAGTTAAAAATACTTTCATGTTGGCATGTCAACTGCCAACTGAGAAGGTTAGATCTGTCAGTATTTTGTTATTTTACCAAAACAGTTATATGAAATCTGAAACTTAACCATGAAACTGTTCATGAACGCAACATGATAGGGGCGGACACTACAGCCATGTGGGGCTGGGCATGATGTCCATCAGGTTCCTACACGCCAGACATTTGATGCCCCACCCCCCCTCGTCAGAACGGGATCAAAATTGAAAAAAACAAAACTGAAAAAAAATTAATTTGTAAGTGCAGAAAAAAGATCTGAAAGGGAAAAGCAAATTTCAAACTGAAGAAAAAAGATTTGAATCTGATAATAAAAAAATCTGAAAGTGAAACAAACCAAAAGAATGTTTGAAAATGTGTAATAAAAGAACTGAATTAAATCTTCAATCAAACTGAAAGAAACTTTTGTTTCACTTTTTTTTATTTCAGATACATTTACATATATTAAACTAGTCACTGTAGTTCTCTTCAAATGGATACCATTTGCTGAACTTTTACTTGACAATTAGCCAACTTGCCTTGCTGTGAAGTGTTTCAGCAATGCAATTACAGAGTTGTGGCTTCCTGTTCGCTCCACTAAAATAACACAATCCATCTAAAAGCAAGAGTTTTTCATGCTAGTTTTGATAGACGTTAATTTGATACTGGTGAGATAAAATGTTTATTACAGAAATGCCTAGAAAAATTAAAACATGTCATCATAAACTTGCTAAGACAGCAGGGTATAGTTTCAAATATTGAATAATATACAGATACAGTGACTTGTGAATTTGCCTTAATCACTAGCTGATGAAAATGTTATCTTAAAAATGGGGAATATTTAACTTTATAAATATAAATTCTACGGTCTACAAATTACAAATTAATAGGCTAAAAACAAAATGAAAAGGTTAAACTGCCCAGCAGCCACTTTATTGAGTACGCCTTGCTAGTAATGGGTTGGACCCCCTTTTGCATTTCAGAACTGCCTTAATCCTTCGTGGCATCAATTCAACAAGGTACTGGAAACATTCCTCAGAGAGTTTGTCCATATTGACATGATAGCATCACACAGATGCTGCAGATTTGTTGGCTGCACATCCATGATGCGAATCTCCCGTTCCACCACATCCCAAAGGTGCTCTATTGGATTTAGATCTGTTGACTGTGGAGCGCATTTGAGTACAGTGAACTCACTGTCATGTTCAAGAAACCAGTCTGAGATGATTTGTGCTTTATGACATAGCGTGTTATCCTGCTGGAAGTAACCATCAGAAGATGGGTACGCTGTGGTCATAAAGGGATGGACATGGTCAGCAACAATACTCAGGTAGGGTGTGGCGTTGACACAATGCTCTATTGGTACTAAGGGCCCCAAAGTGTGCCACGAAGATATCCCCCACACCATTACACCACCACCACCAGCCTGAACTGTTGATATAAGGCAGGATGGATCCATGCTTTCATGTTGTTTACGCAAAATTCTGACCCTACCATCCGAATGTCGCAGCAGAAATCGAGACTCATCAGCCCAAGGAACGTTTTTCCAATCTTCTATTCTCCAATTTTGGTGAGCCTGTGCGAAGTGTACCCTCAGTTTCCTGTTCTTAGCTGACAGGAGTGGCACCCAGTGTGGTCCTCTGCTGCTGTAGCCCATCCGACTCAAGGTTCGACGTGTTTTGCGTTCAGAGATACTCTTCTGCATGCCTTGGTTGTAACGCGTGGTTATTTGAGTTACTGTTGCCTTTCTATCAGCTTGAACTAGTCTGGCCATTCTCCTCTGACCTCTGGCATCAACAAGGCATTTGCGTTCACAGAACTGCCGCTCACTGGATATTTTCTCTTTTTCGGACCATTCTCTGTAAACCCGAGAGATAGCAGTGTGTGAAAATCCCAGTAGATCAGCAGTTTCTGAAATACTCAGACCAGCCCGTCTGTCACCACCAAGCATGCCACATTCAAAGTCACTTAAATCACCTTTCTTCCCCATTCTGATGCTCGGTTTGACCATGTCTACATGCCTAAATGGATTGAGTTGCTGCCATGTGATTGGCTGATTAGAAAATTGCATAAATGAGCAGTTGGACAGGTGTACCTAATAAGGTGGCCGATGAGTGTATATACAGAAAGTATTTCAGCTTACGGCAGTTTTGAAATGCTGAAAATATATATTATGACTTGCCCCAGGCAACAAATCTGTCATATAACATGCTTTCTCTCCCATTTAAAACAACGTCTTAATACTAAGGCACCCAGTACTTAAAGCATTATCTCTCATCATATGAATCCTCCTCAAACTCATAAATTCTGCTTGTGGAAGCCAGAAACATCAAAGATTATCGTTTATCCCCCTACTACAACCGACAATCATATATTCAGCTCATATCTGATTTGATCAACGCATTGAAACCCTCTGTTCCTTTAGATCACTTTAAAAACAACTGTAGTAATTCTTCACTATGTTGCTTTAAATCACCGACCTGCCCATGGACATGTTACTATAAATAGCCTGCTGGGTTTTATAACAGAGGCTTTACGCTGATGATAGAAAGGCAAAACTACATGACACAATCACTTGCAGCCTTTACATTTGATTACAAGTACTGCCTCGTCATCCGTTTCCCTTTGAAGAGGAAATACACAGCGCAGCGAGCTCAGTCATGCATTAATACCAATCACATATTGAGCCGAATTTCACAGTGTTAGCTGATATTGTAGTATTGATGATGCAACTGGGGTTGTTTTATAAGTCACAAGCATTGATTATGTTTTCTTTGGTAAATACTTGTCGTTGTAAAATCTTTAAATATTTAAATGATGCGTTTAAACAACAGATGTTTTTTTTTCTTTCATTTGTCATATTTTTTATGAAATGCTTAAAAATCTTATTATCTTTGTAATTTCTTCAGTATCTCAATATCCTTTTGCTTTTTTTTTTTTAAAGGCTTTTTGCTGTTGAATATGCTGAAATGAAGGAAAAACTGAGGGAAAATGTTTGGTACACTGTGATTATACTCAGTCTACTGAAGCAATCACCACCAAGACATGTGTTCAATAGAATGAGTGCTTTGCCTCTGGCACTTGATTGTATTGTTTCCTTGCTATTGATCTGGGGCCAAATCAAGAGGTACCATATGAGTGGGCTGCTGCAAAGTGTTCATTCTTTAAAATGCAAGAAGGATGAAAAAAGTGCTTATTCAAACTATACCTCCCCACAGCAAACAGCAGATAGGAGTCTTGGTATTGCATATCAATTGGTGTGTTTGTGCAAAACCGTATCCAAGCTATGCAGTGAACTATGGAAAACAAATTTAATTAAGCACCCTTATTTTGTTTTTCTTTTGTAGCGTTTAGATATAGTTGATGATGACTCAAAAAGAAAGTTATATCACTGTTGTTTTATCTGATCTAAATCAATTGTGTACATTGTTTGCATATACATCTACTTTACATAGTGTGTGCAGAAGAGGGACCCCAGCCTGACACTCCATGCTCCATGCCCACACTTGTTCTGTGTGTAGGAGTGGGATATTATGACAAGTCCAGAATATTGTTTGACTCAAGCTTACTGAATCCTCCTGTGTATTTTGAAAGCAACATAATTCTTATAGAATGACAGGTTTTAATGCCAAGATCCACCATGTGCATTGAAGTTTCACATCATATCTTAATGCATGAGGTACATCTTCTCCCTGCCATTTGTGAGTGCTACAACAACTAGACGGATGAGGAGGTTTCTTTTTGTGCCGAGTCCATTTGATTCCCCATCCCCCAGAGCTATAGGCAGGAGTCTTCTTCAGCTAATGAGGCTTCACAAATTAAAAAGCTGCAGCCCTGAGACCAAATCCATCCTAACCTATACATCAGAATGTGCCCATCATTGAACCTGGGTGTAGAGAAACAGACTGCACACAAACAGACACACAAAATCAGTGTGTGGGTGTAAAAAAGATCCAGCTTATCTGGTGCATCTAAAGGTGTTCTCTGGTGATCAGTTCTGGGATCTACAGTATATACAGTACATCCACATCATATCTGGCAGTTTATCAGCTTTGCACAAACCTGTTTAGGGTAAAATCTTATTCTTACGTCATAAATGTACAAAACATTGAAAAAAGACAAAAGGTTGTGAGAAAAGGCTCAAACATTTGGATCTAAATGTATTCATTTTTTTGTTATTGATTGGACTAATGCACATGCCATTTTTGCTATTTAGTTTATAGTTTTAGTGGCCTGATATTGGTGAAGCTGGTGTCATTTTGGCAAGGGCACCTTGTAAATGAAATTCTGAATCTCAGTTGCTTTTCCTGGTTAAAAGTTGCAGTTGAAAAAAATAAATGAAATATTTTGCCTGGCTAGTTTCTGTCTCCTGACCCTTCAGTTCAAAAGATATGATCATGGTCTCACAGGAAATAAAGCTTCCTAAATTACACCTTATGAGGGCAAGTAGCAGCACACAATGGATGCTTTCCTGTCACCCACAGATATGTCCTAAGAGCATTTATCATGGATCGACAGACTTGTTTGCCTTCCTGTGGTCATGGCAGCTTGAGAGTTATGGGTGGACAGCCAAGTCCTCTACTGCTGCCACATGCCATCACCTCTCTGGGCTCTGAGACCCACAGTAATCTGTCATGTGAATGAACTTCAATTAAATGGACATTCCCAGGTGTCAGAAATGTACCCCTTAGCAACCTCTAGTCTAACAATTTAAAGACATTTATTTTTTGGCACATCTATACACATGGATAAATCCACTTTCTAAGATGGCTCACAGGAAACCTTTACAAATAATGAATGACATCCATCATTTATTAGTGTTAGGCTGTTGAGACATAAATATCTTTTGTTTGAATTTGGTGGCATGACTCATTTTTAAATAAAAGCGTCTGAATATGATGTGACATCCATTTGAATTAAGTGGGAGGGGGGTGATTTAATTCCATAGAACGCAGACTTCACAGGTCTCCATCCAGACCTTATCTGGCATCCTGCCGTTGCTGACAGGAGCAGATCTGGACAAGGGGAGATGAATAGTTTGTTTGTCTATGCTAACTGAATAATTTGTTGCTCAGTAGTGACTTTGTGATGGGCCACACGCTGCTCCTCAATGTGAGTGTATGTGCGTCCCTGTGTGTGTTTAGTTCTATTGGGATTTCCTGGCATGATTATTACTTCATTTACTTCTCCTAGACTTAAGTCAAGTTATGAGCTTCAGTTCTTCAACTGTGATGCTTGGTCCTTATTCTGTTCTCAGATCTATATTTTTTCCTAATTTACACGAAAATTATGTATTGACTCTTGTAGGTAAACCCATACAATACCTTGTAGAATTTAAAGTGAAAAACATGTATCGTTAATAGGAAACATTTATAACTCACAAGGAAGGTGTTTCGATTATTAAAAACACAGTAAAGATCATTTTATGGTGTGGTAAGATTGTGAAAAAGAATTTCAGCATTGAAAATCAAATTTTCTTTTTTTTCCTCTTATGTATGAACATCAGCATTATTCTGAGAATTGAGAGAACAAATAGCTTTACCTTATTATTTTAATGTATTCGGATTTGTGTTATCTGTGCCATAAACATTTAAGATATAACACAGGGGTCACCTGGAAAATTAGCTCAAAAACCACATTTTTGTAAGTAGCAACACAGGGAACTGGCTACATATTTTGATAATTAATAGTTTTGATGTTTTCTTTTTGTATGTCTCAATTTCTGCTATCTAAATCACATGTTGCACAATATTTCACTTTTTGTTTTGTGCCTTTTTGTAAGGTTACCCATGAATCACTGTATGAAATTTGTGAGAACAGAGTGAGAAAAATGTTAATAACTTAGATTAAGCACTAGGCATGAGCCTGTAAAAGATTCTCCCTGGCAACAGGGTTTTGTGGTACTACAGTGGTACTACAGTGGTAACAAAAATAAATCAAAAGGAATTCATAAAATGATCAAATTACCTTTATTTAAACTAAAAGAGAAACTAATATTTTTACTGCTGCTAAAATAACAAATTATATATGGTGATTATCGGTTCCTTTGTGACCAGAAATATTTCCAAAAGGCCAAATTTGTCTGTCTTGCAACCAAGGGAAAAGTAAAGAAACAAAACGGCAGTGTCTAGAAACAGGGGGGAGAGGGGCAGAACTGTTGGCATCGCATTCAAAAAAACTGAAACAGTAGCAACTGTGTGACAGAAAACTTTAAAGGTTTTAAAATTTGAGGTTTTTAAAACCTTGGTGTACCTTAATATTGGTACTTGGTCCTTACATTTAGGCACACATTCTCAATAGATTTTAAAACACTAAGCACATCTGGATTGTACACAGGAAGTGCTACTGGTTTTACACTGATTGCTAGCAAAATGCTGTGATTGGGTGCATTGCCTTTTTAGGCATTGTCAACATTAACCATTTATGAGCTCGGCTAGAACAATTAATAGTACTGTGCTCTCACCATTTCTCTTCACTCTGTACACTTCAGACTTCCAGTACAAGACAGACTCCTGTCATCTGCAGAAATACTACAGAAATATTCTGCAATCGTTGGGTGGATCAGAGATGGACAAGAAGCTGAGTATAGGGAGCTGGTGGACCGCTGTGTGGCATGGTGTAGAAACAATCATCTTATCTTGAACAAGAATAAAACAAAGAAAATGATTGTAGATTTTAAGAGAAACAAGAATAGGTCAGACACTATTTCCATCATGGGAGAAGTAGTGGAGCTGGCGGGGACAAATAAATATTTCTGTGTTCACATGGACAACAGACTAGATTGGAGACACAAGTGTGAAGCCGTCTACAAGAAGAGACAGAGCAGACTGTACTTTGATGTTTGCAGCAAGATGCTTCATATCTTCAATAAGTCTGTTGTGGAGAGTTTGATCTCTTCTGCCATCAGCTGCTGGGGTAGCAGCATCAAAGCCAGCGACTAAAAAAAGCTCAACAAGCTAATAAAGAAGGCTAGCTCTGTTCTGAAGAGTCCTCTGCAACCTCTGGGAATCATTTTACAAAGAAGGATTCTTCATAATATCAAGAACATTATGGAGAACCCTGAGCATCCTCTCTTCAGACCGTCAAACAACAACAGAGTGTCTTTAGTCAGAGGCTTCTTCAGATCTGCTATAAGACAGACCACTACAGGAGATCCTTTCTGTCCACAGCCATCAGCATCTACAACAGTTCTTGGAAGAAACCTGTATAGTATGAGCTACAACAACATTTAATTTCTCTTTGGGATTTATATAGTATTTTTGAATTACATGAAATTAAGTAATTTATTCACAATTATAATGTTCCACTTTGTGTGATCAGTCAGAATGAGATTGTGATCCTGAAATGGCCCACGGGCCACCAGTTGTTGATCACAGCTATCAATCTTTATAAACAAAGTAACTGGTGCATCAAAAATCCATTTGTAATTGAATTGCAACTCCAAATCCAATTGTTTGTTAGCTAAAGATTAAAAGATTCACAGTTCTAACAAGCTCACAGCTATAAACATCAATACAGTAACCCTGAATAAGTGATTTATTAGGGGGTAATTTTGACACTGATGTAATGTGTTACAGTACTCTGTCTTATAATTAGATCATTGTGCTAAATGTGAGTTCATTACAGTGAGTATATTTTCAGAGTGGCTGCATAAAACAGTAAAAATGTCTTGTAAAGTAACACTAAAAACTGCAGTCCCAGTATAACAAATTCATCTAATTGTATAGTGCTCCAATAATATTGCTCAAAAGTAAGTTTGTTAAGGCCAGATGATTGGCATTATATTATTATAGTTATTTTTTAAAGATTATACAAGATTGTCACATGGACCAGAGTACATTTTGTTTTATTCAAAGAATCCTTTTCACTTAGGATCATGCTTCACTCACAATAGCTACTCTGCTCTGTGCTTGCCTAAATAAACATTGCCACCTGCTGCCAGCCTCTAAGTTAACAGAGAGCTCCAAAAATGTTCCTTAAAATGTTGTATTTACTCAGATATTACATATGATCATGTCAGCATCCTGACTGACATATAATTTATATTCACTGTCATATCCAAAGACATCGCTTCAGTGAAACTCAGAAGAATACGCAGATAGGGAAAGATGTGCGTATTTAGATTTATCAACATCCATTTATCTACCTGTATTTTATAGGCAGTGGATCTGTTTTAAAGTTAAAAGTGTCTCTCGGTCAGTCAGAGGAAGGGAGGAGGGCGCCCCCTGTACTACCCAGGGGGTAGAAACTGTTTGTGGTAACTCATAGTGGATGAACAGAGGAGATGTGTAGCAGATATCTCTAAGGGACACAGGAGAACTTGTTAAGGAGGCAGCTGAGAGGGATAATGGAAGATTCTCACTTTGCTGTCTGCTAAAGCACCAAAACAGAAAAAAATGAAGCCTCTCTGAGTTCTGAACTCTGGTTGTGTACATTGGCATTCTGGGACAGAAGTAATAAAAAAGGCTTTTAAAATATCTTAGAAAGAAGCAGAGGGAAGACTGTTTCTACTTGTACATCACATGTACATCCCTTAGGCCTGTGACAGTTGGTAACAGTAAATACGTTAAAGTACACCAGGACAGGACAGAGAGTTTTACTTGATAGTACGTGTCCAAAATCAGTTTTCAGTTCTTGCATGCTTCCAGTTCCAGGGCAGCATAATGAATGAGGGTGGAAAGGATTTGTCTTAGACTTTCTCTGTTCTCACTGGTTGATCATCAGAATGACTGTCTCGGTTAATCTCAGGGGAATAAGGAAAGGAGTGCTCACTTCCCTCTTCATAGGGATTAATGTCACACAGGTTTTAGCTGAGTAAATGTTTACTTGACCAGTTTAATTGAATTTCCCATATTTTATACTAAACCATTACCCCTTAAAGAGAGTCTGATTAGTTAACTGAAGCTTGCAACCCCCTTGACAGTTCTATATTACACCCAGCCTTCAGATGTAATGGTGGAAGATTCTTGCAATCAGTACAAATACAGAGTCCAGTGTCATGGATTCCCAGGCAGAAATCGTTTAAGTTGCCTTTTAGATCTCTGAAGCGAAAGTAATTGGCTTCAGTGTGTTGGTCACACATTGTGTCCCTGCCTGCCTCAGAAGAGGTGGCCATACATCTGTTTTTGAGAGTTTGTTAATAGAAAAAAGAGGAATCCAAAAATGTTCATAAGTAACTTCAGTAATTAGTGCACTACACAGATGAGTTGGTAACTGTACTGGACTTTAGAAGTGATTAAGGGATTAATAAAGTAACAGTAACTCTGGATTCAAATGGAAACTTGAATGGGGAATACAGAATTGAATGGCACTCAGAATTATGTTTTTTCTCTAACTGACTACATTTCTTAAGTAGAGGGCCAGGGGGAAATCGGCTAGTGACCGCAGACATGTCCATTCTGCGAGAGAGCAGGAGTTTCTGCAGAGAACAGAAAGGCTCAATGGAGTACAGCAAGGTGGCTCTGAACTTTAACCTCTGTCGGCTTTGGAACATGTTCAATTTTAAAACGGGGCGACTTTTTTGAAATCTCAAAGTTGAGGTACTGATGCACATTCTTTATGGAAAACACATGGAACCTGTTGTAGTCTTAACACTAAAATTCATTTTGCTAATAAAAGGTGCTAAAGTCAGTCTAAGCTTTTTCAATTCTGTAATAATTTTGACTTTGTTTTAAAATATTGGTAATATTATATAAAAGTTATTTTAGTGAAATCCAAATCCACTAAAATTGTTAACAGCAGGTCAAAGCTTTGCATAAGCTCCAGACTGAAATTTGGCCACAAAATTATGTTTGTTGCATTTCCAATCTTAAAAGATTAGCTTTTGAATCTAGAATTTTTAGATAAACATTACATTTTGTCCTTGTATTTAAAAATACCAGTCAGTGGTATATATATTTTTCTACTAATAACTGTGCAACAATTAAAGCACAGCAGGTTTATAAGTACAGATCCACAGTACGATCTCACAATTGGCTGAAGTTTTTAAAATGTAACTGGTTGTTACATTAACTTTGTGTTTGGATGGATGACACAACACGAGGCCGCAAGAATCAGCACTAGACAACAAACATCAACAGTAAGCACAGAGGTTTGAGGTGGTAGCATTTCCATCTGATTTGTCAGATTTTTCTCCTGAAGAATTAAACTCTGAAGAAAACGAAAAGTGTAAAGACCAGAGAAAGTGAGAGTTTGAAATCTGAGGCATTCTGTCTTACTTGTTCGAGCCAGATTTTGACCTTACCAATCTTAAGGTTCTTATAGATGCTGATGCAGATGGCGAGCAGTGATGAAGACAATGATCAACTTCAGAACTTAAATTGCTGTGAAACTATTTATATTTATGTTGAAATGTTTTAAATGTTTCAGTTTTATTGCTCCCGAGCATGTTTGCCCCTCATAAATGCCCTATTATACAGTGGAGAGAACAAGTATTTGATACACTACAGATTTTGATGTTTCCACCTCCATGCTCTATGCTTCATGGAAGGGATGGTGTTCTTGGGGTTGTACTCATCCTTCTTCCTCCAAACACAGCGAGTGGAGTTTAGACCAAAAAGCTCTATTTTTGTCTCATAAGACCACATGAACTTCTCCCATTCCTCCTTTGGATCATCCAGATGGTCATTGGCAAACTTCAGACAGGCCTGGACATGTGGTGGCTTGAGCAGGATTTTAATCCATGGCGGCGTAGTGTGTTACTAATGGTCTTCTTTGAGACTGTGGTCCCTGTTCTCTTCAGGTCATTGACAAGGTCATGTATTATAGTTCTGGGCTGATCCCTCACCTTCATCATGATCATTGATGTAGCACGAGGTGAGATCTTGCATGGCGCCCCAGACCGAGGGAGACTGACCGTCATCTTGAACTTCTTCCATTTTTTATAATTGCGGCAACAGTTGTTGTCTTCTCACCAAACTGCTTGGCTATTTTCCTGTAGCCCATCCCAGCCTTGTGCAGGTCTATTATTTTATCCCTGATGTCCTTACACAGCTGTCTGGTGTTGGCCATTGTGGAGAGGTTAGAGTTTGTTTGATTGAGTGTGTGGACAGGTGTCTTTAATACAGATAATGAGTTCAAACAGGTGCAGTTAATACAGGTAATGAGTGGTGGGCTTCTTAAAGAAGAACTAACATGCTTGTGAAAGCCAGGATTCTTGCTGGTTGTTAGGGGATCAATTACTTATGTCATGCAATAAAATGCTAATTAATTACTTAAAATCACACAGTTTCATTTTCTGGATTTTTGTTTTAGATTCCGTCACTCACAATTGAAGAGTATCTAAAATTAGACTTGTACATGCTTTGCAATTGGGAAAACCTGCAAAATCAGAGTGTATCAAATACTTGTTCTCCCCACTGTATTTGTATTGGCTCAATTGTTTGTGTAACATTGGTAGTGCATGATACAAATCCAGTGTCGGATACACAATGGACAAATCACTTACCTAAGCAACTTCTCTCATTCTGACTGTAGAGTGAAGTGATCTTTTTTTTTATTCTTCCAGTCTTGCCTAAAATGATTAAAGTGGCCCAGGTTGTGCTGCAGGTGCAGGCATGGGGCTTAAATTGTGGGATTGGAATTTAAATGGTGCAGATAATGCAGGAGTTCTTCAAATTCCAGTGGGATTTATCGTGTAGGCTTGAAAATCCTTTTTTAGGTCCAACTTTACAGAACCCATCTGGCGTGCCAAATAGCTTCTAAAACAGATTTTCTCAAAATTATCTCAGATCTTCAGTAATGAAATTTGATTATTTCAGACTGTTCTGTACCTTGTCACAAACGGCCTCAATTATCCAAAAATCTGTGCAATGTTCACACATGGATCACATTTTATGATGGAGCTTTACAGAATACATATGAACAACATTGGGGAATGAATTTGATTTCAGCATATATGAAGAAAACACATATACAAATGGGTATACCCTGAACATCTTTGATCATGTGACAGGCCATGGCAAAACCATGAACAAGTCTACCCGGGGTCCTTTTGAGTTATATACATATCCTGAAAGAGTGAAGTCTATGCTTTCCAATGATCTCAAACCTGTGGAAATCGAAAAAGAATTGACAAAGAAATGTACATTTGAATGTTGGCACTCTCCAAAGTAGTTTAAGGAGAAAACAGGCTTCAAAGTTTCTAACGAAACTTTGAAGCCTGGGCGGTAAACAAAAGCTGTCAATTTAAATAACTTTGTATAACTTGCTGCAACACCTCCCCCAACAATACTTGTCAACAGAAGCTCCAATGACTGCACTGTCATTGAACTCACAGCACTATTTTGCTATGTAAAGATAATTTACAGCACTGCATTAAAATATTTGTGTGCATTTCAGAAACATCTTTTAACTGTACAACAAAAAATACAAAACACCAAATTTAACGGTAACACACACACAAGAAAAACTAAGTTAAAAACGTAACTTAAAACACTTGATTTTTACAAAACTGAGAAATGTCAACTGTTTAAGTTTTTTGTTATTTCTGCATGGTATATGTGTCTGCAAATTGCATCATGACTGCAACTTGGTCTGAAATTAACATGTTGATACATTCTTATTCCTGCTCTTTTTAATTGCTCTTTTTGTTTTTTAAAGGAACTTTTCAAATAAAGGGTTGTATAGGCCATTTTAAAATACAAGGAATTCCAACCAGTCTTCCAGGTTGCAGCAATCAAACATTAATATGAACTTTTAAACCGTACTGCATATTAGATTTTTTCATTAATTTATTGGTAGTTAGGAAAGCTTCATAATTCATCCATAAAGTCCTGCATACTTAAAGGAGTTCATTTATGACAATTTTTGAAAGTAAATTTCATTAGTTAATAATAATGTTTTAATAGCATTATTAATTTGTTCTTTAAGTCTTCATTAAAACAGATACTATCTTAGACTAGACTTCTTAATTCTGTTTCATGATAATTATCGAAACCTTTCAATACAGAAATATTATTATGATATTCTTTTGTCTATATCTACCAGCTCTAGTTCATGGGAAAGACTTTATGCTTCATAAACATCCTGTCTGTATGCAGACTCATCACTGTCCTGGATCAGACCAATGACTGGTGTCATCTGCAAACTTCAGTAGTTTCACAGATGTATCTACTGAGATGTATTTGTGTTGATCATGTGTGGGAGAAGATGCTCCCCAGTCTCACCTGCTGCTGCAGGTCCTTTTGGAAGCTAGTGATCCACTGACAAGTAGAGGCCGGGACTTTGAGCTGGTGGAGAATGTCTGGGTTCATAGTGTTGAAAGCTGAGCTGAAGTCCACAAAGGCATGATCTGCCAACCTGTTTCCCCGGTAAGGCCTGTGATGTCCTTCAGGTACTTCAATACCAGTTGCTCAAGGGATTTCATGACCAGAGCTGTCAGGGCAACAGATCTATAGTCATTTAACTCTGTAATGGTGGGTTTCTCGAGTACTGGGATAATGGTGTAGCGTTTGAAGCAGGAGGGAACCTCAGACAGCTCCAGTGACTTGTTGAAGATCTCACTGAAGATGGCGGCCAGTTGGTCAGCGCAGGCCCCAGCGAATGCATGCCGTAATCAAAACTAAAGGAGGTCCAACAAAATATTAGTTTGTGACCTTTTTTTTTTTGGTGGCGACATTTTTTTTGCCAGGCAGTGTATATTGCAATATAAAAGAGGTTGGTTGCATTTTACAAGAAAGTCTGGCTTTTACCTTACCTGACCCAAAGCGCTGAGAGTTTAAAGCCTATAGTTGAACATGCTGAATGCCAGGGTTGTGTTCTCTCTTTTCTATCAAACCTGCCAATTTTTTAGAGCACATTACATTTTTCAAAGGTATGCTGTTAAACCTAAAACCTGTAATAATAATGAATGTACTTCTTTGTTTTTCTATGAAAGTGAGGCTACACATAGGCAGCCAAAATCTTGACCGTAGTGCACAGTGGATAAATAAAAGAACTCAGAGTGCTTTGCAAGATGAGATCTAACTTAACTGTGACTCGGCTTTTTATCCTATTTTCTTGTTTTCACATAAAATAGTTTTATCTTATTTAGCTGTTTTAATTTACATTTAATTTATTTTATTTGACAAGAAAAAGTAGCAGCTGCTTTTTTAAATTGCACATTAAAAACAAAGTCAAGTCTAAATCTACCTAGAGCTGGAAGCTGAATACCAAGGGATGGAGAGAGTGACTGAATCACTCCATCAGCTTATAAAGCTGTGAGTCCACCCAGCACAGGTGTGCACTGTCTCACAGATGGACATCCTGCCAGTCTCCCTGAGGGAACGCACAGACACAGACATCATCAGGAAGCCGTGCATTAGCCAAGACAACATTCACAGTATTTCTGTCTTCCTCCTGACTTTCATTTGTCATTTTGTATCCATCCTTTAGACAGCAATCAAAATTATCATGCTCCCTGCAATAGTGTATTAATTGGTCTGAAATAATTTAGAGCCACTATAATTAAAAGCTGTGGAAGAAACTCACACAAGGAAGTGTACATTCTTCATGTAAACTTTACACATGGAAAAATGTGAAGGGGAGTAATACATAGTTGACAAGTAGGTCCAGCTTAATCATTAATTACCAAGTCAGTGACTTTATACTGGAGAGCAAAGCCATGAAACTTTCTTAACATACATCAAGGTTGCTTCTATCAAGCTGTATTAATTAACTTAATCGAGTCGAACACTCAGCTGGAGAAAATTACAGATTCAAGAATTCTGTTCAACATCCCTAAAACATTTTAGTCAGCTAAGCCAATTTAGTGCCTGGACTAACTGACTTAGAGAATAAGCGTTGATGGTAGAAATCAACTTTTTATTGGACGTCCATCAGTTTCTAATGGTCTTCTCCAACCCCAGCCATGTGCTTTGACAGCAGGTTAAAATTTTATAGACTACCTTTGATTTCACATTTATTTGCAAAATTAGTAAGTAAGGCGAATGGTTGGGGTTTCCTACAGACTACATGCCATTACCTGCCCTCTCTAAGGGGCTGATCTTCAAAGATCCCAAATAGCAGGTGGTCATTTTCGTGTACTATAATAATTGCACGTGCAATAAGTGGGCGTGTGGCGTGCGATTTTCAAAGGTCGCGCGTGCAATGGATAGCAGATGCAAAACAGGTGCAGACTGCCCTATTTAAGTGAGGAAATTGCATGTGCTACTGGCTGGAACAAGAGGAAAAGCAAACAGATCCTCTGCTGGGTTGCTAGAAATATGCAGGGATTGTTAAGCTGCATCAATATAAATGATCCAGTTGCTGATTTTTTCCTTTTGTTCCATTCGGCCCTTCCTTTTCTGGACTGTTACAGTTAGTTAACTTTTGTTGTGCTACTCACAACAGGTTTGTCATCTGCCCTGACGAGATTATTTCTCTTATCAGTATGTCATTGCCCTGCAATGCCTTAAAATGGTGATTTTTCACCTGCTAAGAAGTGATTTTAGCACCCAGTTTGCAAATGAAGGATTTAATCTTCCTTATAATGTCTTTAGTTCTTTCCTATTAATTATATTATCAAAGCACAGTATGTCTTTTGCATGATGTCCAATTACAGGCTGTGCATGCAGGTTTGTGCGCGTACAGCAGATGATCACTGACAGCGATGTTATGCTGGAATAATGTTGAATGAGGTGTTGCAAGGAGTTTTACCATAGTAGAAATATCATGGCTTTTGATTGTGATTGGCTCCAAGTTAGAGCTTAGATAATCCTACAAAGAATCCTCTATTCTCATCTATTTTTAATGATTTTATTTTTGACAACCCAAATCCATTGGCACATGTACAGAAGATTATCTCTCTCTGGCATCTGTTATTCCATCTATGCCTCCTTCTGGCCAAAGTGACAGTAGCCATTTTTGCGTCCCACTTAGCACCTGCATTTCAAACGTGCTAAATCAACATGCAAAAATTGCACCCGCAAACCGTTTCAGGCTTTGAAAATCTCATTGGTAGTGGTAAGGGACAACATTTGCATATCCTCGTGCCATGAATTTGCGCGTTTGGGTCATTATCATATGTTTTGCGTTCATGAAGGCAGACACTTGGAAACGTTTTTCGCCTGCAGTTCCACTGACTTTGCACACGCAATCTGATTACCACCTTGTTTGTAGATCAGCTTTGCTGACACAAAGAGGTTTGCACACACAAACCTTTTGAAGAAGGCCCTAAGTGTATCAGTTTTAAAATGACTTCTGTCTGAACAATCATGACCATCTATTTTTTAATTATATGTTTTACAAGATGTAAAATAATAAAATGTTATTAAAACTACTTAGAGCCAGAGAAAACTTGGGTCAGTCCAACCGTTTCTCTGGCTTCTTATTAAAAGGAATTTAAACAGCATGAATGCTATGATAGAAAATTTAAGTGGTTTTAAAATAAAATTTATCTCAAAACCAGAGCTATTTTATTGTAGTAGATGTGTAATAGTAGTAACCGTTTTTTTAAAAATAACCCTAATCAACCTAAAAAACATATAAATGATATGGCAGTTTTGCATCCCCATAGTTTGATTTTAAGAAGAAAACCGAGACCTACATTACAGCTAGGTTGTTCCTCAGATTGGCACTGTAACCCTGCATCGCAAGGCCAAAATTACTTTGCTTTCTGTAGGAGATAACCCAGAACTCCTTTTGTGGGATTTGATTAAGTGAAGCAAATCTTTTTGAAAACTCCATATGTGTTCAGTGAGTCAGAGACCTTACTGGTCAGCGACACTGGTCAATAACCCTGGGGACATGAGCTTTGGATCACAGAACCGCAGTATGTGGAAGAAGAATGGGGTTTGAAGAAAAAAAACATCCAACCAAATTATTAAACGATTGTTTGTCCTGTTAAAATTCAACCTTTTTATCATTATGGAACACATTTTATTTGTATAAAATCATCCGTAGTTAAATGTGTAATTATTAACTATTTTTAAGGTAGAAATTGAATATTAATTAAAACACCTCAGTAGTTTCAGGATGTACGTACAAGTTTTACTCCTACCCTTTTAAAGAAACAGTAGCTTCTCACTCATGCGATAATTTGTCTGATAATATCCTCACAATTAACAACCAAGAGGAGTGTGTCTCTGTATTGATTAACAATAACAATTATTATTATGCAAAACCAATACATCAGAAATTCTGATTGACAAAAGCATAATATCTGTAAAAAAAAGTTTACAAAAATTGCTATTGTTGGGAGAAAATTGATAGGAGAGAAAATGTTAATGGCATTTTTAGACTTTCTTATCCAAAGTGTTGATTGCAAACAGTTCTCTTAAATGGGTGGAAGAAAAGTCACCTTTCATTCCATCTAACTGTACTTAGAGCTAATTGCTGTCTTAGAGAGACAGAAATTAATTTTTGAAAGGTCTTTGAAGTACCCACAGTGAAGCTTTACTGCCTTTTGTGCTTAGTGCAATTACTTTGGCAGCTGTATGAAGTTCTTTTCTTCAGCCTGATGAATAATCGTCAGTCTGGACGTTAACATTAAATCAAACTGGGGGGAGTTGCCATAATTATGAAACCCAAAGATTGTTGTCCTTTAAAGCTATGCTGATGCTGAAGCAAATCTAGAGCTAACTTCACTGTTGTGCAAACACCAGCTATTTTCATATGATTTTATTGAGGATTCTCATGTGTTAGGGTCAATACTGGATGTGGATATTGAATTTCCTCATTAGCTGTTGCCCATTTCCTGCTTGCTATAAGAGAACACATCTGCAGTCGACATTCACTGAGGTCCCAAACTGATTAAAATCATTTAAAAAATCCCGTTTCATGAAGTGGAAATACAGCTGTAGATGGATGGCAGCAGTTCAAATGTTTATTGGTGTTTTAATTTAGCACAATCACAACATAACTTAACCTATATTCTATATTTATTTACAAATATTTATATATTATATTTATAATAAAATATTATATAAATATTTATATATTTATTAGTCTATGTTTTAACAACAATTGTAAACAACAGTTTAAGATGGGAGGTTGATTGTAAGCAAAAATACTTTTTTCTGGTGTTTTTAGCAGTTCTACGAGAAATTATGGAGATGTGCACATTTACACTATTTTTAATGTAAGCAACTAAGTTAAATACATTTTAAAAATGACTTTTCTGTTTCAATAATGTCTTGTGTGATGGTAGTTTTACAGTTTTTTAAATATTTTTACAAATCTAATATAAATTAAATTTAAATCTGCTAGGTGTATGAATAATTATGAGCCTAAGTATCCATGGCAAGGTATGAAATAGTATGACAGCAGCTGAACCAAATTTAACTCTAAATATTTGTCCAAAGGTCTAGAGAGTTTTACAAAATCTTGAATTCATTTGTGTTTTGTTTAAACTTCAGGAGCTCAACTCTGTTGAGTTTGGGCGTTTGAGGTTTAAAACATATTAAAATTATTGCCAACATTCTGTTTTGACCCTGCATTTTAATTAGCCTATTTGCATATGTGTTCATCATTATCAGATTAAAGTTTATTGATGTGTAAAGTTCTGTTACAATAATACATCAGCTCAGCATTTTCAAACTTGGCACCTTTAAGTTTTTGAATTTGGAAACACTTGAGAGGACTTCTTTAAATTTGACCGAAGAGCTAAAGACTTTCAATAAATTCTGTGTCCTTGCACAGGACACTGTGTTTTTTTCCTGCTATGCCTGCTCTGTTTTTTTAACCCCTCATCAACCTTCTGATGGAGATGGTCAAGATACTTTTGTAATGAAAACAACGAGGAATTACCTGACCGATACCTCTTGAAAATTTTGACCAAAAATGGCTTGCATACTTTTTAGTTTAAAAATTAGGAATATTGTATTTATGTATTTAGTACCATGCCCCTACTATCACTACATGGTTGATGAGGAAATGCTGCTTTCATCTTTTTTGTCCTATATCTAATCTTGACACGTTTAAATGCAGTCTCAGCTTCATTCTTTTGTCAAGCTTTTTTAGTCCACAGAGAAGCCTGATGCACTGAAGTACTGATTTTTGTCAGCTACACACTACCCAGAATGCTTAATTTACAGAATCTGGAAGAAAAGGAGAGTATATTGATTAAGTTGAGGCTTACGTTTAAATGGCAGTACACCCCTATATTCACAGAAATGCAGCCATTTGTTATAGTGAAAAGGACAACTCTGTTTTCATTGTAGGCAGAATAAAAAAATTGTTAATGAACCAAAATTAAAGAAAGTAGCAACTGATTGACTTTTTGAAATATTTGACAACTTAGAAAACAGCACCAACATAAATCAAGAGTTTACAGTTACCTTCTTTTAGGTGCACTGAACTGAATTTGATACATTTGTGGATTGGAAGGTGCCTACTGTTTCACCCACTGTGGCACCTGTGCCTAAAAATTATGAATAAGACAGATTCTTTATGTGCAATGATTTTTTTGTTTGGTTGACGGAAAAGTAAAGTACATTTATGAAAATTCTGGATGTCCATTTACCATGCGTGCATACATACATACATACATGCAAACATACAAACATTCAGTCAGTCAGTCAGTAATTTTCTATACCGCTTCTCCCATAGTGGGTCGGGGGGAAGCTGGTGCCTATCTCCAGCAGTCTATGGGCGGGAGGCGGGGTACACCCTGGACAGGTCGCCAGTCCGTCGCAGGGCAACACAAAAACAACCATGTACACACTCATTCACACACCTAAGGGCAATTTAGAAATACCAGTTAACCTAACAGGCATGTCTTTGGACTGTGGGAGAAAGCCAGAGTACCTGGAGAGAACCCATGCACGCACAGGGAGAACATGCAAACTTCATGCAGAAAGACCCCGGGTCGGGAACCGAACCTAGGACCGTCTTGCTACAGTGCTATCCAACTGCGCCACCAAGCAGCCTACAAACATTCACACATATGTAAATATATGTGAAATTTTACACAGATAGGACACATAAAACTGAAGACATCCAGGGTGAATGGCAGTTCAATCAATCAATTAATCAATCAGTCAGCATCGTTTATACTAATACGTAGATTTGATTACATTAGGTAAGTCGGCTTTCTTTCCAAAAAACAAGACATATGGACATATGACATAAACATATGGTAGAAACAATGTAATTAAAAGTGATCAGGTGCTCAATACTTAATAATAATAAAAATAAAAATACTAACACCCCTGCCTTAAGATTGGTGTCAGAATAACAAACATTAAGACAAGCTAAGATGAGATAAGACAAGATAAAAAGAATTAAAGAATAAACAATGTTGAGACCATGATCAAATGAATTTCGGAAACTGATGACAACAGAAACAAATCTGGTTTTACAATTTTACAGAAGACCAGACTAAAGAATGTAACCATAAACTAGAAACAAAACATATTAAGTTAAATAAAAAACAAGATTCCAAGCCAAAATGAACAATGTATATACCACCATGTATGTATCATAAATTTAGGCTATCCCTTAGAAGCACGGATTTTAAATAATTGAAAGACTTGTTGAAGGTCATTAAAGGATGAAAAAAAATGAGGATATGTGAAGAAGGAGGAATGACAAATTATGAAGTAAGATTAGAAAGAAGGGTGTTATCATCACTTAACCTATTAACTTTTTTAGTGGATACTCCAGAAGCAAATCAATGTCAGTCGAGACAGATATTTTAGTAAGCTGATCTGAAATTGCCTAAGGCCTGCACTCTGCAAATATACACCTCCGTCCATGAGTTGAAATATATGCAGGAGAAGATATTAATAATTGATGCTGTTACAAAACATATGATAGGGAGACTGCTGCAGCAAGATGGAAAATTGATGTGCTACGAACTTTGGCTGCAGCTTAATGTGCTTTTTTTTTTTGTTACTGTAGTTACATTCAAGTTTGAGTTTCTTGAGTCACATAAAGAAGTCTGCAAGCTTAGTAGGAAGGACAAAAGCACAACTAATGAGTTGCACTGTCAGTCTGTGACTACAAAGTCTGACAGGTATGTTTCTTACCTGCAGATGAAGCCTCAGTGGGTAATACTCTGACATTTCGCTACAACACAGTTCGAGTTTTAGAAAAACAGTGTTAGCTTGTTAGTTTCTTGCTGGCTGACAGCAGATGACTGTGGATATTCATGGCAGCAAGAACTCTGGGTCATTTGTTTAAACTAAATGTTATGCTAATCGAGAATTCCTGAAATTTTGTGCCTGCTAAATGCCACATTCTCATGTACAATAAAAGAAGGTATTGTCTTTTGCTTTCTGATCACACTTTTGTGCCGTCTCCAGTGAGTTGTTTAGGTCACATATTTGGAAGTTCATTAGAAGTCATTAGATTTTGTTTACAAGTCCTTGACTTGGCAGTTTTGGAAATGCAGAGGTTTAATATTTGGAACAACCTTTCATTGCAATTACAGCTGGATGTCTTTTGGGGTATGTCCCTGGCAGCTTTGCGCATCTAGAGATGGACATTTTTGCCCATTTTCCCTGCAAAATAGCTGAAGTCCAGTCAGATTGGATATGAACAACCTGCTAGAAGGTGAACCTCCTCCCCAGTCTCAAGTCTTTTGCATCTGCTAACAGGTTTTCTTCCTGGACTGCCCTGTATTTATCTCCATTCATGTTTCCACTGTTCTTGACCAGCTTCTCTGTTCTGTAGAAGAATTAATTTGGCGCAGCATAACTCAGGCACCGCCATTTTGAACATTGGCATGGTTTATTCAGCCTATTAGCTTTCTGCAGATAATGTTTTGGGTACTAGTGAAAAAAGTTCAATTTTAGTCTCATCTGAACAGAGCATTTTTCACTCTTGCCTGAAATGTCTGGTGTGTTCCTTGGTTTTCATGTTGCTGTTTGTTTTCTAAAGTTGTCTAACAAACCTCTGAGACCTTCATAGAACAGCTGGATTTATACTGAGATTAAATTTTACACAGGTGGACCCTGTTTACTTATTGACTTCTGAAGCCAAGTGGTTGCAAAGGACTTTAGTTTGTGTAAATAGAGCAAAAGAGGTGTGTGCATGTGCTTGCCACACTTGACAGATTTTTATTTGTAAAGAATTTTGAAAACCATGTAACATTTGCCTTCCACTTTATAGTCATGCAACTACTTTGTGTTGATCTATCACTAAAATACAAAAACGTTTGTGATTGTAACTTTATTTTCATAGAAATACAAAAATTTGTCTTAAAACCTGAAGAATATTTTGGGGGCTAGAAGTAAGCTGAAGACTGAATATGCTTCACTTTTCATCTATGCTTTTTGCTGTATCCATCTGAGATTCAGTCACCACTACCTGCTGTTGGATGAGGTCTTACTTCTCAAATGAAACCAGATCTCTTGAAATCAAACTGCCCTCCAACATCCCAGCTAGGATAGGTTGATTTCACTGTCTTAATATCACTGCCTTCCAGCTCCAGAAATCCAACCCATTCCCCTCCCTTGAGTGGAAAGGGGGAAACCAGACCCTGTCCTGCCCAGCCTCACTTGTGCATTCAGCTCAAGTGATCTGCCCTCACACTTCAGTACATCGGTACAGTAGCCAAAACCACATTCAGCAGACCAATAGATTGGATTGAAAACTTGGAGAAAATGGGGGCTCCAGAGGAGGAAGCACCACGTCCACCATCAGATATCACCGTGTTTGGGGCCAACTGTACCCTCCATGGCCTGAGTCACATATTCTTGCCAGGTGGAGTGACTTTCCGGCGATTGCTTTGGGCAGCTGCATTTTGTGCCTCTCTTTCCATCTTCCTCCTCCAAGTAGTGGACCGTGTGATTGAGTATTACCAGTATCCCTACGTCACCATTCTGGATGAAATGGACAGTCCCGTTATGTATTTCCCTGCCATCACCCTGTGCAACTACAACAGCTTTCGTAAATCCAAGATTACGAGGAATGATATATTCTGGATGGCCGGGCTGCTTGGTGTGGAGCAGGGGGACTTTGATGATTTCATGGCTGCTTTGGGACAACCAACAGACAACAGCAAGTTTTTCCCCAGCAAGACCTTTAACATGTTGGAGTTTGTGCAAAGGACAAGCCATGACATAGAGGAAATGTTGCTTGACTGCAAATATAGAGGCAAAGATTGTGGTCCTGAGAACTTCACAGCGGTAAGTATGGATCAATTTGTGGAATCGGCTTCAAGGAAAATCTGCATAAGGTACACCACAGAGCACAGATTTTGGATTGTCATTATGAAAAGGTAAAAAAAAATAAAAAATTTCGAAAATGATGTGAGCAAATTATTTACACAAATATTTATTAAAAAGAAATTTTAAAAATGAAATATGGTTTAAAATCTTTTACATTTACAGAAGAATAAGTTTCCATTTGAAAGCCTAAAAAGTAATATTTGACAGCATGCGAAAGCCTCGGGCAGGAGCGGCAACAACTGTAAGCAGTTTAATAGTGATTAAAACCCTAACAGTTTGAGCTCCTTATTGTGCCCTCGATGAAATGAAAAATGAGTTTATGTTTATGAACACCAGGGGACGTTACAGGAGATGTGTTGTAAGAAGCTTGGTTCTTGAAAATGAGTGTTGTCATGATGAACATTATCACTGGTTATCAGGAGAGGACATGTCACTTCTTAATTGTTCATTTTCAAATAATCCACCAACTTTAAATGTGTTTAATCATGTGTTAGTGAATATGTTTAGATGTAGGGGTGGGGAGTATAGGTGTAGAGGTGAAATACTAATAATTTAGTTCCTCTTTTGTGGTAAATGCAGCAAACTGCTTCCTAAACCTGATGCCAGTTTTTATTCACTGCTCAAAAAAATAAAGGGAACACTTAAACAACAGAATATAACTCCAAGTAAATCAAACTTCTGTGAAATCAAACTGTACACTTAGGAAGCAACACTGATTGACAATCAATTTCACATGCTGTTGTACAAATGGAATAGAGAACAGGGGGAATCTTTGGCGATTAGCAAGACACACTCAATAAAGGAGTGGTTCTGCAGGTGGGGACCACAGACCACCTCTCAGTACCTATGCTTTCTGGCTGATGTTTTGGTCACTTTTGAATGTTGGTGGTGCTTTCACACTCGTGGTAGCATGAGACGTACTCTACAACCCACACAAGTGGCTCAGGTAGTGCAGCTCGTCCAGGATGGCACATCAATGCAAGCTGTGGCAAGAAGGTTTGCTGTGTCTGTCAGCGTAGTGTCCAGAGCCTGGAGGCGCTACCAGGAGACAGGCCAGTACACCAGGAGACGTGGAGGAGGCCGTAGGAGGGCAACAACCCAGCAACAGGACCGCTACCTCCGCCTTTGTGCAAGGAGGAACAGGAGGAGCACCGGCAGAGCCCTGCAAAATGACCTCCAGCAGGCCACAAATGTGCATGTGTCTCCACAAACGGTTAGAAACCGACTCCATGAGGATGGTATGAGGGCCCAACGTCCACAAATGGGGGTTGTGCTCACAGCCCAACACCGTGCAGGACGCTTGGCATTTGCCAGAGAACACCAGGATTGGCAAATTCGCCACTGGCGCCCTGTGCTCTTCACAGATGAAAGCAGGTTCACACTGAGCACATGTGACAGAGGTAACAGAGTCTGCAGACACCGTGGAGAGGGATCTGCTGTCTGCAACATCCTTCAGCATGACCGGTTTGGCAGTGGGTCAGTAATGGTGTGGGGTGGCATTTCTTTGGAGGGCCACACGGCCCTCCATGTGCTCGCCAGAGGTAGCCTGACTGCAATTAGGTACTGAGACGAGATCCTCAGACCCCTTGTGAGACCATATGCTGGTGCGGTTGGCCCTGGGTTCCTCCTAATGCAGGACAATGCTAGACCTCATGTGGCTGGAGTGTGTCAGCAGTTCCTGCAAGATGAAGACATTGAAGCTATGGACTGGCCCGCCCGTTCCCCAGACCTGAATCCGATTGAGCACATCTGGGACATCATGTCTAGCTCCATCCACCAACGTCACGTTGCACCACAGACTGTCCAGGAGTTGGCGGATGCTTTAGTCCAGGTCTGGGAGGAGATCCCTCAGGAGACCATCCGCCATCTCATCAGGAGCATGCCCAGGCGTTGTAGGGAGGTCATACAGGCACGTGGAGGCCACACACAATACTGAGCCTCATTTTGACTTGTTTTAAGGACATTACATCAAAGTTGGATCAGCCTGTAGTGTGTTTTTCCACTTTAATTTTGTGTGTGACTCCAAATCCAGCCCTCCATTGGGTAATAAATTTGATTTCCATTAATTATTTCTATGTGATTTTGTTGTCAGTACATTCAACTTTGTACAGAACAAAGTATTCAATGAGAATATTTCATTCATTCAGATCTAGGATGTGTTATTTGAGTGTTCCCTTTATTTTTTTAAGCAGTGTATTTTGCCCAATTCCTCAATGTGTGAATTATATTCATAGTTTTTTCTCTTGAAGTATAAAACTATAGTTGGCTTTCTTAAAAGTGTCCTTAGAAATATGTGAGCTGCTGAGGTGCCATATGGCGCTGCAAATCACTGTTAACATCATGCATTATGAAGCAAGCATATGCTGTTTTCAGGACCAGCACTGTTTTCAGCCCAGTATTGTTTTTAATTGTAAATACAAATGGGAAAAAACTTTCTTTGCCACAGCAATGGCTGTAAATACGCAAATGTTTTGTGTTATCAGACAAAGAGAAAGGTGTGTGAAATCAAGAAAAACTATGTTGCTGGCATTCTGAAAGGTGTTATTTTTTGGAAACAAGTCAATTTTCAACAATTTACCAAGGGGATTAAATCCTATGTGAAAAAATTTAAATAGAATTTTAATTGTTCTGCTGGATAAACAAGGAAAGGATTGTATTTCAATAAATTTAGGTGATTGAATTTGCACTATTTCAGAGTCGAAAGATATGTATTAATTGCTTTAGATCCTGCAAAGTAGCAGTAATGGTATTTGTGGAAAAATGGTTAATGTCAAAATGTGAGGTTTGGCTTGTCATCCCACAGCTAACCTGAGGCATTAGAAAGCTTTACTTGTAACGGGTGCGTAGATCTGAGTCATCGCCCTAAACACAAAACAGCAGATTTTGATACGGTTGTCGTCAGTATGGTGACCTTGGCTTTTTTTACATCTTCAAGTTTAAAGGGCAAATTTCAGATAAATGGCGGAAACTGGAGATGCACTGAGGGCCTAAGTATAGAGGGGCCTAATTAAAGATTCATGTAGCTGCCTGAATTCCCCCTCCTCGACTTCATCAGTCTGCTGATTTTAATGTGGGAGGCTCAGAGTAGCACAGGACAGAGATTATAGCCATCATAGACTTCAGCATTATCACTGCACCATGACTCTCACAAGGTCGGAAAAATATCTAAATCGGTTCAATACTCCTGTGCATTTATCTGCAGTGACACCCTGTTACCCTTTTCATTTTTACATATATTTTTTTTTTGCTCCACTAGTCAATAGAATTCCCCACATTAAGTATTTGGATTATTTTTGTTTTAATTGTTTTGGATTACAGTTTCTGAAAGTACAGTACCTTGCAAAAGTGTTGCATATTCAGTCTTCAATTCACTTCTGGCACCGAAAATTATTCTTTAGGTTTTAGGATAAACGTCAGTGTAGGTTAGAAAAATCATTGACAAACGTTGGCTGAACATAAATGCACAGCTTTCAGATTAAAATATGTAACACATTTTGACAACCATGACTGCTTTTCTTTTCCCTTCACAGTTATGCACTACCTTGTGTTGGTGCATCAAATAAAATCCTTATAATATACACTGTCTGGCCAAAAAAAAAAGTCGCCACCAAAAAAAAAGGTCATACACTAATATTTCTTTGGACCGCTTTTAGCTTTGACTACGGCATGCATTCGCTGTGGCATTGTTTCGATAAGCTTCTGCAATGTCAAAAAATTTATTTCCCAGTGTTGCATTAATTTTTCACCAAGATCTTGCATTGATGATGGTAGAGTCTGACTGCTGCACAAAGCCTTCTCCAGCACATCCCAAAGATTCTCAATTGGGGTTAAGGTCTGGACTCTGTGGTGGCCAATCCATGTGTGAGAATGATGTCTCATGCTTCCTGAACCACTCTTTCACAATTTGAACCAGATGAATCCTGGCATTGCCATCTTGGAATATGCCCGTACCATCAGGGAAGAAAAAATCCATTGATGGAATAACCTGATCATTCAGTATCTTCAGGTAGTCAGCTGATCTCATTCTTTGAACACATACTGTTGCTGAAGCCAGACCTGACCAGCTGCAGCAACACCAGATCATAGCACTGACCCCACAGGCTTGTACAGTAGGCACTAGGCATGATGGGTGCATCACTTCACCTGCCTCTTTTCGTACTCTGATGTGCCCATCACTCTGGAACAGGGTAAATCTGGACTCATCAGACCATATGACCTTCTTCCAATCTTTATGCTCCCTAGCAAATTGAAGCCTTTTTTTCCGGTTACCCTCACTAATTAGTGGGTTTCTTAAGGCTACACAGCTGTTCAGTCCCAATTCCGTGAGTTCCCTTCGCATTATGCATCTAGAAATGCTCTTCACTATTAAACATAGCCTGGAGTTCTACTGTTGTTTTTTTTTCGATTTGATTTCACCAAACGTTTAAGTGATCGCTGATCATGATCAATGCCAATGATTTGACCCTTCTGAAACCGACTGACATCTTTTCCACAACCATGGGATGTGTCTTTCAACATGGCTGTTTATGAAATTAGAAGTTGGGGTTAAATAACTTGTTGCCAGCTGAAACATAATCGCCCATGCAGTAATTATCCAATGGGAGGCTCATACCTATTTGCTTATTTAAATTCAGGTTGTGACTTTTTTTTTGTCCAGGTGGTGTATTTTGAAGTTTGTGGATGTAGCATGACAAATTGTGGAAAATTTGAGGTGTTTGAATACTTTTGCACAGTATACCAGTCCTGCTTACACTAGTGTGCTCAGTATTGGTGCATTCATATAGAGTTTATTTGTAAAGAAATTGATATCAGAGGTGGAGATGGTGTGATTTATAGTGAAGCGAGAGCCCCATGTACTGTAGTATTGATAGATGCTGTTAACTTCCACCACATTTCAAAACAAACTTGAATATACTACTTTTTGCAAATGTTTTCAAGTATTTCTTTGTGCTTTTTTAAGGAGCTGTGTGAATGTTTTTTGTATACATCCTAACAAAGTCAGAGACATTTTTAGATTCTTGTACAAATAAAGGCCTTTCTTAGACGAGGCATTGTTTCGTTGACAGATTATTTTCATGTATCCATCTTTGTACCTTAAATACAGTCTTTAAGTTGATATATGATTGATGACCTCATTAATGCTGAGGAGTCTGAGATCTGTTTTACACCCTAATGTTGCTGTGGATTAAACCTGCAAGACCGACTCTTAACTAAATAAATAATCTCCTGCATGTGTATGCGGGAAGCATGCTGAAGTCACTGTAATATCATTTAAATCGATTAGCAGCTCAGCACTTTAGCGGGGTTACGCCAAAGCAGAGACATTCTTGCACATTTATCCTGTTACTATTCATCTTGTATGTTGTGACTGGACGTCCTTCTAATGCGTTAGATCCAACTAAAACTACAGACCTTTGGCTTAAGTACACTTTTAAATATTACTTTAGGGTTTTTTTCTGGTCTTAAATGTGATTTTTACTTAATGCACTGCAGTATAGTTTGATGGAGGAAGTTAGCTTTGAGGTCAAACAAAGAGAGAGGTGAAAAAAAGATAGCGGATGTCAAGTTTGAGTGTCAGACCCAATCAGTCCAGCTGCAGAGAAAGGTTGAAAAAACACAGTGTTGAAGACACAGAATGAAAGAAGGTTAAAAAATGGAAAGCTCTAAAACAAAATGGGAACAGAGCAAGGAAGGGAGTAAACAGAAATGGAGGCTGTGCTTAGATTGAGGTGGGACTGGGACTGAGCGCAGGAGCATCATTGTGATTCAGCCATGCTCTGGAGTCGAGCCAGCACCGTGATGCACAACTGGATATATTAGAGGAGATAAAGGGGAGAATTGTGTGAACGAGCACAAATTATGGAGCTGCAAGAGCCACGTAAAGAGAGAGAGAGAGAAAAACGATAAAGTGAATGTCCACAGCGCAAATGATGAAATAAACAAATCCGAGGCAGTAAGCCTGGATGACAGACCAGATAACAAATATCTAATGTGTTTCTGCCATTACTCAGTGTCAGTAAAGCCCAGTGTGGAAGTCACAGTTACAGTAAGTGCAGCATTGGCAGTGTGATCAATGATGCTGAAGAGGAATACTGAAGGAATTCATTGCAGGCTCGCCATGTGAAGATGCTTTTTGCTGACTTGCACATCAGGCAGCAGATACTTCCAGCAGCAGACATTGAAGGAGCCAGTTGACAGACCCTTTTAAGTTAATTAGCTTGTTAGGTGGAGACACTGGACACAAGTATGGCTCTGTCCAAAACCAATAGAGATATTATGTGTTGTTATATATTACCTGCCTCTTGCCACTGGGAAGTTTAAACAAGATCATTAGTTATGATCAGAATTTAGAGAAAAATGATGATACTAAACCACACCAAACCACACTAAAATGTTTATGTTTATTGTATTTTTTTGTTATCCACATTTTTTCAAGAAAATAAAAAATAAAAAAAGCGTTATGTCTCTGTACACAAAAGTCCATACAGTGCCTTTCAAAACTGTTTATACCCCTTGAAATGTCTGACATTTTGTTATGTTTCGGTATGTTATTACGTCATCATCTAAACTTTCCCTTTGCATAGTTATACTTAGTTTTAGTCTATCGCTTAAAATCTCAAATGAACTAAAGTTTGTTTGTTTTAATGTAACAAAATGAGAAATCATTTAAAAAAGTATTAACACTTTTGCAAGGCATAAACTGATAATAGTACATAAACTTTTTCTGAGTTTATGTAGTATAATTAGTTTTTAGAATTTAAAAGATTTTGTATTGAAAGTTATGATTAAAAGAAGATTTTATTTAACTTAACTGAATTCATTGTACATGATGGAGTGGCCTTCAAGGCACCGTCCACATTTTTCTTTGCCTAATTTCTGCCTGTGCGAGCAAAAGGGATTTAGGAATAGATATCAAAATCATCCAGCTAAGCATATAAGGTAGGAACATGCTGGAGAAAAATGCCTCCAGCAAATGAAAATTCCCCATGAGGAAATTTGAGAAGTGAGTTTATCAGTGTGTAACTGCAGACTGCGGACCAAAAGCTTGAGTGACAGCAGAAGCATTTTTTTCCATACTCCTGCCTAGAATGGAACAAGGGTAAAAAGACTGCAGGTGAAGTAAGGTACATCTGGTTTTTATTGATACAAACTGTGCCTGCCTCCACCTGGTCTACCAGAGAGGATACAGTTTGCTTCAGAGATGTCAGAGATGCTTATGAATACTGTAGACTTTAAATAAGGAATAGGAAGTCCTTCCCTTAGTTGAATCAAATAGATGGTGCAGCAGCCTAAAAATGCCGCAGACATGGGTTATATATTAAAATAATAATATGCACATTAAAATGCACAATGAATGTATACTCTTTTAAAACTTTTCACGTTTGTCTTATTTTTTATACAATTTTCTGACAAAGTGTCATGCCACTAGTCCTTCCTTTTGATTAATATTGTATAAGTTCTTTCTGAGTATAAGCCTCCCTTAGCTAAAAATTCACTTTGGCCTCCCTTACACAACGTGTGCTGCATACAAAGTGGCTTCATTTCTTTGTAAGGCCCTATGAGGTTCATTTCATTTAGAGGCAGGCCACAAGATGTCTCCCTCTGCTAAAGAAGCTGCCTATCCACTGGAGTGGGATTCTGAGTGCAAATGTGTTGCACCCTTTGTGTTTTTATATAATTTTATTTGTCCAAATAATTTTCTGTCACATTGTAACCCAGGTCATTTACAAGTTCTGATTTCTCTGTGGTTAAGATGCTTTATGTTGTCTTGTGACGGAAAGTAAAACACATCATTGATTGATTGCTTGATGAACTGTTTCAGAACTGAAAACATTTGTATATTTGATTTTAGTTTTTCAAATAACTGCTTTCTATGTATGTAAAGAAACTGACTTGTTTTGTTAACTTTATTTTTTCATTCATTTACTTATGATCAACTATAATATATTATGTGAAGATGTAGTTTTTTCATATAATTAGAGTGCAACAGTTAAAACAATGACAAAGACATTAATATAGGAATTAATTATCTGATAATAAATACGTAATTACTGCCACCATTTAGAGCCACATTTATGTAAAATAAACAGCATTTTTGCATAAATAGTTCAGCAGTCCAACATTGTAGTGAAGCTCCAAAACAGGGGTCCCCAAACCTGAGAGTCCGGTCCAAGTCCGGACCCAGAGAGTGTTTTATCCGGACCACAAAGCATTTTCGCGACACGACAGGAGCAAGCAATTTACATGTTAACGCTATGTAAAGGCGCGTTCAGGTGCGAAGCGACGCGAAGAACACATCACGAACAGTGTGATTAGCGTGAATAGAGCGAAACGAAACCCGTGATGGATGCGAAGGGAATTTTGCTGGAGTTAAAAAATCTGAACTTTTCTGTCAATTCGCGTCAATAGCAGTTGCCATACAAGTATGAAACTCACAGCAGTTGCTTAGGGTACATCTATGTTCATGTAGAGATATGATATTTATTTATAAGTATTTAATTTTCAGATGCATATGTTACCAAGCCTGATTTCTAGGTCACCGATCAGCCATTATTACATAATTATTTATTTACGCTGCAATGCTACATTCTGTTGTCATATCAGCTCTTGCCTGGTGTATTTTGGCAGTCCTCATCCATATGTTTAGGTGCAAAAATGTTTATTATATTTAAAAGATTTGGACAGTACAATGTGGCTGTTTATCTATTGAGCTGAGATTTATTTACTCACCGAAGACAGATGGGCAGACATTCTGCAGCGGTGCTACAGCACCTGTAGTTGGTGTCCCAGATGCTGATTCGAAAACACAAAAAACCTTTTCCTGACTGGGAAATGATCAAAGAGTGCATGGAAGCTGTGGCAGAAACACTTTTAGATAGAAAAGAAGGACAACAACTTAAGTAAAGGTTAAGCAAATTGCCATGCTTGCCACAAGCACAACAAGGAGAACAGAACTGTTACACCAAGATGTACAGACCCAGCTACACTGTGTCATTCACAGTGCATTTTATATTGGTACTTCAATTCAATTCAATTCAGTTTATTTATATAGCGCCAATTCAATAAACTTAAATTTTATTGCACTTTTCTGGTTAGCAGATGATTTCATGGGCATATGAATAATTGATCAGTAGTTAAAAAACAAAAACTTTAGTTCTTATTAAATGTTACATAAAAATGAAACAAAATATATTTAGACCCCACAGTGTTTGGATGATCGAGGTAGTGGGTACAGCGATTTCTGTTGGGGACCCCTGCTCATAAAAATCAAATTTTGATTTGACCATTTTGTTTATTAATGTTAGAAAATGCATACAGTGCCATGAAAAAGTATTTGTACACCTGATTATCTTTTAAATGCAGTTTTCAATAAAGACCTTATTTATTCATTACTTATTTATCACTGTGGAGGGATTTTGGCCCATTTTGGTTTGCTCAATTGCTTTAATTCCGTCACACTGGAAGACTTTTGAGCATAAACAGTCGGTTTAACGTCATGCTACAGCATTTAATTTGGATTTACCTTCAGAAAAGTCATGAAGCAGCTTAGCAGCCCCTGACCATCACACTGCTACCACCATATGTGACTGTCAGTATTATGTTATTTTCCTGAAATGCTGTGTTAGTTCTACGCCAGATATTTCAAGATGCTCATCTTCCACAAAGGTACACTCATTTCCCATCTATCCAAAAAATATTGCAAGAAGGCAAATACATTTTTATGGCACTGCAATTAAGTCACAGAACACTGCAAGACCCTATTTTGACCAAACATACGATTTTTCAGGCATTTACAATTGGAAGCGCTTTTTTTTTTTTTCTTTCTGGGATTTAGTTATATTCTCAGATTTTGCATTCAATTGAGGCCTAATAACCTCAGGTCTGTCCTATAAATAAAGGATCATGAATACCACTGGAGACTCCAAGAAGAAAGTAATCTAAATAGTAACTTTAGGTGTTAAATAGAGAGCAGTCTGAAGACAATCCAGAAGTAGTATCAAAATTCCATGCAGACGCAGACTTTAAAACAGAGAAATGCGGAAAAAAAATCTAAAACAATAGCTTGATAAAAAAAAACAACTTTTAAATCATTGTTATAGCAAGTAGGAGCTTGTGTTCAACTGTAAACTTATAGCTGTGATAATTTTATGTTCCACTGATCAATGGGGTCTTAGAAATAACCCCAAACTTTCAGTACATTAATGTAAGGTATGACTCATATTTTATCTCCTTTATTGCTCTGTGCTTGATGTGTTTGTGGCGCACAACATGTAATTGCTGCCAGTGTCTCTTCAGGCTTTAAGCATTTGCACTGGCCCTTAAAGGAGTGAGTTCATCCCGTTACTGAGGCAAACCTCTGCTCCTCCTCTAATGAGACCACTGGGGCTCAGCTTGGCTTTGATATGAAAGAGGATGGTTAGTGTCATTCACGGACAGTCGTGGAGGAGTGAGTAACGTCTTAAATGAGGCTATGCATGTGAAAATCTGAGAAGTGAACCCTTTTAAATTTCTCTCCTTTTGATTTCCCATAAAACAATAATGGAATCTCTTTTGGAGTTAGAAAATTGTGTTCCATCAAGGCTTCCTAATTACATGCTTAAACGCTGGGATGATCAGCTTGTGCTTCAGCTTACACACACACAGTCAAAATGAAAGATTACTATGTTTAATATATGCACAGAAAAGATTAATTCAAACTGGCCAGTAATTATACTCAATGCTGCACCACTGCCAGATGTGTTTATTACATGTAATTTACTTACCGAGTAATAAACGCTAGATGGGTTAGGATAGTCACCAACAAGCCGGTTGGATTTAGTGGAAAATCTAACAGAGCAAACCGGGACAAAATGAGAGAACGCTGTATATACCATACATTAACGCAGGGACAGCTATAGATTTGAGGTTACATTCCAAAAGTTTTTTTCAACTAAAAGAATAATTAAGTAGGTGTCACTTAACTTTTTACAGCCTCCCTACAGACTTAAAAGTCCAGTACAAAATGAAAAAGAAGGTAAAGCTATGAGTTATGGTATTTTAATTCTCAAATAAATAAATAGTTGTACTTATACTTGTAATGTGATAATATATGTTTTATACTTTTTATGCTCTAATACCAGATACAAACAAGAAATCACATCCAACTGAAACATTTCAGATCAACTGGCATATTTTACAGTTTTTACTTATTGCTCATAGTAGTTATATTCATTCCCATGTACAAAACAGAAAAACATGTGATTAAATGTCAAACACAGGGCAGCCAAAGTATCTGAATATTGATGATGTTCCATTTGAAATATATAAATCGTATGGAACTGGGGAACTGATGCTCAACACAGTGGAAGTTGGGGGGGGGGTCAAGAGAAATATTGTCTGAGATGACCAAAATAATGAACTGACCAAAATATTTAAAAGTGCCAGTCTGTCTGTAATTTATGGCCGTGGGGAAGGGCCGCTTGTAAGAATGAATGTAGTCCAGAAAACTAGATTTCTATAATTTTTCAGGTTGATGTAATTTCTGCTCCAGCTCTGACAGACTTGCTATTCTGATGTCTACAGGCATCAGCAGTTCCTTTTCTCCCAATAACTGCCTCTCTAGAAAAGGCCTACTTTATATTACCAAGCCATGCAGCGATTGTAACAGCCTTTTTTTTCAACACATAATCAGCTTTACTTAACTGCACTACCATAATGTAGCTGTCCAAACATTTTTCAAAGGACACAACCTGTCACTTCACTCATACTCTTTGAGTCCATCTACAGTTAGTTTTCTCTCAACAAAAAGTTGTTGGCCTCTAAAAGGTTACTTCAAGCTAATATTATGTATGTGGTGGTGGGAAGAGAAGCTAAAAATTATACAGCAATAAAACATTTTCTCATTCATTTGGCTCAGACACTAAGAAATAAAAGAAGTGACTGCAGCTAATTATTGTGGATAAACATGCAGGAGAAACATTTAGATATTTTAAACCTGAATTTTTATTTTATCCCCTGTGACAATATTTATTTGTATTTAAATCCCTATATGTTGAGTGTGTGTGAAACTGAAATAAAATTTCTTGCCTGTTTGCACAAACTGGGCCAATAAAGCTGGTTTCGAGTTAATGTTTTAACAAATATCATGTTCTGCAGACATCAGCAGGCTTTTGTACTGACACAGGACACAAACAGGACACAGGATACAAAATAAAAACTGATATAAAACTCATTTTTCTACCGGAAAAAAGTTTGGCTTGTAAACAACTCCCAGGGTTCTGATTGTTTATTCACTGCTAGAGCTATCTGCTGTTGCTTTTGCATTAACTGTGTTCATCCCTCAGTTTTGGATTGTTTCTTCTCCTAAAGACTTTTCCTAGGACAACAAGTATTTACAACAGAGATTGTTTTTGGTGGGCTTACTTTCATGAAACTCGCCCACAGTTCCTGCATAGAAGCTCCTGGTGGGAAGTAGGAGTGCCGACTCCACCCTTTTTTGTGTTGCCAGTAAGCAGCCACATATGCTTTTAACATATTCTTTTAGAAATGTCTTAATTGGTAAAGAAGACAACCTGTTTCTATTTACAGCAATAAATAGTGATGCTGTTCCGGATAGTGTGGTTATAAACACTATGTCATCATCCATATATGGTAGTGCTTATTGTTTTAGACGTGGATCTCCAATAGCCCTTTTTGTGTCAAAAAGTGTATTTTAGAATTACTTATCAGCAAACAAGCGAAAGGCCAATTAGAATTTATGTGTTTCATACCTTCATTATTTTTAGGTTAGGTTTAGGTTCTCTGACTCTAAAATATGATATCTGGCCTTTTACATTTTTATATGTACTAAACTGGATAATTGATGTGAAACACTAAGAGCATGTGTTCGAAAGAAGGGTGATGATTGTACTTTATTGGTCCTGTGTAACCTCTGGAGCTCTGCAAAATGAAACGACACTTTGGGTTGAAATGCTGACGGGGGATGATTCTGTGAGCATGAAGAGCCTTCTGCATCACAGACCCATTGAGGCTGAGTGGGAGAAAGGAGATCATGCAATTAACCCCCTCATAAAATGTGCCTCATATCTATTGACACATGTCCAGAAAACCTTACAATAGAGGAAATCCATGGAGATGGTCAAGGAGAAACCAGACTGTCAGCCATAACTCATACAATAAAAAGAGTCAGATATTTATGTACCACTGTTGGTGTGAGAAAACAGTTGTTCGGGGCGTTCAGACAGCATGGATGATGTAGAACGTGTGCAGCGGGAGCTCTACTGCAATGTGATACTTTTATAGCTATTTGATGATATAAAACTGTTCGCCCATTAACATTCTTTACACACTGTGAAGTGTTACTTCTACAGAACCATAATTAACAAAATGACAAGTCTTCAATCGAGAAACGACTCCTCTAAAAGCAGGACGCAGTAGGCCGCTGCAATCCTTGGAGTCTGGGTCTCCGACTACGCCAGAGGCTAACGAGGATATGCTACGCTGCATTATGAACATGGACGATCTTCGGACAGAAATCATTACTAACTATGAGTCCATCATATCCAAATCTGTTAAGGCAGAGGTCTCTCGTGCTCTGAAACCACTGGAAAAAAACTTGAAGAGACTATTTCTGACCTAAAGCGCTCGGCTAATAATCATGAAGACCAGCTGACGAACCTTCAAGCTAATATTGCTAAGCTTTTTGCTACAGATGATAGGTCAGAAATGCGAAGATTTAGAAGCCTGCTCTAGGCAGAATCATATTCGACTTGTGGGCCTGCCTGAAGGATCTTAGGGTCCCAACCCCACAAAGTTTCTTTCCAAAGTTTTGAATGACTTGCTGATTCTCTAGGCTTTGCCCAAGTTAGACAGAGCCCATGGCACTTTACGTGCTAAACCCGAAGGAAGATGAGCCACCATGGCCGATGGTCATCAGAGTTAAATCATTGAGTTAACAGAGTTAACAAGCTCCAGGTCCTGCGTCACTCAGGTGAAAGGAGGAAACCCTGGTAACTTGTTTAAATGGGATTTAAATGACATGTTCTGATCAAAAATAACAACAAGTTTTTTTTTACTTTATTACCAGAGGTCAATTTAATACTGTCCACATTAGTTGATTGACTAAGCAGTTACTTTTTCAAAGATTCGGGTCCAAAGACGACGACTTCTGTCATGTCATAGGTTAGAAGAGAAAGTTTAAAGTCATCCAAGTTTTTATGTCGTCAAGACATGCTTGTAGTCTATCTAACTGGTTGGGCTCATCAGGATTTATAGATAAATAAAGCTGCAGCAAAACAGTGAAAAAGAGTGATAAAGCAGTGATAAAGCTGCAGCATAACAGTGAAAAAGAATCCCATGCTGCCTAATAATTTTACTTACTGGAAGCATATATATCTATATATAGTAAAGAGAATTGGCCCAATCACTGAACCCTGTGGCACACCACAATTTACCCTGGAGTTTGAAGATGATTTATCATTTAAATGAACAAACTGGAATCTGTCAGACAGATAGGATTTAAACCAGCCTAGTGCTGTTCCCCTGATCCCTACAACATGTTAAAGCTTTTCTAAGAGAATATTGTGATCAACTGTATTAAATGCAGCATCTAACAGAACAAGTACAGACACAATCCATTATCTGAGGCCATAAGAATATCATTAGTGACTTTCACTAGTGCTGTTTTCATGTTACAATGAACTCTGAAACCTGACTGAAACTCTTCAAACAGATCATTCCTGTGTAAATGCTCACACACTTGATTAGCAACTATTTTCTCAAGAATTTTAGATAAAAACGGAAGATTGGATATAGGTCTGTAATTTAGAAAATCATCTTGATCAGGCGAAGGTTTCTTAAGTAAAGATTTAATTATAGCTGCCTTAAAAGCCTGTGGTACATCAAAGGGAACACTTCTGCAGGTGAATTTCTGCAGGTGAATTTCTGCAGGTGAATTTTTGCAGGCGAATTTTTGCAGGCGCATTTCTGCAGGTGAATTTCTGCAGGTGAATTTTTGCAGGCGAATTTCTGCAGGTGAATTTCTGCAGGTGAATTTCTGCAGGTGAATTTTTGCAGGCGAATTTCTGCAGGTGAATTTCTGCAGGTGAATTTTTGCAGGCGCATTTCTGCAAGTGAATTTCTGCAAGTGAATTTTTGCAGGCGAATTTCTGCAGGTGAATTTCTGCAGGTGAATTTTTGCAGGCGAATTTATGCAAGTGAATTTCTGCAAGTGAATTTTTGCAGGCGAATTTCTGCAGGTGAATTTCTGCAGGTGAATTTTTTCAGGCGAATTCTTGCAGGTGAATTTTTGGTGGCAAAATTAAAGTACAAAAAAAATTCACATACATAATTGCACATTATAAAAATTCAGTGTCATAAATTCAATGTCTAAAAAATGTCTAATTCTAATGAGACTATTTTACTTCCATACTGTGACGCTTCAGCTTCCGCTTCCGCTCCCGCTCCGAGGGCCATCGCGAGGCTACAGCTCCAGCCTCCAAGGGTCAGTGTGATGGTTCAGCTAATTTCTTCTGAGGGTCAGCGCAACAGCTCATTTCTTGCCTCTGAAGGTCAGTACCTCAGCTCCTGCTTCTGAGGGTCGGTGCGACATCTCATCTTCTTCTGACCAGCCATCATCAACACTGACTTTTCGTGACCGCCCACCATCACCGCTATATTCTTCTGACCAGCCACCTATCACATTGTTACTGACTCCTGTTCCTGAGTTCTGAGAGGGGTTCAAGGAAGAACTGGTTACTGTTCCTGGGGTTCTGTAATGCGCTCAAGGACAACCACCTCCTGTTCCTGAGTTCTCTGAAGGCTTCGAGGACGAACCGCCTCCGTCTCCAGAGCCTCGACAACAACTCCGCTGCAGATCTTCCGGGCTCAACCGCAGATCTTCTGGGCTCAACCACAGAACTTCTGGGATCCGTCACTGGCTTCTGCGGCAATCTCCAGAGCCTCACCGAGGGTTTCAGCGGTTCCTGCACTGCTCTTCAGGGCCTCGCCAAGGGTTCCAGCGGCTCCTGTACCGCTCTTCAGGTTCTTGCTGAAGGTTCCAGAGGTTCCTGGGGTTACTTCTGGTGCCCCCTTAAGCTCCACCATGGTTCCAAGTCTCCTGAGCTCCTCCGTGGTTCCAAGTCTCTTGTGCTCTTCCATGGTTCCAAGTCTCTGGAGCTTTTCCGTGGGTTCAAGTCTCCAGTGCTCCTCCATGGGTTCATGTCTCCAGTGCTCCTCTATGGGTTCATGTCTCCTGAGCTCCTCCAAGGGTTCAAGTTTCTTGAGCTTCTCCGTGGGTTTAATTCTCCCAAGCTCCTCCGTGGGTTCAAGTCTTCATCTCCTACTCTCTGTCGACCACCAGACCGGGCTTTCAGAGGGCCCTCAATGCTCCAATTTGCTTATAGGCCTTCTAAGGGGGTGGAGGATGCTACTTTGATTCTCATAGACATGGTGGTGGGTCATTTACAGCAGAAGAGCGAGTGTGCTTGAATATTATTCATTGATCTGACCTCTGCGTTTAATACGAAGAGGACTGACATCTTGTTTGGACAGCTTTCCATTTTGAGGGTGAATGGTTGGTTGATCCACTGGCTGAGAGACTTTTTGACGGCCTGACCCCAGAGGGTCCACTCTTTAAGTACGTTGACGATATCGCTGTTGTGGGTCTCTTCAACAATAATGGCAGCTGTGGTTTTGAGCCTCAAGTGCATATGGTTGAACAGCGGTGCAAGCAATATTTTCTGATTGTCAATGTAGATAAGACCAAAGAGCTCATCGTAGGTAGAACTGGTCCTATTCAGCTCCTGTCTATTTCTGACCAGCCAACTGAGCGATCAGGTGCTTCAAGGACTTAGGTATGCACATTGATGACAGGCTCAATCTTTCATTAAATGTGGATGAGATTTATAAGAAAGCCAGTCAGAGATTATTCATGTGCAGAAAACTCAGAGGTTTTAGAGTGAGCTCACAGATTCTTGAGAAGGTTTATATCAGTCTCATTGAAAGTGTTCTTGTTTTTGATATCACTGTGTGGTTTGGGTACCTAACAGTGGTAGATAAAACCAAGCTGCACAGAATTGTAAAAAATGCAGGGAAGGTGATCGGCAGAAAAAAATCACTGGACGTTCCTTACCAGACAGCAGTGAGCAGAATGGCCTGGTCCATTCTCAGAGCTGTGGACCATGCTTCAGCCGATGAGTTTAGACTTATGCCCTCCGGACATTGTTACAGAATGCCCCTAGCAACAAAGAAGGTGTATAAGGGTTTGTTTGTGCCAAATCAACCTTTTGAACTAAAGCTATAGAGCCTGAGAACGGAGTATGAAGCCCATGAAAGTAGTTGTTCTTATCACTCAGTAATTGTTCCCTGTTTTAGTGTGATGTAATGTGGTTGTTTAGGAGCGTGCGGTTTTTTACTGAGCTAAGATAGTAAAACACAGAACTCAGAGAATTCTCTCTCGTCTCAATCAGCCCCCATGGGAGGGAACTTTATTTCTTCAAAAGGCGCACAAAAACATCTTCACAAAATTCCAGAGTCTCCCTTAATATCCCTTTCATGAGTCGAGATATACAGGGGCTGGACAATGAAACTGAAACACCTGGTTTTAGACCACAATAATTTATTAGTATGGTGTATGGCCTCCTTTTGCGGCCAATACAGCGTCAATTCGTCTTGGGAATGACATATACAAGTCCTGCACAGTGGTCAGAGGGATTTTAAGCCATTCTTCTTGCAGGATAGTGGACAGGTCACTACATGATACTGGTGGAGGAAAACGTTTCCTGACTCGCTCCTCCAAAACACCCCAAAGTGGCTCAATAATATTTAGATCTAGTGACTGTTCAGGCCATGGGAGATGTTCAACTTCACTTTCACGTTCATCAAACCAATCTTTCACCAGTCTTGCTGTGTGTATTGGTGCATTGTCATCCTGATACACGGCACCGCCTTCAGGATACAATGTTTGAACCATTGGATGCACATGGTCCTCAAGAATGGTTCGGTAGTCCTTGGCAGTGACGCACCCATGTAGCACAAGTATTGGGCCAAGGGAATGCCATTATATGGCAGCCCAAACCATCACTGATCCCCCCCCCATGCTTCACTCTGGGCATGCAACAGTCTGGGTGGTACGCTTCTTTGGGGCTTCTCCACACCGTAACTCTCCCGGATGTGGGGAAAACAGTAAAGGTGGACTCATCAGAGAACAATACATGTTTCACATTGTCCACAGCCCAAGATTTGCACTCCTTGCACCATTGAAACCGACGTTTGGCATTGGCATGAGTGACCAAAAGGGTTTGGCTATAGCAGCCCGGCGGTGTATATTGACCCTGTGGAGCTCCTGACGGACAGTTCTGGTGGAAACAGGAGAGTTGATGTGCTTATTTAATTCTGCTGTGATTTGGGCAGCCGTGGTTTTATGTTTTTTGGATACAATCCGGGTTAGCACCTGAACATCCCTTTCAGACAGCTTCCTCTTGCGTCCACAGTTAATCCTGTTGGATGTGGTTCGTCCTTCTTGGTGGTATGCTGACATTACCCTGGATACCGTGGCTCTTGATACATCACAAAGACTTGCTGTCTTGGTCACAGATGCGTCAGCAAGACGTGCACCAACAATTTGTCCTCTTTTGAACTCTGGTATGTCACCCATAATGTTGTGTGCATTTCAATATTTTGAGCAAAACTGTGCTCTTACCCTGCTAATTGGACCTTCACACTCTGCTCTTACTGGTGCAATGTGCAATCAATGAAGACTGGACACCAGGCGGGTCCAATTTAGCCATGAAACCTCCCACACTAAAATGACAGGTGTTTCAGTTTCATTGTCCAACCCCTGTATATACACATGACACGTCATGTCATAGTTGTGTATGTGAGACTTTTTGACCAATCAGATGTACCCTTTCACTCATGCACATTCTGGCATTCATAACACTGACTCTCAATTGCAGTTCCTATTGTTAACAACTGTTGTTGTATTTCCGAGTTCTTCCTTATGGTTTGTTTGTCTCCTGACTGGTTTGGTGTTGTTGGAGGCGTGGTAAGGCGTATTCGTCACTTCCTGTTTTGCACTTGGTGAATTGTGTGGTGTGTGAAGGCTGTCTCGTTTGATCTGATTTCTCTCTACTTTGATATCTCTTACTTGTTATAATACATAAGCACGTTAAAACACATACTTTCTGTTGCTGTATTTAACGTTTGCCGACTCTCCGTGTTTTACACGGTTAGCTTTAGCTCCACCATGGCTACCCGTTCTGCTGTTTCTCTTTCTGAGTCTCCTCCTCTCTCTTGCTCTCTGTGTCAGATGTTGAGTTACTCCTCTGCCTCCTTTAGTGATAATGGTACGTGTAATAAATGTAGCATTTTTGTAGCTTTGGAGGCGGGGTGTCGGATTTGGAGCCGGCTCCCCCGCTGTTGAAAACCCCAGCAGATAGCCGAGGCCCCTTAGCCAGCGCGGAGCCACCGAGGTAGCTCCCCGTAGCAGTCCCCGGGCAGAGCCCGCGCACCCGGGGATCTCAGGCCGGCTGGTTGACGGTACGTAGGAAGCATAGTCTTAGATTTCAGCCCACAGGTCCCCCCAACCCGTCTGCTTTTCTAATAGTTTTCCCCTCTCAGCGACACACCGCTGAGAAGCCAACTCTGGTAATTGGCGCCCCCATAGTCAGAAACGTGGCACTAGAGACGCCAGCGACCATAGTCAAATGTCTGCTAGGGGCCAGAACGGGCGACATCAAATCCTACCTGAAACTGCTGGCTAAGGATAAGCGTAAATACAGTAAGATTGTTATTCACGCTGGCGGTAATGACACCCGGTTACGTCAATCGGAGGTCACTAAAGTTAGTGTTGCTTCGGTGTGTAAGTTCCAAAAACATGTCGGACTCCGTAATTTTCTCTGGTCCCCTCCCCGATCTGACCAGTGACGACATTTTTAGCCGCATGCTGTCATTCAACCGCTGGCTGTCTAGGTGGTGTCCAGAAAACGATGTGGGCTACATTGATTATTTGGCAAACTTTTGGGGGAAAACCTGGTCTGATCCGGAGAGGGGACGGCATCCATCCCACTTTGGATGGAGCAGCTCTTCTTTCTAGGAATCTGGCCGAATTTATTATTTTCTCCAAACCTCTGACAACCCAGGGTTCAGACCAGGAAGCAGGGTCGTAGTTTTAAACACTCCTCTCTGCAGCTTCTGTACTGCTACCACCCATTACCCTATTAAGACAGTGTCTCGCCCCGGCCAAATTGAATAGATTAAAAAAAAATCTAAAAAAGGGGAAATCAGGAAAATATCAAAAAATAAACACAACTCAGACAAAAAATAAAAAAAACAATTAAATGTGGCTTACTGAACATAAGATCTCTCTCTTCAAAGACTTTGCTAGTCAGTGACCTGATTTGTGACAATCAATTTTGTTTTTTTTGCCTCACAGAAAACCTGGCTGCAGCAAGGGGATTATGTTACTATAAATGGAGTCAACTCCTACTAATTATTTAAATTTTCACATTCCTCGAAATACGGGGCGAGGGGGAGGAGTAGCAACCATCTTTCAGTCCGATTTTTGATTAGTCCCGGACCAATCAATAGCTACAATTTTTTAAATATTTAATCCTTAGTTTTCCTCATCCAAATTGCAAAGCACTAAAACCACTTGTTTGTTTTTTTTGTACCGTCCACCAGGCCCCTTACTCTCAATTTATAGATCAGTTTTCAGACCTTTTATCTGATTTAGTGTTAAATACAGATAAAGTTATTATAGTGGGGGTTTTTAACATTCATGTTGACACTGAAAGTGATAGCTTAAATATAGCCTTTAAGGTATCTTAGACTCAATTGGCTTTACTCAAAACATTAAAAAACCTACCCACGTTTTTCTTCATTCTCTGGACCTTTTGCTGACATATGGCATTGAGTGTACAGACATTACAATATTTTCTCATAACCCTGTGCTGTCTGACCATTTTTTTTAAAAACCTTCGAGTTTATTTAACGTACTCCACACCTGAAAAAAAATTTCATTATAGTAGATCATTATCAGACGATGCTGTAACAAACCCCTTTAAAGAATCTGTTCCACTTTTTAATTTGCTCATTATCACAGAAAAAACAGAGTGGAGGGGCAATAATTTTGTTTCTTCTCCTTCACAAATTGATTCTCTTGTTCAGAGTGTTACTTCATCATTGCGTGGTGCATTAGACAATGCAGCCCCCTTTTAAAAAAGAAGGAAATTATTCATAGGAGGCAGGCTCCCTGGTTTAAATCAGAGCTGCGTACTTTAAAGCACAATGTTAGAAAATTGGAGCGAAAAAAGGCGCTCTACACACCTAGAGGGATCCTACTTAATCTGGAAAAAAAAGCCTACTGTTGTATAAAAAGACACTTCGCCAAGCTAGAACAGCTTATTTCTCATCTTAAAGGGAAAGAACAAGAATAATCCTAGGTTTCTCTTTAGTACAGTTGCTAAACTTACACAGAGTCATAGCTCTGTTGAGCCATCCATTCCCCTTAGCTCTCAGCAGTCATGATTTTATGGGATTCTTCCAAAATAAAATTTTATTCTATTAAAAGAAATCTTTGACAATCTCCGAGAGATGACTACTTCATCCTCAACAAGTGAGACAACATTGGAAAAAACTGTAGAACCTGATCTGTGTTTGGGGTTTTTTATCCTGTGGAGCTTCCTGATTATCAGAAATATTAGCTTTATCTAACCTTAAATTGTATGTTAGACCCAATCCCAACCCAAAATTATTTAAGGAAGTGTTCCCTCTGATTACCAGCCCCATTTTAGATATGATTAATCTATCCTTATAAATGGATATGTACCACAAGCTTTTAAGGTAGCTGTATTAAACCTTTGCTTAAAAACCTTCGCTTGATCGAGATGAATTAATAAATTACAGACCGATATCCAATCTTCCGTTCTTATCTAAAATTCCTTGAGAAAATAGTTGCTAATCAAATGTGTGAGCATTTACACAGCAATGACCTGTTTGAAGAGTTTCAGTCAGGTTTCAGAGCTCATCATAGCACTGAAACAGCTCTGCTGAAAGTCACTAATGATACTCTTTACTATATATATGCTTCCAATAGGTAAAATTATCAGGCAGCATAGAATAAATTTTCACTGTTACGCTGATGACACTCAGCTTTACTTTTCCATAAACCCGATGAGCCAAACAAGTTAGATAGACTACAAGCATGTCTTGAAGACATAAAAACTTGGATGACTTTAAATTTTTTTGCTTCTAAATTCAGACAAGACAGAAGTTGTCGTCTTTGGACCGGAGTCTTTAAAAAAAAAACTGCTTAGTCAATCACTTAACCTGGATGGCATTAATTGACCTCCGATAATAAAAATAAAAAAATTGGTGTTTTTTTTGTCCAGGACATGTCATTTAAATCCCATTTAAAACAGGTTTCCAGGATTTCCTTTTTTATCTCCGGAACATTGCCAAAAAATTAGAAAATCCTGTCCGGTTTTGTGCTGAAAAACTAGTCCATGCATTTGTTACTTCAAGGCTGGATTATTGTAAAATTTTTTTTTTTTACTATCAGGATGTCCACAAAATGCAGTTAAAAGCCTTCAGCTGATTCAAAATGCTGCAGCAAGAGTTCTGATGAAAATTTTTAAAAAGAGAGATCATATTTCCCCCTACTTTAGCTTCCCTTCATTGGGCCCCCTGTTAAATCTAGAATAGAATTTAAAATTTCCTCCTCACATAAAAGCCCTTAATGATTTAGCTCCATCATACATCAGAGATCTGATTGTTTCCATATGTTCCTAACAGAGCACTTCGTTCTCAGACTGCAGGTTTACTGGTGGTTCCTAAAAAGTCTCTAGAAGTAGAATGGGAGGCAGATCCTTTAGTTATCAGGCTCCTCTCCTGTGGAACCAGCTCCCAGTTTTAACCGTGAGGCGGACACCCCTGTCTACTTTTAAGGCTAGGTTTAAAAATTTTCCCTTTTTATAAAGCTTATAGTTAGAGTGGCTTAGGTTATCCTGAGCTATCTCTGTAGTTATGCTGCTATAGGCTTAGGCTGCTGGAGGACAAAAATGACCACTTTCACCCTCTTCGCCTTTTCTCACACTACTCTTCAATTTGTATTATTTGCTGTTATTTCGTTTTTTAACTTTGTTCTCTCTCTTCTCTCTTCCTAGAAGCTACACCTGGCCTGACTCTGTGTCTACCTGTGACAACTGTCTGGAGAGGGGCATCGTCCGAGCTTCTGCTGGCAACAACTTGGTGCTCACCCTCTAACGATGATCCACATGGCCCCTGTCTTTCAGTGTTTAACCCTTCTCTCTCCTAGAAATAGCTACTGACGGAGCTTTTATGTAACTAACTCTATGTGCTCTCTTTCAGACTCTAACCTTGAAAACTGGCTCAGAGTTTATCTTTTCTTTCTTTTTAGGTGAAACGACTAAAGAGCTACACCCATTACTTTTTAACTTTTCCTTCCATAGAAAGGACTCCTGGATCAGTGCTTCTTTTTTCTCTTTGTGTCTCTGCTCTGTTCTCTCTTAACCCCCAGTCGGTCGTGGAGATGGCCGCTCACACTGAGCCTGTTTCTGCTAGAGGTTTTTTCCCCCCCCCCCCCAAAACCCCCCCCCCCCCCCCCCCCCCCCCCCCCCCCCCCCCCCCAATGACTTTTGGAGTGCCTTTGGGCGAAAGTGTTTGAATGGCGCTATATAAATAAACTGAATTGAATTGAATTGAATTGAAACTACCTACATACCTACCTGCCTATCTACCTACCTACCTACCTACCAACCTACCCACCCGCCTGCCCGGTTTGTAAAAGCAAACTGCACCAAACAAAAGAAATAAAGGACTTTACTGGTGTGAATACACCCTTAGAATATTTGTGAAATGATCATTTATTTCAGTAACTCAGTTCACTGAGTAAACATATTGTATAGATTAATAACACACAAACCAAGTTTTTTCAAACCTTTGTTTTTGTTCATTATGATGATTTTCTGCTTACTGCTAATGGAAACACGACATTTAAGATTAGAATTACACATTAGACCTAACAAAAAAGTTATTTTGAAAATTGTTATCTAAAGAACGAGCTTCATTGGAACACATATTCTAATTTATTGGATATGACTGTAAATGGGAGGTTTCTCCACCTCCACCATCATTGACAGCCTTACTCTGGATGAAAAAACATTATCTGTGTTTCGATCAGCTAATATGGATCCTCTAATCTGCATTGGAGGCTGCAGATGAGTGGATTTTCAATACTAATGCAGCATGTTGCCAAGTATGCCATGTTGTGCAACTATTTTAACCAAGTACAATGTTTTGTGTGCAAATCTTGGAGGCTTTGTCAGAATTCATGCACATGAATTAAAAATATTTTTTTTTAGCGATCACTTTGAGCTGGTCACATCGAGGCTCTGAACCTTAAAGTTACTTTTTTTTCTTATGAGAAGCACTCATTGTAAAATTATATCATAAACCCCATGAGCTGCTTGTTCCTTCTGCCTCAGCCAGGGTTTCTCTTTGACAGTGTAATGGTTACTTTTTCCATTTGAACTGTAATTTAAAAAACTTGCAGTTTCTCTCAATTTCCCATCAAATCCATGAGCAATTTACAGATGTGTGCACTTCCCAGCTAGGAACCCCATCAGTGGGCAGCATAGCACATAATGATCTATATTTTAACTTTTTTTTATTTTCTTGATGAGTATAAATTGTTCATTTCAGATGCTTGCGGTAATCGTTGTTGCAGCTAGAGTGGTGGCATAACCCCATGTGCTTAGCTGCTGTAGTGCCAAAGGTTACAAGAAATTGGGTATCTTAGAGCATTGCAATCATTGACCTAGGCACACATGGCTAGTCCTCCTTCTAATTCTGATTATCAAGCTTTGCAGGTGCTCCCAAGCTGCACATCATGGATAAGCTGCCACTGCTGCTACCGTCTCCACTAACCAGTACTCAGAACCCAGAAGTGCTGCTGATACAATAATGAACCATCACTATCTCGCCGCCATTTCGTGCATGCTCAAAATAGTGAGGGAACTCCCATGCTCCATCATGTGTAATAAAGCGTGCACAGCATTTTTAATGCAAGACTTCTCCATGACTCCGCAAACTGTTCACACTCCCACTGATTTTAATGTAATATTGACGTCTTAACCCGGTTTTCTGTATGTTAGTGTGAGTGTAAAAAACCATTTAAGAATAAAAAATGAATAAATCAAGATGCCCCAGCAGATTGATGAGTAGCCTGAAATAGAAATAAGAATTTAAAAAAATCTGAAGAGAAAAATTATTTATTAGTTATTTATATCATTGTTTCTTTTTTCTTTGAAAAAAAAAAAAAAACATTTTCTTATTGTTGATATATGTTCTTGTGCTTTTTTTCTTTTTTCTACAGTTTCACTCACAGAATAAACTGAATGAGCATGTCCAGATTGGGGTGTCTAAAAAAAGTAACCACCTCCATGTTTTGACATGCCAAGTTTTAAATCTTGATGATTTCACTTGGTGTAAAATGCTCCTGGCTTTTTGACTTGTTGATGACCGACCTGGATATTTATTCCATGTGTGAAGAATACAACATCCTTTTCTTCCAAAAATCCTCTGGAACAGGGATTTATCTGACCACAGCACACATTTCAGCTTTGTAATGATCCAACTTAAAGTTAAAACTGCGTTAGTTTGTTAGGTAGTTAGTTAGAACCTTCTCCAGGATATGATTGCATCCTATGCATCCCTTTATGCAGAAAATATTTTAACGCTTTGTCTCTTAATATTTTTGCAGTTTTGTGGTTTCTCATGGGGATATGTTTAATACCTGCTTTAAAACAAATGGTTTAAAGTAATTTTCTAGAATCTGTAAGTAGATGTGGTTATGTAACTAAAGTAACAATTGACATATGTTTGTAAGGATTATGATTATTGATTAATTAATATTTATCAAGAATTATAACTTAAAATCATAATTTAAAAAAAATATTAATTTCTTTATCAAAAATCATGACTTATGAATAGAAAGCAGAGATGTCCTCTGGTGTTGTGAGTATGGGCTCAGAGCTCTTTAATAATTACAGAATTATTAACCAAAACCACAAAATGTCACTGTTTATTCAACCGCTTCACCGAAAGCTAGGGATCTTTGACCTTGTTTTGACAGATAAATCACTCTTGCACGAAATAAACACAAACGCTTTTCTTAATTATATATATGAAGATTTACTGAAGCCAAATAATCCTGATATCCCATTATTCTGGTTCAAAAACCTTCACCTAACTAACAAGCACCATTCTACAAAAATTGAATAAAATCCACTACCTAACAACAATAATAAAGGAAAAATACATCCTCATTTAGTGTCTATGAAGATCAAACCAGCAGTTTTATGGACAAAATGTGCAATTTGGGTTAAATGGAAAGAGAAGTCCTCCTGGGGTATTAATGTCTTGATTGCAGCGATCTGCTGATAGAACGGTGGAGCCACGCCCCTTTAGCCTCTACCGGCTGAACGCTCCAAATCTCGAACAAAGAGTCATAAAACTCTGAGGCGGGAACTCAGTGGAAAAACTCCAGTAATAAAACTAGAACAAAAGAGTGCTTTGAGTGAAAAGCTTGTCCAACTTCTAACTCCTGGCTGATTTGGGATCAGCCGGACAAAACATTAACCACGCACGATTCAGCAGCGCTTGCGCAGCAAATCAAAACACAGATCAGCATAAAACACTTCAATCAGTATTGCATGCAACAAGTTGATACCTTAGATTAACTGCAGGTGATTCTAAAATCACCTTCACTATGCCTCATCCTGCCCAGACCTCTAAATGCACTTATCCGGTTTAATATAAAAAAAGAACGAAATTACTTTGACTTTGATTTCTTCTCTCCACAGTTGAGGAGGGATCAGGTCTGAAGAAAAATGAGGGGGGGGGTGGGGACCACATGTCCGTGATCAACTCAAGAAAAAAAAAACGGTAACTTCTCATCCGTCCAGGAGGGGAAAATTATGAAGAACCGTTAGTCAACTGAATCAACAAGGAGGAAACTCATCTCCTTGGAAATAAACCTCTGTGGGTTTTCACCTGCGCCGGGTGTCGGCCGATCTTCGATCGGCGAATAAATCTGCTGATCTTCTTGTATCAGACAGATTTCCAGCTTTCAAGCTCTTCCGGGAATGGCCTTGTGGAGCAAAAGTTCGCCTGCGAGCTTTCGTCTCTCCAGATATGCGCCTCTGATGTGCTGTCCTGTGAGACATGCGGGAAATGGCAACGAAACTTTCCCCCTCGGTCAGTTTTAACTCTCGGGGACGTCAGAGCTGCGACGTCTGTTGAGCTGCGCATGTCAAAATGTGCGACAAAAATGGAGGACCCCAACATGTTTAATATGATTTTTAAAGAAATCATCCTTTATCCTCTTTTTCTTGATATCTTAGGACAACTTATGATCATTAATAACTTGATACTTGAAAAATTACCCTCTCATTTCATCATATGTAAGCTCTTCAGTCTCAACTATTGTGGTACACTTCTGCAAAAGAAAAGAGAATTAATACATAACTCACTCTCACCTCATTTTACAATATCTACTAGCAGGAGGTTGTATAGAGTTATATTGTCTGGGCTTCAAAATCACAAATTTGGCTGCACTGTGGTGCAATTTGTAGCACTGTTGCCTTGCAGCAGAAGGTCCTGGGTTCACCCCCCGGCCGGGGGTCTTTCTGCATGGAGTTTGCATGTTCTCCCAGTGCATGCGTGGGTGCTCTCCGGCTTCCTCCCACAGTCCAAAAACATGGCTGTTAGGTTAAATGGTCTCTCTTAGTTGCCCTCAGGTGTGCTTGATTGTTTTTCCTGTGAGTCTGTGTTGCCTTGCGATAGACTGGCGACCTGTCTAGGGTGTACCCTACCTTTATTAAGAACTGACAAATCAGCTCTTGTTGCTGCATCACTGCAGTGAAAGAGGTCCACACTACATGACAAAAATTTGTCATTTCCCACTTTTGAGTCATATTCAGTTATTTCCAAACCACTTCTCTTAATACAAATGTCCAAATAACATCTTTTTCAAAGGAAACACGCTGAGCAACAGTCTTTCCCTAATAAAAAATAAGTCATGTGTTTTATATTGGCAACAAAGTTTATATCAGGTTATTTTTGCAATTTTCGTTTCCCAGAGTGTAAAATAACTTTCTAATGTAATAAAAAGGATATGAAACAGGAATCTTTACAGGCTTTCATAAATGGAGAATAACACTGTTAATATCAGACAGAGCCACATATGCATGCACCAGGACAAGAGTATGAATTACTTTCAGTTCCAAACATTATAAAATGTTCTGTGACAAATTTTCTTGACATATTTTTAAGTGGATTCTGCAGATTCAGCTAACCACCTCGGTTATCGATTATACAGATATATATTGTTCCATAAATCTGTATAATCGATAACCACCTCGGTTATCGATTATACAGGTATATATTGATCCATAAACTGGCTGCAGATCCTTCTGTATCAAAGAATTTCAGACTCCATATTTTCCTTTTTGAAGATTTTCTTTTTGATAGGTGTTTCTGCCTTGATCAATACCACCACCCTCCGCCTCTCTGTACCATTGGAGGTCTACTTCATCACTAGAGGAAAACAATTTCATCCACTGGCTCCACCTCATTCTCCATTCGACTGTGAGGAGAGTGCATGTGTAAAAGGGCGGGCAACAAGCTTTAGTTTTCCTTCTGCAGGCTTTAAGTCAACAGGCTAAACAGCATTTCTTCAATGTGTAGAATAAGGGAGTTGAGTTCTGGGCAGCTGCTGCACTGAGAGGGAGACAACCGAAATCTGTGAGTATTGTCTGGCACTGGAGAGAGGGAGATGGAGGAGTGAAAGATCTGAGCAACAGAGGTAAGTCTCTCCGGATTCTCAAAGTGATTACCTCTGGAAGTGAAGTCGTCGCTCACATCTGCAATTATCACGCCTGTCTATCTCTTGATGAAGGACTGGTGATAGTTATGCTGAATATTTTTTTATCACTGGAGTGATTCAGCTTTATTTATCATAAGTGAACCATTATGTAAATCAAATTTAGCTTCTAAAAGGAGCACACTTTTTATTTCATCAGTCATACGTCTGTGCACTCGGTCCTCGTTTTCTGCTACCTGGAATTTTTGTCACATAAAATGGAAGAAGATTGTGGAACCCACTGAGAGTAAATTGTGGTCTGCTTGGGGCTGCTGAGAAACTGCACTTGATCACGAAACACTTGCCGTTGCAATTATGGTCAAAGCACCCACGTCTGAATCAATCGCCCTCGGGCCAAACACACCAAACGATGCCCAGGAGACCCCTGTCCAACAGTCCAGCCTGCTAAAAACACCTCTCAAAGAGATCACAGTGTCTTTCATCAGGAGGACCAAAATCCATGGTTTGAAGTTCATATTCTCTCCAAACAAGTCAAAACCACAGCAGCTTATCTGGACTCTGGCTTTCTTCCTTTGCATAAGTCTTCTCTGCACCTGGTCCTGGAACCGGATTCTCTATCTGATGTCCTACCCTGCTGTCACAAAGATCTACATGGTTTGGGCTCACAACATGTCCTTCCCAGCGGTCACTTTCTGCAACAAGAACGTGTTTCGTGCATCCAGTATGACTAAGGATGACCTGTATCATAGCGGTTACTGGATGGACCTCTTGTATCATAACCACACTGTGATAAAAAGGAGCTTGTCCATCCTGAAAGAAAGTCACAAACCAGCTCTCCTGAGTCTACTGGACTTCCAGAACTACACCCCACCCCCTGATTATGTCGTTAACACCACAGAGATGATGGGTCGACTGGGCCACCAGCTAGAGGACATGCTGCTGGAGTGCAGGTTTCGTGGGGAGACCTGCACTTACAAAAACTTCAGCACTGTATGTAGAAAGAGAAAGATGGTGCTTGCCAGGTGTGGAGTGTTGGTAGCAAGGTGTATTAATAATTTATTTGACAAAGCCCCTTAAGAGCAAGATTTCTCTCAGGCTGTTTTGACGTGCTTATGTTTAGTAGCTGAAAAAAAAGCCAGTCCTGTTTTTCCCTCTCAAACATGACAGCTTTTTCCTCATTAAACCGACATTTCCTAAAGCCTCCCAAGAAAACAAGTACAGCAGTACCTCTAAGTCATCATCTATGACTAGTGTCAACTTTTTAAACATGTTTTATTTAGCTGTGGTCACCGAAAAGGTTTGAATGTGCAATAATATTGTGAAGACAGTAATACTAAGCAAAATTAAAATCTGAATGTTAATATATTAGTTAATATATTAGTTTCTCAAATTAAACATCTTAATGGCCTGGGGAAAATACTATAGCTAATGCAGAAATCAATTTTTGATAAAGCCGGTCCAAGGTATAAGCAAACTAAGCTGCTGCTTAAGGTCCCTCAACCCAGCACGGTGCCCCCATGAGTGATTCACACACAGCGTGCAGATTTTAAAACTTTCTAGTTATCTTTATCAAGAGTAATAAAAATTTGCATGGAAGGTTTGATAGAATTAGATTTAAAAAAAAGTAAATTAATTTAGTAATTTATTTAACTACTAAATACCATTAACCACTTCCAAAAGAAATACTAAGGTATGCAGTATTACTATCTGCTTGTGGTATTGAAATATCTTTTATTTTATTTTTTAGATTTATTTCTTAGACTAAAGACTCAACAAAGAACTGTTGTTGTTTAATTAAATTGCATCTAAACAAAATTATTTATATAAAAGGTATTTTCCCTCTTACAGATGTTGTTATCTTTTTAATTTTTTGTAAATGTTTTAGATCATCAAACAATTTTAATATCAGACAAAGATAACCTGGGAAAATGAAAATAGCAGTTTTCAATTGATGGTTTCATTTATCAGGGGGAATAAAGCTTTACAAACCAATCTTGCTAAAGCCCATTTAAATCATAAATACACTGTGATTAACATTGCTTTTTAGGAAACAGTTTAATTTCACTTGGGAGTCTAAATTAACGCTAGACCTGTAGAATCAGGAGATTCACGTAAACAGAGACTGTCTGACAACATGAAGAATGTTAAAATATCCCACAGTGCAAGTCGTTGAGACTGCAGAGAACCACAGTGAGAGCCATTCCACAAATGTAGAACTCATGTGACAGTGGTGAACGTTCCCAGGAGTGAGGAGCCTCCTGGTTAAAAAACTCTTAGCACCTCAAGCCTCTCTTCCCTCCATTAAGCTCACTGCTCATGATTCATCAATAAGAAAGGGGCTGGGCAAAAACGGTATCCATGGTAGATTTCCAAACGAAAAAGGCCCATCTCACATTTACCAATAAACACCTTGATGATCCCTAAGAAAGTCAAACATGGTGGCAGTAGTGTGGTGGTTTGGTGCTGCTTAATGACCTGGATGACTTGTAATTAATGGAACCATCAGTTTTGCTCTCTACCATAAAATCCTGGAAGAAAATATTATGCCATCAGTTAGTGACCTTAAGGTCACAGGCATTTACTTAAATTTGCAGCAGGACAATGATCCAAAGCATTTATGTTTTGTTGGTTTTCAGGTTTTAACTAGCGCTGCTTTCTTTTCTACCCTTAAATGCAGCGACATGTTCTACTTTTGATAGATTTGGCTTAGATCATTTACTAAGTACTACCAATAAAGACACTTTTTGTCGACTGTGAAGCCTGAATGTAGCTGCGGATTGGTTCAAAGGAGCTGTTGCGTCATTAAAGTGGAGGAACTGTTTACATGTTGGAATTAAACGTACTGCTCTTACTGCACTAAACACAAGGTGTAATGCTACTAAACAGGTAAAAGCACTAGAGTTTACAGTAAGTACACTCTACACAAAAACAAGAGGAACAGATTTAAACTTATGCACCTTCAACATCTTATTTGCAGTAGTTTTTATTGATGATATTTAAAGCAATAATGGTGGAGTCACATTTATTGCACACTGTAACTGCAATTAAATTCAACACATTTCCTTTCCAATTAAACAGGCCCATCCTTCCTGACCAGAAAAAAAATGACTAGGTATGAGAAATAAACTTACCTCCTCATTTGCTTTTATTTATTGCTACGTATTCAATAAATAATGTGAAATAAAAAATGTGTGTAAAGCAAATGAAAATCGTTTGATATGATCAATGTGAATGTTTATTACTACACAATGAAACTAGGGGTGTATGTTTAAAGGCAAAAATATGCGAACATTGAGCATGGGGAATTAATAAATATTATTGGATTTTTGGCTGGAGCTCCAAATCAAATTCTGCTTAGAGTCTCATATTAGTTTGGGCCAACTTAGATTTTTGAGTAACTGGATTGTAGAAGTGGAAAGCATTCCCAGTCAGTCTGATGCCTATATCCCCTAAAATGTTCACAGGGTATAAAAAAACAAAGAAGTGACAAAGAGTGACTGTAAAGGATTTTAACAAGTCATTTTATATGTTGGGTAAGGGTAGTTAAGTTCTGGTTTTACTGGTGGAGATCAGATCATTAATATTTCAGTTATAAAAACCAAAACAATAAACAGTGAAAGCTTTAAGCAGTGCAATATGTGAAATATAAAAGTGTTGCAAGAGCTCGGCTGGGCATGGCAGCTTCACTGTTTCTTTAAAATATCAGCACAAAGCTTTTACAGTATTAAAAAATCCATCTTCATAGCTAGAAACAGTCATATTTTGCATTTAAGCTATGCTTACAACTGAACCATCACTTGTCATAGCTGAAGTGTGACTTTCAGGCCCTCTTATTTTATTTAAATTGCAGTGTAAAATTTTTAAAAGTCACCAGTTAGATGGTTTCGAGTCACTTAGCAGACCTCATTATATGGCCTGCAGTGGGAAAAGGCATAGAGCTCTGTCGAACAGCATCTGTCGGAGCTGCACGAAAGTCTGTGTGAGTCTGGACACGGAACACTGACTCTGATCTCTGGAGATCAGCTTTGCCCAGCTGGCTGGATTTCTGCCAGCAGACCCCTTAAAACAGCCTTGTTACAGAGGATAACTGATGAAAAGTCACCAAGAGCTGGTGTTGTGTCTTTCCTGAAGTGAAATTGATTCTGACAAGTGCTAAAGATATGAGGATGGCTGAAAACCACTGGCTGAGCTTTATGCTGCTTTGTGGTGTTCTTTGTGAGTTGTTAAACTGCTTGGATGGCTCTACTCATTAAGCTGGAAGTATGACTCAGTGTATTAAGTCCCTACTTTGTGTGTAAAAGAGACCATTAAACATTTATTAACAAGAGATCATCTAATGATATTTTTACCTTCAGAGCTTCATCCATTCTTTGTGGCATATATTCAACAATATGTCAGAAATTGTCAGAGATGTGGATCCATATTGAGATGATGGCATCATCCAGTGGCTGCAGGTTTCACTGCCGCACATCCATGATCATTTCCACCACATTGCAAATGTGCTCTGTTGAACTGAGATCTGTTGATCATGGACTTCACTTGAGTACTGTAAAAATAATTAAAATATGCAAGAAACCAGTTTTAGATGATTTGAGTTTTGTTACATGCATTGTACAGTTAGATATGTCCATCAGAAGATGGGTTCACTGTGGTCATAAAGTGATGGAACAAAATTCCGGTAGGTTGTTGTGTTTAAACCATGCTTCCCCATTTGGATGCTTGGTTTGAACTTTAGCAGGTCATCTTCACCACATTTAGATTGACACATTAGATGACTAAAAGAATTATGCTGCTGCCACATTATTGGCCAGTTCAGTTTTTGTATTATAAGCAGTTGAAATATTACTTTATAAAGTGTTCAGAGTGTCTGTATTTTGATATAATTAACTAATATCTACAAATGTATCTTGTATTAGTTAAATATTTCAGTACATTAACTGACACATTGACTTGTTTGTAGGCTGCAATGGTTTTTCGTTTGCTTATGAGATTGAACTCATGCATATTTGCTGTGAACTCTCAAAAACAGCTTTAAAAGGCTTAAAAAAGAAATATTGCTATTGTTTGTTGCAAAGCCTCATACTGTATATGATTATTATTTTATAATTGTATTTTGTGCATTAATATGAAATGCATAATCTTAACAGCATCAGTTTAACACAGTTGAAAGCTGTGTTGCTGTCTGCTTGTACAGCTTTGGATTTTGTGGTGCTGTTTGCCTGAAGGCAGCATATCAAAAATGTTTATGGAGATGGTGTAAGGAGTCTAATACAATCTTCTGAATCCTGTGCCTGCAGCCGTTCTGAAACTGATCATGGACAGAGGATAAGGACACTTCAAGGATCTTCTCAGCCCCTCTCACTGTCCTCTGCAGGGCGCTCTTGTTTGTTGTATTGCAGATGGAATACCATTCTGAGATGCAGAATGCTTTGGGGATGCTAGTAGGATCAATCTTTAGTTTGTTACTTTGTTTGTTAAAGTCCAGTCTCTGCTGGGACAGTTTCAAGTCCCCAGAGATCCATACTCCAAAAAATTAATTCTCTGTCTCATGATCACTGATGCTGAGAGGTATGCTAAAGTTGTGACCTTAAAGATCATTTCCTTTGTTTTGTCCATGCTGACCACCACTTTGTTGTCTCTTTAGTAGCCCTCTAGTTGTTTGATGTTTTACTGTACATTGAGTCATTATTTTTATAAATGAGTCCTACTACTTTGGCATTATCTGAGTTTGTATCTGGACACTATCATGCTTTTGGTATTTAAACATTTCCAAAGATGATAGAAATTTTCTTATTTAGTTTTTCTTTTTCCAATCGCAGCTGAATAAAATTAAAACAAAAATCCATGAACTCTGAGGAAAAACCTCTATAAATGTGAAGGATGTTTGGTGAGAAAAAAAACATGCAGTGACTAAACATTAAATATTAAGAGCTGCTGTGCTATACTGGCATTGCTTGAATCCCAGTTTAGAGGTTCTTTCTGTGACCAGATAGATTTCTCCGTCTGTGTTTCAGGTTCAGTGACAGTAAAACACTATATTTACTCCAAATCACTCAGGGGATCCTTGGGTTTAAATTGGGTAAAGATTGATGGCTGTTGCTGCCGCCGTGGTGCACTCGTTAATTTTTTAAAGCAGAGCCAGGTGCCCGTTCAAAGCCAACTCTTCTTTCTCTGATAATCAGAAAACCTCTGGAATGATTACCTCTTCTACACAATTACATGCTGACATGTAATACATCTTGTACTGGTGCACAGCTTGCCACGGCTCTGTGGAGAGGTTGTTATTCAAACTTTTCTTTTTCGCTTTCTTTTGTTCTTTTCACAGATTTACACCCGCTACGGGAAATGCTACACCTTCAACTCGGGGTTAGATGGCAACCCTTTGCTGACCACACTGAAAGGAGGCACAGGGAATGGCTTGGAAATCATGCTGGACATCCAGCAGGATGAATACCTGCCTGTTTGGGGAGAGACAGGTCGGTGCAACTTTAAACACTATTCTTACTTACACTAACAGGTTAACGGATTTATGGAAACCTCAGAATCTTGCTGTACTTTTTGCTTTTGTGTTGATTATATGATGTTTAAATAAACAAAGGAGCTACAGTGCTTTGCAAAAGTATTCCTACCACTTCATCTATTTCACATTTTGTTATGTTACAACCACAACTTTCGATGTTTTTAATTAGGATTTCTTTTTTGCTTGTTTTGACCTAAACTAAGTAGCACATAATAGTACAGCAGAAGGAAAAGGACACATGCTTTTCAGTATTTTTTAAAAAGGAAAATTTATGCAGTTTTCACTCCCTTTACACTAATACCACTAAATACAACCCAATGCAACTAATTCCCTTCGGAAGCACTACATTAGTAAATAAAGGCCCACTGTGTGTAATTTAATCTCATTAAAATACAGCTGTAAAGGCCTCAGAGAGGACCTTAGTAAACAACAGCATCATGTAGCCGAAGTAAGACACCAGATAGGTGAGGGATAAAATTGTAGGGAGGTTTAAAGCAAAGTTATGGTAGAAAATTATTTCTCAAACCTTGGACATTACCTCGAACACTTTTTAATACATCATCTGGAAATATAAAGTATATGGCACAACTACAAACCTACCAAGAGATGTCTATCCACCTAAACTGACTGCATTAACTATTTATCAGATAAGCATCCAAAAGGGAACTCTAGTAGAGCTGCATTCACAAATCTGAATTTTATGGAAACGTGGCAAGAAGAAACCTGTTGTTGAAAGGAAGTCATAAGATGTCTTCAATTTATGTTGCCACAAGTTATGTAGGGGAAACGGGAAACGTGGAAGAAGGTGCTCTGATCAGATGGGAAGTTAAACTTTTTAACTTACATGCATAATATTAGGTGAGGTGGGACACTAACACCCAAAACATACCTTGAAAGATTGTGGTGGCAGTATCATGCTGTGGGGATGCTTTCTATACCAAGAACAGAAACCTTGGTTAGGGCTATTGGATGGAGCCAAATACAGACGACACCTTTTAGAGACTGCTGATGACTTCAGACTGGGATGAAGGTTCGCCTTTCAGCAGGACAACAGACCCAAAGAGCTACAGTGGAATGTTTTAATTCAAAGCATATTCATATGTTACATTGACCTTGTCAAAGCCCAGAACTAAATCCGAATGGGAATCTATGGCAAGAAAATAGATTTTTGCAGAGGCTGTATTACCCGAAGAGGCCTAATACAAATACACAAAAATTCAGATATTTATTTAAGTGTGTAAAAAACCCTTCTTTCTACCTGATGCTGGCCTGATTACATTTATGAGTATAATATGCCAAAATGTTTACACAATTCAAGGGACATGAATACTTTTGGAAAGCACTATAGCAAAAATGAAACAATGTCCTCTGCAGAATTGTATTGTTTTTATATGTTTCCTCAGGTGTACCACTGTTATTAGATTTAATAAAGTGTGCTGTAATACATCAGCATCACTATATTCAGCATCCGGTAAATCTTTGGTTCTATTTAAAATGATTTAGTACACCAACACTTTCAGTGGTATTGATTCAACCATAAGCTTTTAAAACAACCTGTTAATAGAAAATCTGTTAATCGTTGATAGCTGAAACAGCCAAGTGCCCAAAGAGTGGCTTCACTTAGACAGCCGCACATGTTATATTTTCTGGGGTGCTGTATCCACAGATGAGACATCGTACGAAGCAGGCATCAAGGTTCAGATCCACACCCAAGACGAGCCGCCCTTCATTGACCAGCTGGGATTCGGTGTAGCCCCTGGTTTTCAAACTTTTGTGTCATGTCAACAGCAACTGGTACCTAACATTTAGCCTCTGATCTCTTCTTATTTTCGCCCGCCTCATTGAGTGTTTGTCCCCCCGAATTCTTGCCAGCCAGTGTACATTATCTCTGTGTCAAGGAGCATGGAGCCAAACCAATTTGCTGATTTATCCTATGTGAGAAAAGTGGAGTAAGTGTGGTTTCCATTAAATGAAACTTGGGGAATTAAAGCAGAAAGAATTATTGACAGAGCAGGGCCAAGTAATGATTAGATGGAAGCATATGAGCGTGATGTGCCTTTCAGAGCCAAAACCACCTAAGACTACAAAGCTTGCAAAAATATATGGTTGCTTAGACAGAGTCATCTATTTTTAGCCAGAGTGAAAAAATATGAATGCATCTTTTTGATCACTGCGAAACCGATCAGAAATTACAAAGTATGCACAGCGTGTTATTGTTCAAAGTGTTTTTATTTGCAGCTTTTAAAAAGAAAATGATCTTACAGCAGCCCCTGTTAAAAGTAACAAAAATCTGAAAGCCCTTGAATAATTTCTTGAGGGAAAGGTGTAAAGAAAAAGCCTGGTAGACTTTTTGTTGTGATGGCTAATTCCCCACTTCAAGCAGGTCTAAAAAAAATACTTTTTTATGAGAGCAATGACCTACGGCTACTTTGCACAGACTTTGATTTAAGGACACAATTTAATGACAAGAACAAAAGCCTGTGGCGGGGTTTGTTGACTGCAGAAAATTTGCACGACAGCCACAGTTCAACCGCTGTCAGTGAAGGATGAAAAGTAATAACTATAGTGGAGCCTGAATTGATTGAAAGGGCTGTCATGGATAGTCATAACAGTTAGATCATGGATTTCCAATCCAAATCTAATAACACTGTACAGCATTTATGTGATGTTGCCTGTAGAACAGATTCCAGTTAGGTCTCTTTTTGTCTTTTCTAGAAAAACACACAAGACAAATCGCCATTGACTTTTCAGACAGAAGCAGGGACAGAAAAGAGAAATAGCTTCTGTTAAAAATGCAATGGTGCCACAAAGAGCTTTAAATTCTGTGGTGATTATAATTTTTATGCTTTACGATCAACCGTATTATTGTATTGTGCTGCAGGCTCATTAAAATTTCCAGCACATAATCAGTTAAAATGAAGTAAGGGATACTTGAGCTGTTAATAAAATTAATTTTCTTTTCCAGATTTAAATGATTTTGCTCTGAAAGTTAATCGGCTTGCCTGCTTCATCAGCATGAACCAATTGTTAATGTGAAATCTGTCTTGTTTAAGCAGAATAGCATGGGATGATCGAGGCATATTTTTGACACTTGGACACCACAAAAAGAGAACTTGCTATGAAAAACAGAACTATCTTATTGTCGTCTTTTAAATGTCATCAGTGCTCAAAGTTTACCATCATCCAACTATCATCAAGAAGTGAATCAGGTGTATTAATCACCATCACAGAGTTTCATCCTGAAAGTAAAAGAGCAAAGATTAGTCATTAATAATCATGACACGAGAAGCCATAACAGTGACAGCCAAAAGACGTGTTTACGAGTTGAAAGATGGGCTGCATTAATTAGATTGTCATTAAAGTCTGGCAAGCATTCATATCAGTCAGTGTCCTATGAGTACAGTATGCGACAATCAGTGTAGACTTAAGATAAAGGATACCTCACTTCAACATTTTCATGTGTGACTTCTTTTTCAGAGGAGTTTCATTTTAAAACCCTATTCTGGATTAGAACTGAGTTCAATTCAGGTGTTGAATGCAAATTTCAGATGCAACAATCAGAATTTTGTGGCCAATTTTAAATCTTTGAGTCCTTTGAATCCTTGAGTGCCAAGGTGTATTTTGATGCTATGATTAAGCCACATATCATATAGTGCAAAACACGTTGGGGGTCAGATTGCAAAGCAACATTAAAACCAGTTAAAACAGTTTATAAACAAGATTAAAAAGTATTAAATTAAACTAATGCTAATGTTCATTATGTAAGTTTGGTTACTTACTTAGATAATGAGGAACTGACTAATGACCATCTTGGTTAAACTCTAAGACGGCGCTGTGGATGGCATTAGATCTCTTGTACTTTATGTTTTATGTGCTTTCTCTGTTCTGCCACCATTCTGTGGTCACTTACACTATAGAGGAACTCCTAAACATCAGACAGTCCTCTTTTGGCATTTGTTTCTCCATTTTTCATCTGGCGGTGCAGCAGGATTTACCGGAGACACAGATGAGGTAAACCGGCAATCAAGCTCGTGAAGCTTCAGTGACGCGGACTCCACACACCCTTGCCCTCAATCCACCTGGCTAATGTCTGCTCCCTGCCCAACAAAATGGACAAACTGCTGCTTCTCAACTCTTAGAACTTAGACTTCCACTGATCTACCGTCCTCTGTTTCACTAAAACTTGGCTCGGTGAGCATACCCCAGACAGGTCACTTCGAATGCTGGGCTTTCAGCTGTTTCAAGCGGACTGCAGCGTGGAGCTCTCAAGTAAAAAAAGAGGAGCTGAAATCTGCTTTTATAATAAATGAAGATTGGTGTACTGATGTCACAGTGTTACAAAAGACATGTGGTCCTCACCTGCGATCATTTATTTATAAACTGTAAACCCTTTCATTCCCTGAGGGAGTTCTCCTCGTTTGCCCTTATCTGTGTTCTCATCCCACCACAAGCCCCAATATCAGAGCCGGAAAAACAGCTCGCTGAGCTGATAACAGACATGGAGAAAAAACACCCAGACCCTCTCATCATTGTTCTTGGGGATTTTAACAGTCCAATCCTCTCCAATGAAGTTCCAAAATATAGTCAACATTATGTGTCCCGCCAGAGATAAAAACACTCTGGACCACTGCTACACAGCTTTACACGGCTATGTTAGGTTTTTCACATGCTTCAAACGTTCCACAATAATCCCCAAAAAATGCACCATTACAGAGTTATATGACTACAGACCTGTCACCCTGACATCTGTGGTCATGACCGTCTGGTGCTGAACCATCTGAAGGACATCGCAGGCCTATACATTATCCTGCACCACCTTGACCACCCAGGGACTTACGCCAGGATCCTGTTCATAGACTTCAGCTCGGCCGTTAACATTATCAACTACGACATTCTCCACCAGAAGCTCATCCAGCTTAAAGTGCCGGCCTCTACCTGTCAGTGGCTGTCCAGTTACTTGACTGAGAGCAATCTCCATGTGCATTTTCTAGAAAATGTAAACCCTTACCTTAAATCTGAGATTTCCAAAAGACTTCCAACATTTCCTTATCCAGTGTCTAAACTCTTTTGGAGGTATAAGCAGATGTTCTGGCTGCTTATGGCCCCTTGTTGGACTTTGTACCCCCAAGAGCAAATTAATTTATACAGGGTAGGTTTAGAAATGCTCCAGTTCTATATGTGCCAAAGAAAGCCTTAATTATTTAAAAAATTGTAAGCTGGTGTATAATTATTATGTAAGCTGCAAGTTGGCCCCTTAATGAAATCGTGCTTAGGGCCTCAATCATGGACTGACCCTACCAACTTGTTCCTGAGGCCCTAAGCATAGTTTGAAAGCTAAAAAGGATACAATCAGGCATCGTATTCATGCTTAATTTATCCTACCTGTCTTCACATCCCATATTTCTTACAGCCTAAATAAATCTCAGACATTTGGAAGATAGCTTCTTTCATGTCTTTTCATGTCTTCTGGTTTCCTTTAAAACACCTCATTGATACTGAAAGTATCAATCTAAAGTGCATCTCTAATGCAAACTGCATCCAACAGTGCAGCATAGTTTTCTTTTGGGACATGTACTTTTGCAGGGTATTTTTTGAAGCAGCTGGTCACATCCTGCCCTTTACCTTAGTGTTGCTTGCATTTTAATTTTGATAATGATGTGGGCTGTGTTCCCTCACCCCTCACCCTAGATGAGACGTCCTATGAGGCGGGCATAAAGGTACAGCTTCATTCTCAGTCAGAGCCTCCTTTCCTCCATGAGCTGGGCTTTGGGGTTGCCCCGGGCTTCCAAACATTTGTTTCCATCCAAGAGCAGAGGGTAGCGTATGTGTGACTAGGCTTGCTGCATGCTGCAAAGTACCATATTGTTTAGTTGCTCCACTCTTGTTAAGTTCCACATTTTTATCTGCTGTTTCACCCTCCCTACAAGGAATGGTTTCATGTGCCTCCCCGTTCTGTGTGGCTGAAGCAACTACGTGCAACAGTTTCTGCTGTGTGTTCTTGTCATCTTTGTCTTCTCTTTTTAGAACTTTAGTAGCTAATGTGTGTCGTTCCTTTAAGCTATATACCCAAGTCTGTATGCTAATTAAAGTTTAGTTTGTTGTTTGGTTGTATCCCTTTCTTTTCCATGTACAGCTTTGTCAAAATAATTTCTTTGTTTTGCTTTCATATCTCAGTGGAGCAAAGTATAGAAACTCTGCGTTGTATCATCTGAAAGGACCAGACGGTATGATTTATAAGGTTTTATCCCCTATGAGGATTCTGCCTTGTGGTCTATAATCTAGTTCACTTCTCATCAGGGTGTTCTATCCAGTACATTTCCACACATGAAAGACTGTTGGTTAGAAAGGGAGTTCAATAAAAGCTTAATCATGTTTGCCAGTTTAGGTCCACTCCATCAGCGAATTGCACTCTATCTCTGTCACTGCCTATTGACTAAGTGACCCTTTCATTGTCAGAGTTGGCCTGGTTAGGGCTGCTGTATACGATTGAGACTTCCCCTCGGTCCTAATGTGACAATAGCAACACAATTCTTCTGAGATGTTTGGCAGGAAAAAGCCTTTGGCTCTGATTGCTGGTCAGCCCCATGTTGCATTTCGAAGATACTGCAGATTCAAAGTACTCAAGCAAGTTGTATTATATATGCATACATTTGTTTTGTGTTTTTTTCTCTTTGTTATTGTTTTCTTTTGTCATGAAATTAGTATTAGATGCAACAAGCAAAAGATTGAAAGGGAGGTGAAAAATGGTATCGCTAGTGAGAGGTCAGTTTGTTAAGTACTAGAGAAATAAACGTTTTGAATGGACTGCAGACACACGGAAACAAACCTTACAGTTGTAAACCTGAATAATAAATAAAAACAAAAACTGTTAAAAATTCTGCCACTGAATATTGTTCAGTTACAGATTTTTTTAGGTTGTCCTTTGTAACTCCTAAATGTAGTATCTTGCAAAAGTATAAACATTCCTCATCTCTTTTTATATTTTGTCACATTGCAACCTCAAAATTTAGTGTTTTTAATTGGATTTTATGTGACAGAACCACACAATGTAGAACCACATATTTTTAAAGTGGAAAGAAAATGGTGCATGTTTTTTAAAGGTTTTCAAAAATAAAAATGAAGAGTTTGCTTTGCAGGTATTCAGAACCCTAATGCAAAAACTTGCCTTTACCTAAGCTGCCACATAAGCACAAGGAATGTTGGAGAAATGGCAAAGAAGAAGGTTTTCTGGTTATATGCAAAACACTATGTATGGTGGAAAACTAACACAGCACATCAACCCTGAACACAACATCTCCATTGTGAAAGATGGTGTTGGGAGCATCAAGCTCTTCTTCAGCAGGGACAGGGAAGCTGGTCAGAGCTGATGAGGAAGAAAAGTGAAGAAAACCTGTTAGAGGCTACAAAAAGACTTGAGCCTGGTGCAAAGGATGACCTACTCCCAAGACAGCAACACAAACATACAGGCAGAATGATTTAGATGAAAGCATATTCATTTGTTAAAACAGTCCAGTTAAAGTCCAGATCTAAAACCAATTGAGATACAGTGACAAGAATTGAAAAGTGAATTCCACATACAATCTCCACAGAATCTTACTGAGCTTGAGCCATTTAGCAAATAAGAAGGGGCAAAAAAAAATCTTTCTATAGATGGTGAAGGCATGCAAGAAGCTGTAACTGCAGCCAAAGGTGGTTCCGATTTAACTGGAGAAGCTGGATAAAAATGCATTCTATAGTAAAAACATTGAAAACCATATATCATTTTCCTTTTACTTTACAATCATGTACATATGACTTTGTGTTGGTCTGACACATAAAATCCCAATAAAATAAAGAGAAGTTTGTGGTTGTAACCTGACAAAACGTGAAAAATGTTTAAGAGGTATGCATGCATTTGCAAGGCACTGTAAGGACATTTTAATGAGAGTTCTCTTTCAAATGAAGCAGCAAGCTAACTTTATTATACAAGTGAATTCATTAGAAAATGCAGGTTTCAGATTATAAACTCTATACAATAATCGATGCAAATTTCTTTATTAAGATACTGGAAAATAAATACTAATCAGGACCCAATACATGCAACGCTTCAGAAAACTAAAAATAAACCCTCAAAATTCTGTAACAAAATCTGCTGAATGAATTGTTTTTATTATAAAGACTGTCAATTGTTCAGACTTTTACTGTAAGGGTGTCCATAGATTGTGGTGTCCTCTCCAAACTATCAAGGTTGCTATTTCTAAACCTGTCTCTATTCCCATGGTACTCTGCTTCCTGCCAGGAACCAAACCTGCATCAGTAATTTTCTGCATGATGTCTGCCTGCGGCAACACATGAGCAATAATACTGTTCTTCCTGCAAATGTTTTGCCATTTGTGTCTCAGAGCACATTTTTATTTAAAGACATCTGTTTCTTTAGTGTTTGTGTTGGATTTTGTCAGCTCGTTGTCCTCCTTTGTACTTCGGCTGTGCGCTGTTTTTTTTTTTTTTTCTTTTTTGTTGTTTGGTGTAATCCTGTGAGCCGATGTACTGAGGGAAAACATGTGCTGTTTGCTCTTTCAGCTTCAGTACCTCCCACAACCTTGGGGAGATTGCAAGTCCACACCAATAGACTCAGAATTCTTCTCTACGTACAGCATCACTGCGTGCCGCATTGACTGTGAAACCCGATACCTGCTGGACAACTGCAACTGCAGGATGGTTCACATGCCTGGTATGAATTCAGACCTGGCCTGGCTTGTGAAAATCTTTTTTTTCCTCCTGTGGTGCCTAAATATGTAATGAGTTTTACATTTACATTATTTCAAATAGGTACTTCAACAGTTTGCACACCTGAGCAGTATAAAGAATGTGCTGACCCAGCTTTAGGTGAGCCGACACATTTTTTCATGTTCAGCATGAGTATTTTTTATATTAATGTGTAAAACCCAGAGCTCAGCGGCATCACCATGAGCATATTCCAAGCTTTAGATAGTACTTATGTTGCTTCAGCTAGAAATTATCTGAGGGGAACTCAGATAGTGCTGAAGCAAAATAATAAAATTATTGTTGAAAAAGTCCATTATAAAGATTTGTGATGTGACTGTGCTTCGCTGAGCTCAAATAAATTGCACCAGTTTTATTCCCTCCCCCCTCCTCTTCTTTTCAGTAATATGGCTTCAGTCATTATTTGCTTTCATGGAAAGTGAACGATGGCAGCGAATGTATTTCTGTTTTATGCAGCGATATTTTTAGCACAAACTAAAAGCTGCTATTTCCAGGTTTGTTTGTTTTTTGGGTTTTTTTTTGCTTTCAAAGAGATCACAGTATTTTCAAATGACTTTGATCATCCACAGACTTTTTGGTAGAGAAAGACAACGATTACTGTGTCTGTCAGACCCCCTGCAACATGACTCGTTATGGCAAGGAGCTGTCCATGGTAAAGATCCCCAGTAAGGCATCTGCTAAATATCTGGCTAAGAAATTCAACAAAACTGAGCAATATATTGGGTAAGTATTATGTAGTATCAGTGAAGTATTTAGTTAATTATCTTTTTTCCCTGATGCATTTTAAACTAAGTCTCCATCGTTCACCTTCAATGTAACAATAATGAAAGAATCAGGCTCAAGAAAATGTGAGATATTAGCTAATCCAATGTTCTATCACAGAATATAATATATGCTGGGTATGCTCTCATCTGTCTTCTCTGCAGAGAAAATATATTGGTGTTGGACATCTTCTTCGAAGCTCTAAACTATGAGAAAATTGAACAGAAGAAGGCCTATGAAATTGCAGGGCTTCTCGGTAAGAATCTTGCAGTTGCCTGTCCTTTCAGATTGGAGGGGGGAAAAAAGTAGGGCTTTGGTATCTGCACTCAGCATATCCCTGGCACAGAGTTCACATTGTGTGTTAGTGCCTGGTGCTTTGAGGGTTCTTCTTTGAACTTCAGAAAGGCTGAACACGTTTTCATAATCTGATGCTCTTGCAAGGGCAGCAGGGCTTGGTGTGATGAGAAACTGCGCCTGCGTGGACACTTTTGACAATTCTGTTCAGATTGCTGAGAGATACAGCGAATTAGATTTGACAGCGCTGCGAATGGTTTCATGCACCATTGTTCAATTGCTGTACCTGCCTATATCTGTTAATCTCTTCATCTGTAGGTGACATTGGAGGTCAGATGGGGCTATTTATTGGAGCCAGTGTTCTAACAATACTGGAAATATTCGACTACCTATATGAGGTAAAGTGTGTTTTTTTACTTATTGAAATATATTTTGGAGCTTTTAGTATCATTAGGGGTCCAGAGCGATTATTTTTTTGTTTGTTTTTATTCTATGTACCCTTTATTTTACATGGAGAATCTGCTTGAGATTTACAATCCGTTGTGCAAGGGTGTTCTCGCCAACATTGGCTGCAATGCAAAGCTTCATACGTTTCATACCATAAAGACAAAGCAGCAAACTAAAAAGACTTCTTCCCAAACTCTGTCTGGCATTTTTAAACCAAATATCCTCTGTCAAAATCCGGATACAAATGGGACAGGAGATAAGGAGGGAGCATGCCCAAAATAGCCTCGTGAACTGTAGTATACCAGTGACCAGTCGACCAGTTGAAAGGACGAGGACCATCCAACCTGGGCATATGAGCCTTCAATTATAAGATTTCTTTGTCCTCCATGATAAACAGAGTTCAGTGACTAACAATTTAAAGGGTATAAAACATCACCATAATCTAGAACTGCTATAAATGGAGTCAATTTGGTCAGAAATTAAAGTGTTTTCTTATTTTAGGATAGTATCTGGAAAATCCATTCATATGGCTGTAAAATTTTCCATCACATTTCATGTTACAACTAAAAGCTTCAATAGGTTTTATGGGATAGTATGTGACAGACCAACACAAAGTAGTCCATCATCGTCAGGTCAGGAAAATGATACATGGTTTTCTAAAGTGTTTTACATATAAACATTTGAGTGTGGCATGCATTTGTACAGCCCCTCTGAGTTAGTGCTTTGTAAGATCAAACTTTTGTTGCAAATGTAGCTTTGAGTCCATCAGGGAATATCTCTATCAGAAGCAGAGGTTTCTGCGAATTCTTTTTTACAATATGATGATGGACGATGATGGACTGAACCATGTTCTAGGACATATTAGGACAGCTTAGGATCATTTTTCATAACCTAAAACTTCCAATTGTCCTAACTTCTTCCCAGTTTTATCCCTGTCCTGTCTGATATGTTTGTTCATCTTAATGATGCTGTTTTTTTGTTAATGTTTTAAAAAACCCTTTGATACTTTCATAGAACAGCTGGATTAATACTGACTATAAATTACATACAGGTGGACTCTTGACTTTTGACTGGACTGCACTGGGTTTTATTTAGTGGGGTTGAACAGAAATGCAAACTACACTATTTTTATTTGTAAAAAAACCCCAAAATATTCTGCATTATTTTGCTTCTAAAAAATGTAAGACACTGAGGCGACTGTGGCTCAGTAGGAAGAGTAGTTGTCTTGCAATCAGAATGTTGTAGGTTTGATTCCAGCTGCCTCCTGCCATATGTCGATGTGCCCCTGGGCACTTAACCTCAAGTTGCCTACCGATCTGCGTATCGGTGTATGAATGTGTGAATGAATGAGTGCGATAGGGTGAATGTGGCTCTAGTGTAAAGCGCTTTGAGCGGTCTGTATGACTATGCTATATAAGTTCAGTCCATTTACATCTGCTGAATCTGTTGCTACCTTCAGAACTACGGTTTGTTTGGACCTTATAGAATTTGTCCAAAGCAATCTTTATGTTGGGAAAAAGAGGGAACTGATGGGGAAAATTCAACTGCTGTTCACACATGCACCTGACAACAGGAGATCCTCCACTTGAGAAGTGGAGAAGAGAGAAGAAGAAATATAACAGCAAGGACAATAAGTTGATTATTGACAATTTAAGACACGATGCAAAAGATCCACTATGAAATCTGTTGTTTATAGTTTGCAACACTGCGAGGATGATGTGCCATACTTGTGGATGTCAGCTTGATATACAGTAAATATTGTACCTATCTGTGTAAATTCAGGCGAAAACGGTATCTTAGGCAATTGGCATGTGAAAACAGGTCAGATTTGTCATCTTTATCCCAAATGCTGGGTAAAGATTCACAGGTGCACTTATGGAACTACTTTGAACTGCACTGTATAAACACATCTGCAATACAGACTTTGACTTCTGTCAGTATTGCATCATTTTATCTTTGACTTCACCAAGTTTTGTGTGAACACAAATACAAATACAAGTTTAAAGCTGTATAGAGACACTGTAGCAGCAAAACTGTTTTTCATAATCAGTGGTTAGCTGAGCTTTTTAATTGCTGCAATTAAAATGGGCATGTCTTAATTGGCTTTTGCTCCTTATTGCTCCTTGAGGCTATATTTCAAGGGTGACAAAATATGGTAAACTTTAATGCAAATGTAGAAACTTCATGAGGCAACCAGATGAAGAAATAACCAGTTTAATAACTGAAGAGGCAAAAACGAATGTGACATTTTATCAGCAGCAGCTGAATTTTTTAAAGAGCTGTAGCGTTCATCTTTGTTAATCTTAGGAGAAAAATCATCTTTTCCTATATACTAAATGCCATTAAGTGTAATGCTTGTGAATCATGTGTTTTGTTCTTGCTTTTAGGTGTTTAAGGATAAGGTTCTGGGATACTTCCTGCGTAAGAAACGACCGCAGCGTTGTCAGAGCGACAATCTGGTAATTCTTTTTCCTTATTCTCTCTGGATGCAGTTGTCTGAATGAAATGAAGGTCATGTAGCACTGATTGAGCTCAGGAACAACAACAGCTCTGATCACATTTAAATAACTTCTATTAAATAGCACCACACAGGAAGAATAGGCCAGACCTCATCAATTATCATCATGAACATCAGGGAAAAGCAGTTTTTTAGAAAACATATGAAATCACTCAAGTTCACACAGTTGCTGCTCTTGTTTTCATTATAAAGGGATAGTTCATGAATTTTGTAACTTGAATAAGGGGCAAAATGCATTTGCTGTCAGGTGAAACAATTATCTCTGTATTGATTTAAAAAACCTTTAGACCTTTAGCAGGATTAACAACTCAGCAGTCAAAGCCGAAAAAAAATCAAAGAGCAAGATCTTGAGGGTAAAAAACTCAGACAGGAAAGCTAAATCTTTACGCAAAAAAGAGTCCTATTTTTTCCATTAATTTAGTAAACACCCTCCTCTAATATTTCTGTGAATTTCTGAATCAGTAAGCTAGTAATATTGCATTTTTAATCTTCCTATAGAGGCTGGCCAAGCAAAGCCCTCCCCATCACTTGCATGTCAAAAGTACTAAATTGCACTTTTAGTACGATTTAAACTAGCTTTCCACTTTCCAGTCTCCCCCCTGTTCTCAGACAGTTGGAACTTACATCACACTCAGTTCATGGTACAGAGAAGCTGTATGATTTTATAATTTAGTGGTTATAGCTTAGAGTTGTTTTGTTTTTTTAGCAATTATGTATCTGAGCGTTATCTAACTAATGTGGTGACATCAATTACTACTTCAAATGTTAGTGGCATTATGTAGCACTTTTAATTATAAAATATTTCTTCAGAGGTTCCCTTAAAAAGTTGTGTCAATATCTTACCAACAGGAGCAAACTCTCATTTTAATTTTGTATAAATCATTTTGTACAAATCCAGACCTAGTTGGACCTCGAGGTTGAAGCTATTTCAAGATGGGCCAAGTGAACTATTACTGTCCTTAAGGAACTTCGGTCTCAAAAATGTTAAAGTGGTTTATACAAATGCCATTTTATGAATATTTAAACAAAAGACAAATTTTTTCATACACAAGCCAAATATTCGATGCAATGATTATGAAGGTAGACGGTGTAAGCTACCAGTGATCTTCTTGTGTGAAACAAATACCAAGAACAGAACTTTTAAATCGCAACTGTCTGATATAAGCCTAAAGTGGTTTAAAAAGCACAACAATTAAGGTTAAAGTTTTATTGATTTTATGTTTAACCAGAATGCTTTACATGTTCTGTTCTCACCATGTGTTGCATACAGGAATATCAGTGGTGGTGCATTGCCGCCTACCTCAATTACCTGGGTAAATAATCATCAGCTGCTTTGTGAATAAATGGCCAATGCAAACAAGACAACATTTTAAAGCCAAGAGAGTTGGTTGGCCAAGAGAGAGTTTGATGCCAAGAGTTATCTACTGCAGTTGGGATATTAACAGCTTAAAACCGTTTAACATAACCCCATTTCAAATGTCATGCTATATCCCTTGAATAATCTCTAAAAGTATTATTTAAATTGGTGACCAGCTGTCATTTAAGCACTTTTTTATTGTTCATGGCCTTTTATTATCAGATTTTTTGCCCCTTATTGCAATTAATCCCACAACAACTCCCTTTACGCTATCTCTTTAGTATACTCAGTATTTCTTAGTGTCGATAAATATGTCATTTAGAGGTGAAAACATCCTTGGTTCCTTGTAATACGACAGGATCATTAGAACAGAATCATATCAAAGAAGGCTGAGATAAAGGCTGTCAAAATAGTCATTAGTCTCTTATGTTCAGGTTGTTTTCAGAGTCAGTTAAATCAACTTTCTCATTAAAGTAATTTTCCCTAAATCACAGCATTTTGGTCAGTGGTTTTAAATACACACACACACACAAATATATATATATATTTTTAGATAGATAGATAGATAGATAGATAGATAGATAGATAGATAGATAGATAGATAGATAGATAGATAGATAGATAGATAGATAGATAGATAGATAGATAGATAGATAGATAGATAGATAGATAGATAGATAGATAGATAGATAGATAGATAGATAGATAGATAGATAGATAGATAGATAGATAGATAGACAGATAGATTGATTTTTCCTCATTTACCTCATCCATTCAGGAAAAATGTTGTGTATCTCAGAAAAAGCTCAGACTTACCAAGCAAATCCGAAACTATTAATGTATTTCTGTGTCATTAAAATTAAGAACATTTCATTCAGATGTCTTTTCAGGATACTGGAAATGTAAACAGTGTAGTGTCAGCGTGTCAGACACAGGAATCATGAAAGATGGCATGGAAAATTGTGTCCAACCTTTTTCATTTTCTGCATGAAGAATCTAGCTTGTGCATGCTTGGTTGCCTCGGGTTCAGAATTGATTAATTATTAAAAGAAGTTTAAAAGGAAATGTTTATTGTTTATGTTGTATATACAGTGGACATAAGCCAGCATAGTTAAGAAGAATTTGTTTTAAGTCTGAATTTATTTGATTTCTTAGTGAAACTGTGGGGGAGGCAGCATTTCCTTAGTGGGCCACATAAATGCTTTTTAAACTGTTTATCCCTTGTGTTAAACTCCATATATACTGCCTTGCAAAATCATTCAGACTCTTTGAACTTCTCTCATTTTGTTATGTCACAGCCACAAATTGCAATGTGTTTTATCAGGAGTATACATGACAAACTTAAACAAAGTAGTCAAAACTTTGTAGAACTACCTTTACCTAAAGGTTTGTCTCTACCAACTTTACACATATACTGAACTGATATCTTTGCTGATTTTTTTGGCATCATAACATATCTTAAAATTAGTCAGATTGGATGAAGAGTATCTTCAACAATTCAGTTTCTCTCAGTTTGTTTATACAGTGCCAATTTTCAACAAATGTCATATCAAGTACTTTAAAACACAGCTTATGCTCTGAAATATAGCACCACAACAATCCACTCATATTGGCAGATTCACATTCCAATTTGTTCTTTGTTATAACACAATGCAGTCAAATTTAGCTAATGATGCCAACTAATAAAACATTTCCTATCTAAGGAAGTCCATCTGATTGCAACAACCAGCAGAAATCCTCCTCCTGAACAAACGTGTTGACAGTGAAAAGGAAAACTGAACAGGAACACCTTCCTTTTAACAGGCAGAAACCTCTAGCAAAACCAAGCTTAGAGTGAGCACTCATCTGCTGCAACCAACTGGCGGTTTTTAAAAAACAGACCAGAAACACAAAAAACACAGAAAAACTTCAATTTTAGTTTTATCTGACCTGAGCACTTTATATTAATTAGGTGAATTCAGAAGAGCATAGATTGCACTGAACCTTATTTAGGATTATCAGAGTAAAATGGGTTAAATATAAACACATGCCAACCTTTTCACATTTCGAAAGTTGGTTCTCTTTTTCATTCTGCTTCAGTTCTGAACCACTTTGTGATGATCTGTCCCAATAATTTATGATGATAGTTGTGATTGTAACATGACAGAATGTGAGAAAGGCCAAGAGTGTTCATTCTTTTGCAAGGCATGTATGACACATGTTCACCTTGCAATAAATCGTCTCCGTCACATTTTTTTCTGTCTAACACTGACATGCAAAAATTGGGCCAAAGGGGTGTCCAAACTTTTGCACTGCCTCTGTTTTTACAATTCCATTGTCATATCACCACTAGCACCACCTGAACAGAAAGTAATTTATCTTTAATTGGATTTAGTTTTAATCTAAACACTCATTCCCCCCATTGATCATCAACACATCTGGATGTCAGTAACTAATCTTTGCTTTGCCTGCTCATTAAAAAAAAAAAAACTTTAAGTTTGTGGAGAACCTGTACTGCAGTTTCTCCTCAAAAGTTACCTTACATTTACATTGTTTTTAATTTTCATTTCAGTCACCCTCACCCATCTTTCTTTTCATCATGTCTATTCCAGGAGTTTCCAGAGAACCCAACCAGCCCTGGTGTCACGCCTAATCATGCCCCCAGGTAGCACACCCCGTTGATAACAGATGCTCCCTCCCATGCTGTCCCTCTCTTTCATTCATACCCAAGATCCATGTTATACCTCAGTGGTTACAAAAGAATTGGTTGGCTGTCAACAAAAGAGGGGTGATGAACCAGCTCCTGTGAGCATTTTGATATCTACTGCTATGTTAGGAAAGGTCAGTCTGTGTCTCTGAGTATCTGAGTGTTCTTAGGCTCAAAAAAAGAGACAAGAGTTGGTTGGATTCTCCAAGTGCGTTTCAAATTTACTGTCTGCACTGTACAAAACCTCTTCCATCCACTGAATAATGATGCTTCCCCCCCTCCATAGGTTAAAGTGCAGCACTCCTGTGAAAACAGATTACATATTTACTTGGCTGTACAGAACACTGAGTCACATGAGATCTGTTCGTCTCCCTGCAGTGCAGAGGTCTATTAAGCAGCAATGCATTTCAGGCTTGTGCCAGATAACATCACTAAATCATCACATTACTGTGAGACGTCATCACAGCTCTGCATGCAGTGAGTTTGCCCAATTTACAAATGGGTGGTTGCTGAAATAATAATTTTTAAGGCTCATATTTATTTGAGTTACAATAAGTTGAAATGTCATCAACAATGTAATTTATTTGAGTAATTGTATTCAAAAAGGGTTGTACTATGCAGATTCATTGCACACTGAGTGATATATTTCAAGTGTTTATTTCTATTTGTGATGATGATGGTTCTAATAAAAAACCCAAATTTTGAATTTTACATAGGACCAAAAAAAGGATATGCAGAAATGTTATGGCATGGTAATTTTATTTCTGACACAATTATTGTGATCATTGACAAATATCCAGTAGACAGTCATTGACACCTTCCATCAGGAGATCAAGCCATAAAATATCATAGCCAAAGAAGCTGACTGTTCATAGAGTGCCGTATCCAGACAAATTAACAGAAAATTAAGTGGAAGGAAAAGGTGTGTTGAAAAAAGGTACAAAAACAACAGGTATACTTGCATCTTTGAGGGGATTGTAAAATGTTTGGGCATGAACTGCTTTATTAAGTGTACTTGAGCAACCACACTCAGATGTATCCAGCAAATGAGCTACAACTGTTTTGCCACTCCTGAACTAGAGAACATCAGCAGCACCTTGTCTATGCTAAAGAGAAAAAAAAAGGACTCTGGATCAGTGGTCTAAAGTCATTTTTTGAGATAAAAGTAAAATTTGCATAAATATTTGAAAATCAGTGCAAATCAACATACCCACCTGACCGAAAACCCATAGAAAATCTATGGATAACATTTCAAATGAAAAGGAGAGAAACCACAGCCAACAATGTAGGTGAACTGAAGGCCACTAATAAAGCAAAATGGACTTCCCTAACACCTCAGCAGAGCCACAGGCTGATCAACACCGTGCCATGCAGCACTGACGTAGAAATTCATTAAAAAGGTGCCCTGAGCAAGTCTTGTGGGCATATACTGTACAGTCCATAGACATACTTTTCAGTTTTGACATTTTAGTATTAAAAATCCTTTTTTAATGAAATAAAGAACGGAAACGGAAATTACGGGGGTACATTTGCAGTAAGCCATAATCATCAAAATGAATATTATTAAATGCTTAAAATATATTACTGTGTTTAATGAATCTGTGGTAATAGATGAGTTTCATTTTTTTAATTACTGAAATAAATTACATTTGATAACATTCTGATTTATTAAAATTACTTTTATCTGCATTTATCTAACCGGTTTGCTCTTCTGTACTCATAGGGGAATGCAGACATACAGTATGTTGATGTTTCAAATTCTTAAAGTTTTAGAGTTGTATTTCTTAGTGCAAAAACAAGACTAAAAAATATGTTGTTTTCTTTCTCCTTTCCCTGCTTTTATTCATTTCACCTCACCACCCCCTTACTTCTCCTTACCACCTGTGAAACATATATGTGTCCTAACTCTGAACTCATAACATTATGTTTTTCTACATATGTTTCTGTCATTTCTCATCTTTAATTAAATGATGATCATTTGGCTATTTTCTTGGCTGTTTTTGATTCATTTCCCCTCATCACATTTGAATTTTCTTATTTTTGTTACTTCTGTCCAACCTTCGCTCTGATTTTATCTGTGTATTTGGGCTTATTGGTTTCCTCCTTTTTTCCCCATCTCTTCCTCCCTTAACCCGGTTGAACTCGTCTTCCCTGCTTCCCCTTTCCCCCCTCTGTTTTTTCCTGCAGAGCACATGTGACACCCTCCGGAGTCACTCGGACAGCCTCGGATTCACGCCGAACATGTTACCTCGTCACCCGACTTTAGGCAACTTTGAGGAATTTGCTTGTTGATGACGCAACATGAGCTGGGGCACATCTCGAGACTGGACGGCAAACTGTGAAATAATTTGTGTATTTAACAGACAAGCATTAAGTGTATGTTTAAAAGCAGTATGATATAAATAGAATAGCATTGTCACACACACTAAAAAAGACCACTTCCAAAACAGAACTCAGGTTTAACAGCCATGTAAAGGGCATCAATGTTTCTTTTATCCATGTTTCATTTTGTAGCTTTGGTTTTGTTGACCTGTCACTTTAGATCAAACAATCCGCACAGACAAATCTGTTTAAAAATGGTTCCAGTGTTGAGTTTTGTGATAGCACTATGTAAGTTTTGCTGTGCATTTATCAATCTAGAAAAACAGCAAAAATAAGGACTGACGTGTAGTATTGTTCATTTTTACAGTACTATATCTCCCAGCATTCAACTAATGCTGTATTGAATAACCATATTCTTTTAAGAGCTAGTTGTTGGTTGAAAGAGCTTTTCAGACCTGAATGAAAACACTCGTGTCTAATGTTGCCTTTTGCTAAAGTGAGACTGTAAAATGTCTCATTAATTAGACAACTGTGCTTACTTGACTTAAAAAAGAGCAGGAACTTCATTATTTGTACATATGCAAAAGCATTATTTATGTATTATATTACAGTTGCCATGTGACAGCTCGGCCTCAAATAGGATTGTTTTCTCGCCTAAGTCATTTTTTACAGGTTAGACACAAAAAAGGCAGTTGATTGTATCTTTAGATTAATTTTTTTTGTTTTTGTTGGGTTTTTTTACATTTTTGGTTTTCCTTGAATGTCCCCTGTCATTTTAATGGATCCTAACCAAGTATCAGTACAAATAACATGTGTATGGCATGCTGTTTTATAATTTCATAGACAAATTCTTAAAAGCACATATCTGTAATTTAATTCCTCGTAGTCAACAAGAACATTTCAGCAATGCAAAGTGCGATTTGTTTTAGCCAATGTCAACATGTCAGATAACTAAATGATCATTTTTTTCTGAGAAATGAAACCACTTTTCCCATTCTCTAAAGTTAATTCATCCTTTGCAGATCTTCTTTCTGAAACAGAAGTCGCACAACCCTAATGTCAAGATATGTTTCAGAACCTGAACTCTTAATTGTGAGTTATAAAATTGTTCTTACACTGATTCATATCTAAAAATCTGAGTCACATGGGTCTAAACCTGACAAATTGATCAGTTTGTGAAACATCAAGTCCTGTCATAACTATTAGGTATGTGTGTCACTTATTTTCATATAGTGGTGGGTATTGGGATCAAGGCTTTAAAACGTACATTATTTTATCCAGTGACATCACTCTCACAATTTTTTTATATTTTAAGATTGCATGAACATCTTAGACTGAAGTTTTAATGCCCCCCACACAGTCTTTGAGTGACCCCCAAAGGGTCAAATCATATTTAGGTTAATTGATAAAACAAAATTAGGTCAGACTAACCTGTCGTAATACTCTCTCAAAGGATTCAGCATGCAAATGTGACTGAATCTTCATCAGTGCAGACAGAGCATTTGGAAAGCATAGCAGGAGAATAAATAATGTTCATTTTTCATCATTGCTGCGACATCTGTGTAGCACATATACAGATTTTGTAGCAGTACTGGGTATGTGCTGCATATTTTGGTTCTCTAAATTGTGACGGTCATGCCACAGGAATTTGTGACACCTGTCTGGTGTCACAAATTCCTTTACTAGACAGGTAAAAAGATGATTCTGCAGCGTTATTTACTTTAAGCCACATATCTTCATGCACCGCTGAAACGAAATGCCGATATACAATATTAAAGGAAGGGTATCAGAAAGCCTTATAAATCTGAAATGTTCTTTTTGACTAGGAAGAATTGGACTATGGACATCTGCAGTAGATATCCAGTCTAGCCACTGAATGTATAAAAGGATATAAAAATATTTTAAATGTAGTTTTTTTGAAGGGCTTGAAAAAAAAAGATTTACATTGTTCTTTTAAACACATTTAGTAAGAATTCTGACTACTAAGAATGTCTCTTGGAACTGGACAAATAGTTTGAAAGCCTAAACATTATTTGGAGGATAGAAGATATTATATGTTACCATGGCCTGCCATAAACTCTAGTGTGGGTTTTATTTTCACCTTTAATGAGACACATGTTCTTGATCACAATTAAACATAAATGAGTCAGCAAACACAAAAATCTACTGTTATTGTATAGTATTTATTCATGGTATAGAAGTGCAGCACAAAGGTAGGATGGAAGTAAAAGTTGAATGAAAAAGCTTTAGTTGCCAAAAGCGCACAGAAAGGCGTTAACACATTGATTAGGAATTCCTCCTTTCAAGTTTTATCACTAATTTACAATGTCTTGCAAACGTTTTTACGTCCCTTGTGCTTTGATATTTTATCACTTTTAAACCAAAAACAACAATGTATTTTATTAGGATTTTATGTGATAGACCAACATAAAGTTGTGCATATTATGAAGTGGAAAGAAACAGCAAAATATTTTTACAAATTTTGGCTTGAAGAGTTTCAACGAGGATTACAAGAGCGGATTTAGGAGGAAATGCAGAGACCCGGAGCTTAGGTGGGTGAATTCGTTGCAATGAAAAATATTTTTTATACAGTCAACAAATATGACTTTTATCAGAAATGGCTATAAGCTGTAAGAAGTCCAGTTTGCCACAAGTCATATGGGGAACATAGTAAACATATGAAAGAACATCCTCATCAAGTCAGATGACAGCAAGACTGCACTTTTTGGCATGCAAAACATAATGTATAGTGGAAAAACTAAAACTGATGATTACTCTGAACACTATCTCCATGATGAAACATGGTAGTGGCAGCATCATTCTGGGCGAATATTCTCAGTGGTAACCAGGATGCTGGTTAGAGTTGAGAGGATTGAAAGATCCATTAAGAAGACCTAAAAATGTATTTTACTCACACTCTCTATTTAATCTAAACGAGGTTGAGCTATTCCACAACGAAATGATAGGTGGACATTTTTAATGTCAAGATGGGTGTAGTTGGTGGAGGGATACCCCTCAAAACCTGCAGGTGTAATTGCAGTGAAAGGTGGCTTCACAAATCATTGACTCGGGGTGGCTAAATACAAATGTACCCCACACTCTTCAGATTTTTATTTGTATTTCCACCTCATAATCATGCACTACTTTTGTCTGTCAAAATCACACCAAAATACACTTAAGTTTGAGATTGTACTGTGACGACATGTGAAAAAAGTTTAAAGGTGTAAGGCACTGCATATAGTTTGGCTGTTGCCATAGCCATATTTGTTGTCTGAAAACCTACTAAAACCAGCGCAGTAATGGACATAAAAACGTAAAAACGGCACCAGGGATGAGAAAAGTGACATCTTTCACTGTGAAAATTATCCTAGACTAGTGAAAGTGTACCACAAACTTTTATCCCAAATTTTAAAACAGGTTTTACACATATTTTCCAACGTAGAGTCTCAATGGACGATAAAGTTGTACTAGATGTTCTGTAAGCTAGAGCTGGGTGTATCCTAGCCATATCAACTGAAGTGATAAAATTAGTTCGATAAGAAGATGTACTTTACATTGATCACTTTTATCTCTTTGAAAAAAGACGGGCATTTTTAAAAAAATTAACATTGATTTGACTTGAACAGAAACTCTATGACTTGTTGCTGCCCTTCTTATTTAGCCTGTTCTTCCATCACAGTGTCTTAAAGGTACCCAGCAGCACAATCCCCTGCCATGGTAATCTATTCACTAAGAGTTTAGAACAACTAGTAACATTCCTAAACTTGATAGAAACTTGTAAATAATCATAGATCATCATGTAAGGCATATTTATACACTGATAAATGGATATATAGAGAACATATTTCTTAATTTGTTCATTAATAGAAGGAATTTGGACTTCCAAGTTTCTTTTTGGGGATTACACCCTGACTTACAATTTATTTGCCTCAAAACATCAGAACCATGCTCCACAGCACTATTCAGTTTGGTTGATTTATAAAGAGCTGAATTGTACAATTTGATCACTGTATACACACATCGTTATTATCCCAGAATATGTAAGAAGTTACAAATAACAGTTTGTGATGTGTAACTGATCCAGTATAATAAACTATATTTACCCATCAATACTTAAGAACATAACTTCTTATCTTGGTGTCATGCTTCTTCCTCTGTTCGACTGTTATTTAAGTCCTTGTCTCTAAAATATTGGACCTGTAGGTAGTATTTACAAAAAAAAAGTCTGAAACCATCTTTTTCTTTTTTTATGTGAAAGTTTTTAGGTGAACCACAGTTTAATTGTATGGTGTTCAAACCACTGTAGCTTTATTACTCTGTAGTTTGTATTAGATGACTGTTGATGTGAAGCACAAACCCCTGGAAATTAGCCATCGCTCGAAAGCCAATGATGGGATGTCTATGATTTTGACAGCCTTGTGTGGCTCTAATTTAAAATGACACACACTGTTAAATATGATGTGCCCTTGGCTCTGACAACAGGAACAAGAGCAGAGCCACCTTTAAGACAGACTTTTGACAGATTTTACATTTTCAGGACAAAAAAATAAGATAAGTGGTGTTGCCTCACAAGCAATAAAGGAGGAGGTGTTATGAGAATGGTGTAAAAAGGGATTTTAGATTTGACCTATATACATATAATCGGTACATGTCATTGAATTAGAATATCGCTGGTAAATTTTATTTCAGTAATACCATGCAAAAAGTGAAACTTATGCATACCTACAAGTAATCAATTTCCTGTTAATTTTTCATGGTTATAATCTACAGTTAGTTAAAAATTGCACACTAAGTTTCTCAGAAAAATATAGTGTTACATAAGTCCAATAAAAAAACATTATACAGAAATATATTTTGTCATGGCCTACACAATCATGGGAAAGCTTATAAGATCTACAGCAGACAGTCATTGACATCCTCCACAATTAGGGTTAGTCACAAAAGCTCATTTTTAAATAGGTTGGTTGTTCACAGAGTGCTGCATCTAAGCATTTTATTGGAAAGTTGAGTGGAAGGAAAACGTTTGTGAGAAAACGGTGCACAAGCAACAGGGATAACTGCAGGCTTGAGATCATAAGTGTTAGGCCACTGCTGAACCAGAGACAGTAACGCATCTTACCTAGGCTAAATAGAAAAAGGACTTGACTAGTGCTCAGTGATCCAAGGTCTTCTTTTCAGTTGGACGAAAATTTTGCACTTCATTTGGAAATCAAGGTCCCATAGTATAAAAGAAGATTGGAGAGGCACAGAATCCAAATTCCTTGAGGGCCAACGTGAAGTTCCCATAGTCAGTGATGATTTGGGGAGCCATGTCATCTACTAGTGTTGGTCCATTGCATTTTATCAAGTCCAACTATCAGGACATTTTAGAGCATTCCATGGCTCCCTCTGCTGATAAATCTTAATAGGGATGTTGATTTTATCTTACAACAGTAAGACATTTAAAAGGAGCCCCCACCACGTATTGAGTGCAGTACATGGACACACCTTTCAGTTGGCTAACATTTTTACATTAAACATCCATTTTATTGGTCTTATATATCCTAATTTCATGAGAAACTGAATTTTGTATTTTCATTAGCTGAAAATCATAATCATCAAAGTTACCAGAAGTAAATGTTTGTATATTAAACCGTGTCTATTAACTCTATGTAATAGATGAGTTTTACTGTTTGAATTGAATTACTGAAATACTGTAATTACATTCTAAAGTATTGAGATCCATCTGTATTTAACAGTAGGAATGGGTGTAAACAGTAAAGCTACCAATTGCAACACAACTGTATGAGGGTGGCCATTGTATAAATACCATCACCATCCAAATAAGACACACAGAGGTGCCAACTGTTACACTATGATGCTGCTCTGATGATGCTGCATTGCCGTGATGATTTTGGGTGGAAGTTATTAGGTAAAAAAAAAACCAAAAAGACCACATTACTGCATACTGTGGAGATTTTAGATGAGGGCTTTGTTAGAATGTCCCAGGTTTTTACCTCTATCCCCAAGCCCTGCCTTATTACGTGTGCAAGAACAGCAGAGTGTACCTGAGCTAGCAGAAACTATCAATAAACTTCATGAGGTTGATATTTACTGCATAGCTATGGTCAAAATACAAGTATTCTACACTATTTTATGCTAATATTTTACACCAAACCACAGTTTTTCCTTGCATGATCATTATCTATACCCAATATATCAGATCTTTCAATGTAATGATAGCTATGCTGTTCACTTTGTATTGTCTGAGGTGTATTTCTGGAGTCAGATGAATCAAAAATGGTTTTCTCCACATCTTTATGAAATCTGTTTGACAGTAATACACAGAAAAGATCCTCTTAGATATTTTAGCAAAGCTTATTTAAATATAGCGCAGCTTAAAGTAAAGCTAAAATGTGCCTTTAAGACTGATTCTTACAGGTATTATTGTTTTACCCATCAACACGTACATACATAAATACCTGGAGACTTTTAGTTGTTTCATCTGGCTCTACGTGCGCTGTGTGTATTTTACTGTAGATATGTGATTTTAACTCTGAACTGTACATTAAATAGTTATTACACACTTACCTGTGTAGTTGTTTATAAATTAAAATGTTTTCTGGCATTTTAACGCTGTTGACTGACAGATGACATTTTGTGCCATTTTGGAGCAGTCAGACAATCAAAATGTTAGAAAATAAAAAGAGCACCATGGAGAGAAGTTACACCGACAATAGTTGAGGGAGGCTGTCACAGTTTGGTTAAAACAATAATAAATGTTAACCAAAGATACGAACTTTGGAGTTAAGTAGAAGAACACATAATGGCTTATCAAAAGGAATATCCTCTAATTTGCATATCCAAAATAAATCCCAGCACATGTCTAATTCTGAAAAGAAGTGCTAGCAGACTTTATGTTTCTACACCTGTTAGTTAGGAAAACTGGCCCAAACTGGAGTTGTTAGTTGACACAAACATTCAAGAAGTTAATGGTGTGACCAAAGATGTTGGTTATTCCCAGTTGGCTGTTTCTGACATTTGGAACCAGCCCATACAAAATGGGAACGCTGTAAAAGAGAACCTTGCAGATGGAGCAAGGCTTCATCCTGCAAAAAATGAGCTGTCAGCTGCTATACAAGGAAGTTGGGACCTGATTAAGAAAATAGTTGTCTTTTTAAATTATTGAACATGCCACTAATCCAAACATTTAACTTGTTGTGGTTTACTTCACAAAGCCAGAATGTTCAGTGGTTAATAGTTATGGCTCATGTCTTGCTTTTATTTATTTTTTATTTTTTTACAAACTTATTTAAAAGTGGGTGTTTCATATTTTTTGATAGGGGCTGTACAACACATTTCTCATTGTACAGGCATGGCTATTTAATAGCAACAGTAGCAAGAGCCTGTGGGTGGTCCTGTGATGACATTTTAGGTTTTTCTTTGGCGGTCTGCTTTCAGTTTGAACTTGCTTGGACAAGACGGTTGTTTTCAGTGTCGTCCACTTGTAAAAAAAGGGAAAATCGCTTTCAAAATGCTGAGTTCTGATTACCAAAATTAGGTGCACCAGATGTGATATGTCTGTGTATAATTTTGCCATTATGTGTGGGAAAAAAATGTCAGGCGTGTCCATATTTTTTTCCCCACCAGAAATTATTTATATTACTTGACATTTTTTTTGAAGTTTTTAAATTTATTGTGAATATCCATGTCAAAATTGTTAAAAAGTTACAAAGGCTGCCATATGTCCTAATGTTCTCACATTACTGTAATTTATTCTCAGGACTAAAAGTTCTTAAACTTGAAGACAGCTCTACATCAGATGTAGATTCAGTGCTATTTGATAGGCTATGAATGTCACTTTAACTTAAATATTCACAACTGTGAGGGTTTATGATGTTGAAAACATAGCACATAGAAAAACTGACTGTATAATTGTTAAAGCATAAATGTTTTGCCAGCACAAAGCCAAATCGCTTAAACTGTTTCCCAAACGTCTGTCTTACCAAAGCTCATCTGTGACATTTTAAAGTATCTGTGTAGAATGGAGCCTGAGTATCATAAAGCACAATATCCTTACATATAAGCAATTGAAATCTAGGAAAGATTACATTTAAAAGGTTCCATAAATCTTTATTTGTTTTATGGATAAAAACTGGCATGGTTGAATTTTAATTTATCATATCCATATGTATTTATCTAAAATAAATTAGGCTGACTTCACCCTTCTTATATTCTGCAAAGTTTTAAAGTACGGAATAATCCAGCCGCAAATGATTTCTCAAAGAAAAGCACAAGGTATATCCATGTTGATTTCACTGAATATGGAGTCAACTAGCTTTAACATACAGTCACAATGTTTGTCCAAAGTTTTACCAACTAAAGCAAAAACAGAAGCCAACGTGCAAAACCCACCCTTCATTCAAACAAAGTTTTGAAAAGCGGTTTCTTATTGCTGCTGCAATGCACAAAACAATGAAACACTAAAAGCAAATGCTTTTGGTTTTTCTCTTTATAATTTAACTCAAAAGCACACATCGTTCATACATTTAAAAGCTTAAATGCTACTAAAATGCAACATTTCTAAGTAACTACAAAGAGTATGTTTCTGTCCCAAATAAAAGTTTAGCTACATCTTTACGAAAAACAGACATTCCATGTTTAATAAATACATGCACCCATTAACTATTTTACATAATTAAAATTAGAGGGAAAAAATAGATTTTCCCAGTGAGACAGTTGCTTTAGATACCACTCAATATGTTGGCTTTGTTGAATGAAATAAAGCAGCAAGCTGTTGATATAGCAATTACTAAAACAGGAAAAGCTCATGGTGCAAAACAATGGTTTACAGAACATATGTTGTTTTCCTTTTAAACTAGTAGAAAACCATAAAAAAGCATTGCAGACAAAAAGTGTCAAAACAGCAAATGTTTCACAAATGGTCATTATCATGTAAATATTGGTCTATTTATTGATAACTGTATTATTCTGAATGTCAGTGTTTAACATGTAATAATTATAACTTGTGACAAAGTGCACAAATATAAATACAATGATGGAAATAAAAGCCTGAGAATAAAAAATTATATTAATAAAGTTGCTTTTCATGCTAATATACAATCTTGCAATGGGCAGTGGAACAAAAACTTCTGAATCAGCATTTAAAACACAAGAAACAGTACACGTGTAAAGTCCTAGCAGTAAAAATAGCTTGCGGTCTTTTTCATCCTTCTCTGCATTATTTTTCTTGGGAAATTGTTAATTTAATAGCAGTGACATCAAGGCAAACAAGAACATCTGCAGCTAGTTTAACCTCGAGGGGAAAAAAAACAACCTTGTACCTGGACAAAAAAGTAATTAAATCCAGCAATTTAATGTAGCAGTTTGGAGAAGGAATGTGACTGCTTCCCTGTGATAAGTACTGAATGAAATCCTTACTTCCTGGGAGCCTATTTGATAAAAAAAAATAAAAAAGTAAAACTGACACAATAAGGGGGAAGCATTAGCAGACGTCTACAGAGTTTCTGATGAATTAGTTAAGACTATGGTGGACTGTATAGGCTAGCAAGGGGATTGACATATTAGCAACAACAAGGTTTTACTGGTAATAAGTAACAGGGAGAAAAGTATCCAAATCAAACATCACTTCAAGACCACTGAGATGTAAACTGAATAAACACTGATTATAGGGTTTTAACAAAAAATAATTTCTGGCTTGGCTTTTACTGTGGATATTAGTTTTGCAAATGGACCACCTGCCTATTTGGTAAGGCAGGTGGTCCATTTGTGTTATAGCTGATTAGTGTATGTATGTTAAGCCCTTCCATGCATATCTATTAAAAAGGGATAGTCCAGATTTATGAGGTTCTGTTAAAAGGTTGTAAGCAGTTAATATCTGGAGAACACAACTTTTGGCATCTTTGTTTAGTATAAATAAGGATTAGTGGGCCACAGGGGCTGAAGCTAACCGCTAGTCTAATAGGGGCCAAGGCCAAAGTGGACTTCAGGCATTTTGAAGCAATTCTAATCTCAAAAGCGTTAAATGGTTAATCCAAATTATTTACACCAGACGTTAGTGATTACACAGGAGATGGAGCCGGGAGGTAATGCATCAATATTAATATTTACAATGTTAAATAATGTTCAGATTGACTGCTAAGTCACTCTAGGCTAGCTGTTAGCTTCAAAGGCAACCAATCTGAATTTATACTTCATAAGCACAACAAAAAAGGTACGACATTGCAGGTCAGATATTACCTAATTATAACCTTTAACACTTAACAGAAGCACACTTGGCTACACCTTCCCTATAAGCCAGGTCTGCTGCACCTTAATAACCATCAGCATCAATGTAAAGTGGGGACAGTGCATGTAGCATACTAATTAACAAGGCTGCTAATTGAAGCAAGCTAAACTGCCTGGATGTAAGCTCTAAATTAGCAAAGTGGAACAGCAACAGCTTCACAAGAACACTAATAAGGCGTAAACAAAGTGCAAAATAATTTATATATAGTGCCTTCGTCTATTCGCACACAGTTCTGTTCGAAAGTTTACAAACGCTCATCACGGACATTAATTTATTTTGGACCCTTAATGATGCATTAGAACCTAAAAAAAAAACATTTGTTTTTCAGGCATGAAATGCAAACAAAACTAAAACGGTTTTTAAAATCCAAGCATTGAGAGCTTTGAATCTATTGTTGGATTTCCTTCACACAGAATCAAAGTTATAAATAAAAGCTCACATATGTACATATACCTCCCCACTAATATAATGCATTATAGCAAGCAGATAAACCACATGCTTTTTGTTGCCACCAACAACCTTGGGGCATAATCTTGGCTGTATTTTGGACAACTATGCTTGGCAGAATGAAAAACATAAGCAGGTCCAATACGTTCAGGTGAAAAGGTCTTATGTTCGGACAAGACAAAGATTGAGCTGTTTGACCGCGATAGCAAGATGTTAACAGGTTTTAACACTTGAGAAAAACTGTACTAATTGTCAAGCACGGTGTTGGCAACATCCTACTGTGGGGCTTTTTGCTGCATTGTCAAAAGGGAATGGAATAATAAAGAGATCTTTAACTTCACCTCAACCCAACAGCTAACTGGGTAAAACCCTTTCCAACAGGACAGTGATTCAAACAAACACCAAAGCTGGTTTTGGATTGGATAAAGCTCACTCAACATTAGGCTTTTGGAAAACCCTGAACATATTTCATATTTGTGAAGTATGCTGAGGAGCTGAGTCGGTGCCAGAAGACCAAGCACTTTAAATTAACAACAATCTGCCAGGATATATCCCAGAAATTTGTTGAGGAAAACAAAAAGCTTGTGATCCTGGTGCAATTTACTACAAGGCTACAGGATTTGAGTCTGACAGTTTAATTTTCATCCTGTGTTAATTAGTTATTAATCCACAAAAAATTCTTATTTGTGCCCTTGGTTTTTTTTTTTTTTTTTTTGGAAAATTTACTTTTTTATTCCATAAGCAATCCATCCTGGAAAATAGCTTAAATAATTCATCAACAGCCCCAAGTTAATAAATCATATCAATGGTAAGTTTATATAAACTCCTGACTGGAACTGTACACATATCAGGCATAAAAGGTTCCTAAAGTAGTTGTTCAAAGCTGGTTTACTTTTGACTGTTTTTCCTAACCTGCAACTATAAATATCAGGCCAAACACCGGCGTCTGTCTCTACACGACCTGTCAAGACCTGTACTTGTAAAAGAAAACTGGCAAAACTACTTAGAAAAACACAATCCATCAGGAATAAAAACTACATCTAAACAAAGGCTTGTGAGTGACTGATGCACTAAGTACAAGAACTTTGATTCGCGGGCATCTGAAGATATTAATCAAATTAGATGACCAGAGATTACAATGAAACACTATTTTTTAAATCTAAAACACTTTGTTGCTTTAACTATTCAATGCAAACAGGCAAAAAAGACAACCTATGACTATAAAATGTATTGAATATAACACCCGTCCTTATTGGTGCTGATTAACTTGGAGGCGTGTTTGAACGAAATTAAACAGGCTTTCAACTTAAAAGAATATAAAGCTTAGTGGAGCCACTGGGGCTTTGTTCCACACAGAGGCACAACAGAATGAACTGCATGGGAGTGTCTGGATACCAGCGAGGGATTTGCCTTGTTGGGAATCGCTCCTAATGACCGAACAGAGTGAAGGATGATTGATTCCTGGGGCTGTGGCTCAGTGACAGGCAATTTAGCATTTTAGGGTGGGCAGAAATCGGCGAAGTAGGGGTGCTGCAAGGCCTCTTCAGCTGAAATCCTCTGAACAGGATTACACTTCAACAGGTTCTGGGTCGGGTGAAACAAAATCATTTTAATGAGTCAACAACATCCTTTCAAGCGAGCAAAAATGTAAATCAGCAACATCTTTGCATAAGTTTGCTGCAGTAGCTGAACAATTTGCACGATAAGGAAAAAAAAAGTATAAAAAGAAATCTTAAAAACAGTCTTAGTTGAGTGTTGCTGAATAATAAGAGCAAAATAACTAAATGTTTACAGTACCTGCAGTAGATCCCTTCCTGTGCTACTTAGCTTAGGAACCACATTCACAAGGGAGGTGGTGGCTGGATACATGGGATATGGCTGGAGAAAAAAAAAACAAAAAACTTTATTAGCTGTCGGCAGATTAACAGGTGTGCCCCAATAAATCAGAATATGATTTCAAGTTAATTTATTTCAGCACTTTCAAAAAGTAAAACTCCTAGATTTAAGAACACAGTGATATATTTCATACCTTTTATCAACTCCATTAACTTTTATTTCCTCATGTTGTAAATTTGCTCTTACTGCACAGGTTTTATATTTTTTACCTTTGTGTAAATGTGCATGCTTCCCTGTGTTCAACACTGAGGGGCAGTAACAGATGTTTCTATTCTATTTATTGGTATTAAATTTTAGAATCATGGCATACAGTTAAAAACCTAAAATTCAGTTGTCTTTTTGTTCCTATTTATTGTGCTGCTGAAGCGATGATTTTAGCTGTAGTCCATCCCTTGTGAATCTGCACTAAGCTCCTAAATGGTCTTTGCTTCTCTGTCCACTCAAGCCTGCGATTATTTCTGCTGCTTGTGTACCTTTTTCTACCACAGTTTTTCCTTCCATTCAACTTTCCATTAATATGCTTGAATACAGCTCTCTGTACAGTCAGGTTCTTTATAAATGTTCTTTTGAAGCCTGCCCTTATCGATGTGTGTGTCAGTGACTGTCTGCTTGACATCAACCATCTTTCTCATGACCATGTATGTCTCAAGATAACATTCCTGTGCTGAATTTTCTTTGGTCCCATGTATTATTCTAATATGTGGTGAAAATGAATTTTCATTAAAAAAAAAAAATCCTCACAATTACCCGAAATAAACGCTTGAAATATATGTCCCTGCATGTAGTAAGTCTACAAAAAAGGGTTTCACTTTTGAATTGAATTACTGAAATAAACTGACTTTTCAATTATGTTCTATATACTGTAATTGAGAGGCATGTGTGTAAAGTGAAGAGTTCCAATCATTGAGAGCTTGACAAGAAATGTACCTTATAATCAGGAAGTTTTGTCATTGTTGGCCACTGTTCCTCAGTCGGTGTACCCAACAATGTACAAAGTGGTTAAAGACTGTTTCAAACAAAGTGTGAAAGCAAATTATTGACAATTGTGACTTCTTCTTGCCCATACTGAAGCAACTTAAATCAGAAAGGATATCTGAAGATTCTTTTCAACTGGTCATCCACATCATTGCCAGGGAATAGCGGCCTTCCAGCATTAGCCAGCTCTAAAACAAGAGATAAGGTCAAAACAAACGGATTTAGTACAAAATAAAATGTACAGAAAACTTCCTGGTCACTGCAGACATCATATAAACGTAACATTTTCTCCCAACATTAAAAGGCAAATTTCAAACATTATTATCTTTTTTTAGTATTTATCAAAACATGTAACCGTATTGTTCCGAATGAAATTTCTTCACCATCTCTATTAGTAACAAGTCATTCAGGTCCACACAACCCTATGACATCCAAATGGGAGTAAGCAGTGCCCCCAGCTGGTAAACTGATCACCTTGAACAGCAAAGATTCACATTCTTCAGTGTAATGAGCCTTTACCCTGTGTTAGCCATTGATCTTTGTCTATCAAAGCCCTGTTTTCCTGACATTATTGCAGTAAAGCATGCTAAATGCTGCTAGCTGCTGTACGGATGAACACATTGAAGTATCATGAACATGATCCATTCGAGTATTTGAAAAAAAAAAAAAAAATTTATTTTTCTTATTGTTATTATTTTTGAAGGCAATGTTACCACGTAAGTAAGAAAATTGTTTTGTTTTATGGTAGTGAGAAAAAATAATAATAGGAAGGAGAGCATCAGTTTATCTTCATATTCTCTGGTCACATAAAACACTTCTAGATGGGTAAATTCCCAACAATGCAATTCTCACTCTAATAACTTATTTACACTAAAATCACATAATAAAAATAATTACACAAGGCTAAATTAGACAAGTTGCTGACATGTTTCCAAAATGTTGAAAAACTTATTTTTATATTAGGTTTCACACAAATGATTAGAAATAAGTAATAAATTAGTCAACAAAGAAAAAAAAAAGATTTTTCTTCCAATAGTCACGTGATCCATTCAGATCTTCCATAATCAGTCTCCTTATTTCTGACCTAACAGCACTTTGCTGCAAACTACTGCTTGAACATCAGAAAAACCTAAATGGTGTAGAACTGTGGCACAATAGTTGTACAGATTCAGCAAAAGTTGATTTGTATATTTTCACAAACTTAGTTAAAAAAACAAAAAGAATAAATAAATCATTTAAATCGTTTTATTTGTTTCTGTTAAATAGTAGTAATGCAATCAGTTGGGCACTGATTAAAAATCATCCAACAGTCCTTGAATTGGCTCTGTTGATCAAATACTGAAAAATCAGATTTTTTTTCGCTTCTAAAGGTATCAAAACTGTAAACGCACCTTTTTTTTTTACAAATCTACAAACACATTCACATACAGCATGTTTTTTTTTTAAATGTGTGTGTTTTGAGTTGAGTAAGAACCAGATAATGGAGAAGGACCATTGCAGGACAATTGTTCTCTGATAGGCAATGTTTGCTACATTGAACTGTTAAATTTAAACAACTCATCAAAATGCTTTCATCCATAGTCATTTTCGGCAGGTCAGCTTTCAAAGAAAACTAGGAATCAGTATTTTATAGTGTTATTATTCTTCAGGTAGTGGCAAGGATCTGTCAATAGACGAAAAGCGATGTAACTGCATCACCTGCACCGACAGGATTATTCTTACAGAGCTACAAACGTAATACTGAATAATAATGTAATACGTAATACTTTGGGTCGTTAGAGCTTAAATGCAAAACAAGTTTGTAAAACAGGTGCACAGGAAAAGAACAAACAAATGTGAACCAGCGGAATAAATAACATTTCGGTGACGGGGCCTTTATCAGGCAAAATATTTCAACAATTGAAATTCATCTTAAGTAGATGATAGCATCGAGTCTAACCAACACATCTAAATGTTATTTGGATGATCTTAAAGTTTAAAATAAACATTTAGAATAATATGTTACACTAATCATCCAATTGTTTAGTATATTTGCTTTTACTCTTTCCACTTAATGTGTAGCATTTTTTAAATAAATAAATAAAACAGCTTGACTTTCTCTCACGCTTGACCATTTCAGCTTTTATGAGCATCAGGAGACTGCAGTAATTAATTCCTGCAATTAGATAAGCTCTGTGCTTATGTGAATGAATTATGCAGTGTTAATCCCGCAGCAGCATTTTATATTTTCAAACAAGAGCAAACCTAAACAGACAATTACACAGTGATTTATAATGTTTATCTTGGTAATAAAGACAAACAAACCTGCAAATATGCATCCAGCCGACCACATGTCAATAGAGGTAGAATAGAGTTTAGCACCAAACAACACATCTGGAGGTCGGTACCATAATGTCACAACCTGCAGAGAAACAAAACCATAATGAAAGAATTACAATACATACAAAACTACGTTAAAACAATTTGATTTCATGGAAAAACAAAAATAATTTGCATTCAACAAACTTCTTGTTTTTCAGCTGTGTCACATATTCTTCCAGGTCTTAAAAAACAGTCAAAAACTGTGTAGTAAAAGACTAAACTATAATGCAAATGCTAAAAGGTTCTGTTCCCTTTGGCATGCCTAGGCTGGCTGTTTTCAAGCCTAAAAAGTACCTCTTCTTTCAGGGCAGATGCTAATGATGTGACCAATGGCTGCTGAAAGGGTTTTTTTTTTCCCTCTTAAGAACCTAAACAAAAGTGAATTTTGTGGTTGGTTATTCCAACTAGGGATGGGTACCGAATTCGGTACTTTTATAGGTATCGACCGAATTCCATCTATACTACCGAGTACCGATTCACGTAAAATCCAACGGTACCACGTTTCAGTACCTAAACGCATCATTGTGACACTGAGGGAGTGGAACAGTGGGCGATTTTCCATGCTGTACACGAACACAGCATTGCACGCACAAGAGCGTAATGACGTCAGTACCCGCTGGTACCGTCAACAAAGGAAGCATGACTGATAGAAAGCGCCCGAAAGTATGGCTCCACTTTTAAAAATGCGGTGCAGATTACGCTCGCTGCAATATTTGCGATGCAGTGTGCAAGGCCAGCGGCGGGAATACTTCTAATCTGAGGAAGCTCCTGCAGCGCTTCCCCACCACTATTCAACGGGGGCGCCCCGCCCCACCAACCAGACCGCCCGCCCCCAAGAGGATCACGCCATATAGTAATAATATGTTCGTCATTCGTTTTAATAGATCACGTCTCCTGCGTCGTCGCTACTCTACTTTCTATGGCCAAACTTGACAAAAGCTAGATGAAAACACAGTCCTCATACTCTGTGTCACCAACGCGGACGCTGACACACTGAGCTGCGTGCGTTTGCACGCAGGTGAACGCTCCTGACAGCGGACAGAAAAACATGCCGCTAAAACCTAGAAAGCAGGCACGGATATCTGCGGTTTTAAAAAGCGCCAAATTTAGTTTTGATGGCAGCAGGGCTAACTCTCCTACTCCTGGTACATATGGCGAAGGTAGAAGTACACAAAATAGACCAATTGTTTCATGCCCTGCCCGTGACGCACAGCAAAAGTCCAGTCAGCACCGAGTAAAAGTTTTTGACCTGGCTTGTCTGTCGAAGGTGAAATTATCCCCTTGGATCTATAAGACTGAGCTTGGTAATTAAATACATACATGATAGAGAAAAGAAACACAGAAAGATGGAAAGAGACAAAAACAGATGAAAGATGTGATAAAAAGAAAGATGGAGACAGTTAAAGATAAAGAAAAAAGATAGATATAGACATAATATATAAACACAGTTGGAAAAAGATAAACATTTCAGTTTTTTTTTCGTAAGAATGTTCTGTCTAATATATAGACAGCTTAAACAGGCTGCAGTCAGAGGAAACCATGGGCCCAGCCATTTTTATATTCTTCTAAGTGTGTGTGCATATACACTGACCTGGTTGAGCACAAGATTGTTGTCAAGGCTGAAGAGACAATTTCTGTCAGCCTCAGAACTATAGCTACAACTCCTGCATTCAGCACCGTTAGCACGCCTGCATTCGTTAGCGACTTCTGACCTCTGCAGCCAGCAACGTGACTGGGTTTTAATTTGTGCATTACACAGCGTAGTCAGTTAAGGGTTTTAATGTTGAAGAAATGTTTGAAACAACTGAAATGTTACAATACAAACAGCTGGATGTCGTTTTGATATATTCATTAAAGTTTATATATTGAGAAAAAAAATTTTAAAGTGAACATTTTGAGACTTTATTGTTAAACGAATTAACATTTATTACCACATAAACAGACAGAAAAGTACCGAATACTGGTACCGTTGAGTACTGGTATCGATTCCCAGGTACCGAGTATCGGTACGGTATCAGTTCAAATGTGAAAGGTACCCATCCCTAACTCTGACACAGGATGAAATGTCCCTTAAGTTAAGAAACTTTAACGTGTAACACAATTGAGAGACCTAAAAGGAAAATATGTTTTTACCATCAGGCTTACTCAACAGGTTCAAATGATAAACCTTGGCCTACAAAATATAAAATAACATAATGTGACAACAATGACAATATTTCTGGAGAAGAACACTTTTCTGCAGCAAAGGAGGACTGTTTAACACCATAAGATCATCCTTGTCAGAGTTTTTCCCCCGTATTCCAGGATCAGAGCATTTTCAGACAGCAAACTTTCCTTAAAATCAGACAGAGTTTCGAGATGAACAAAATAAAAAAATTTAATGTTGGGGAAAAAAATGGCCCCATTTTAATTTATTATTTGCATAGATTAATATGTCACTGTGTTCATGGGCAGATAAACTAAATGCTTAAAGACATGTCTGAGATGACTGCCCTTTAGAGCACACATCAGTTCCTATAATTGGCATAAAAAAGGTCAACTTTGTTTTGCTCTTCAGAAACACTTTTTCCAGCTATTCCAGCAACATTATTCAACGAAACTGAGCTACAAAGCAAATATCTGTTCTCTTCCAACACATATTTAACACAAACCTGTTCCCTTCTAAACCTTCAGGGATCTTGGCACAGATTAGCTTTTGTAATAATTAAAAAGTTTATTAGCATTACATGAAAGTTTTAGAATAATTTCTTTTCTCTGAGAACCCCGGAGCATCTCAGGCCAATATGGCCAAGTATAAAATAATTTTTGGAAATGTTCTGATTTCAAACTCCCAGTGCTCTAAACTCAATTCCCCTTTAAATGTTCAGTCTATTGACTGTGTGTGACGTAATAGTTAAATGGTTAGATGGTAATATTCTGCAATGCAACTGCATATAATGTGGAATTATAGAGATTCTCATCTCATCCTCAAAGTTTTAGAGCTCAAATAATAATATGTGCAGTTACACAATAAAAACATTGTTCACCTCCAGATTTTTAAATCTAGCAGCCAGTAAGCTGATGAATCAGTCTCTGATTCGGTTTCTGTTACACTGCTGTTCATCCATAGCCATATTTTCCTGACTGGAAGTAAAAAGTACATGCAATATTAATTATGCACAGCTTACCTCTGCCGAATAACACCTCACAGGAATGCCAAAAGCTCGAGCCAACCCAAAGTCAGCAAGCTTCAATTCCCCATTCTACAGATGGAGAAAAAAGGACTAAAAAAAATCACAAAGGCAGTATACACATCTAACATTCACATTGTATTTCTGCTAGTGCCAACTATATCAATAGGAGCAAACTGATTGGCTCAAACTGGAGCCAATGTTTACCATAAGTTATGTCAAAGTCCAAAACTTACTCTGTTGATGAGAAGATTTTGCGGTTTCAGATCTCTGTGAAGAACATTTCGGCTGTGACAGAAAGCGAGGCCTTTCAACAGTTGGTACATGAACGACTGCAGAGAAAACGCCAGGAAAGATTAAATTATCTTTTAAAAGATGTACCAAATGTGATGATCAAAATGTCAAACATTTTGTTGTCTTAACAAAAAACAATAGATACAGTGGGATTTTTATCTGATGCTGTGTTCTTATGTCTTGTCTCACCTTCACAGTTTCAGGATCTAGATCCCCATTACAGCTGTCAAAATATTTCTTCAAATCCTGCATTGGATCAGAAACATATTTTAGCCTTAGACTATAGTAATCAAGGTATAGGTACATTTAGGCTAGCTGAGAAACTCACCTGATCACAATATTCAAAAACCAATGTTAACTTCTTGTCACTGTGCAACACATCGTGTAGTCTAAAAAAAAAAAAAACTATTTTCAATGGACATTTACAGCTACCAGGGCAACAATGCAATGCAAGTAAATCACATAAAATATATAAGTATAGAAAAAAATAAGAAACAAGCAGCAGGCTTACCTGACAATGTTTTTATGCTTTAGTTCCTTAAGAAGACAGATCTCTCTTAAAGCAGAACTCGGCACCCCCTGAAACAAATATAATCCAGTCTGATTTAGCACTAGCCTGCTTAAGGGCAGCTACTAAACAGTACAACTGTCAACAATGTGTCCAAACCTCGTCGTCGTCATCCAGTCTGACCCGTTTTAAAGCCACAATTTCGTGAGTTTCTCTGTTTTTAGCTTTGAAAACAGTCCCATATGTACCTACAGAATAAATAAGGCCTTATTTAACCACAGATAACACTATCGACGAATGGCATAGCAACTCAAGCTAGCAACCTTCCTATCGTTAGCTGGACTCAACATCCTGAAGTTATAATTTAAGGATATTATAACTATAACAAACTCATGTCAGATTTAATTTAAATGGAAGAAAAAAGGCTGCATGTAATTTCCAGTTAACACGAGCACAAATCTGGCAGCCTAGTTTAAATCGCTAAGCCATACACAACCATTGCTAAGTTGGCATTAGCTTCGGCTAGCTGCTGTTACCTTGTTTTTATGAAAACTTACCTTCTCCAATTTTTTCAAGCTTTTCATATTTCTGCATGTTTGGTCAGTGAAGCCAGCCTTGAGCTAGCTAGCAACCCAACGACCGACAAACCCCCCCGTAACGGGGTAGACAGAATGAAACGGTATCTACAGACGCTAGCTAAATCTGGCTGCACTTTCTGCTTTAAGCCCGATTGCTGTAGCACAACTAGTGTTGTTGGCCACCTAGAGGCTGAACGTTGAACTGCAACGTGGCTAATGTAACACCAAGTAACTTTTTTTCCTACTTTTCCCGAAGGGCTTCAGAATAAGCATAAAATATCAAGTAGTTTCATTAAGTAGTTCTTATTTTACCTTGGGTGCAAGAAAGAAGAAATACAATTACTGAAAGTCAAATTTACTACTCTGAATGTCATAAGAATTTTCAGTGAGCCTGCTTAAAGTGCATTTGCCCCCTTACAGATTTCTCGTTTTTGCTTTTTTGTCAAGTTTAAATGCTTTAGGCCATCAAATATAGGGATTCTGAGTAAATGCAAAAGACGTTTTCAATTTAGAATGTTATGTAATAAGGGGAGAATGAAACACACAATGCCTCAATCGAAAGTAATACAAGAGTAGGTGAGAACTGAAGCCATTATCCAAAAATGATCGAAAGTCTGGAACACTTGTGAACCTTCCCAGGAGAGGCGGATTCGTCCAAACAGAACATCTAAAGCATTGCAAAACTTACTTGCCTCGGTTCAGGTCATTGTTTACGATTCACGATGAGAAAGAAACTGGGCCGAAAAAGAACCTATGGGAGAGCTCCACGGTGAAAACCTCTTGCTGTGACAAAATGACAAAACCTCATCATGATTTTTTTCATTTACTTTGTTTGGCCATTTCTATCACATTTTTTTAGCCCCATTTGTTTTCATTCTGTCTACACTTTGTGTTACACCCATTTGTTTAAAAAAGTGCTCTACAAGCAATGTTTATTGATTAACTGGAACACTATTCAGTTCAGTTTGAATGAAACAAGAGGAAAATTCAAAAATATTTCCCACAGGCCAAATGTATTTGAAAGTCGTTACATTGATTCCACTGGCAAGACAGTAATTCAATTAACCAATATTTATGGAGAATTTACCAATAAGAAAGACTTGGTATCAACACTTGGAATGCATAGATCAATTCAAAAATAGCAGCTGCTAATACTGCAATGTCTAAAAGTTGTGCCTGAATGGTTCCTGAGTCAAAAGATTTCTTTCAAAATAAGGAAAATCATGTATGCAGAGGTAGATACGAGTTTAAACGACTTAATAGTTTTTTTAAAAGCAAAACTAAGAAGGCGTCTGTGCTAAACAGGAATTCTTGAAGGATCCAATCTAAAAGGATATATTTCTCTTCTGAAACAGATTTTATTTTGCAAAAACAGTACTTTATCATTTAATTTGGGTTGTAAGCTCAATACAGTAGTATTATTCTTTAAATCATCACATTTTAGTCCAGTTGGTCCACTGATGCATACATTTGCAAATGTTTGATTTTTCTATAAAACTAACCACATCCATGTTAATTTTCTAACCCATTTGATGAAATCCATCAATTAAAATCTGTAATTTTTCGTTGTGCTGCTGAAAACAGTTTGTAAATCTTTATTTCTGCCCCTCGGCTCGTTGTCTGCGGATCAGATCAGAATAAAGTCCTCCTTTGCTCAGCAGTTCCAAATGTGTCCCAGCCTGTGTGAAAAGAGCAACCTGTTAGATTAAATGGGATATGTGTTGGAGAGCTGTAACAATAAGATGGAAATGATCAAATACTTCATTTACATTTTTAAAGATTAAATAAAATGTCATTTTGCTTTCTTTAACTTTCAAGAGTTCCCACACTTCTCCACATCCTCACCTCCACAATGTGGCCATTGCTCATGACACAGATTAGATCGGCCCCTTGGACAGTGCTAAGCCTGTGGGCGATGATGAGCACAGTGCGACCCTTTGTGGCCCTGTCCAGAGCTTCCTGCACCACACGCTCTGATTCTGCATCGAGGGCGCTGGTGGCTTCATCGAGCACCAGGATGCAGGGGTTCTTGATCAAAGCTCGGGCGATGGCAATGCGCTGCTTCTGGCCCCCCGATAGCATCACGCCTCGCTCACCTAGATATAGAAACCTAGAAGTTAAGAATTTATGTGCAACACAGTGTTTAAAAAGCGATGAAGCCTAAATGAGAGTACATACCAACCATGGTGTTATAGCCATCTGGGAAGCTCGTAATGAAGCGGTGAGCATTGGCTTGCTTCGCTGCACTAATGACCTCAGCATCTGTGGCATCACGCTTCCCGAAGCGGATGTTTTCCAGGATAGATGATCCAAACAAAACTGGCTCCTTCAAACAGAACAGAAAATGCAATAAAACCTAAATTCAAATCTAAATTGACAATTAAAATGTTAATTAAGCACACTAAGAATTCATGTGTATATTATTTAGGCTGGATAAAAAACAAAATGAACAGTCTCTACCTGATTAATAAATCCAATAACTTGGCCCCTGAGCCAGGCCAAATCTAACGTTCGAATATCAAGTCCGTCCAGCATGACCACACCGCTGGTTGGGTCGTAGAATCGCTCCAGTAAGGACGCCACTGTGGACTTCCCTACAGGGTTTAACTTTTATGAGTTCACCTTGAAATCATATACAAGTCACAAAATAAGATTTTGTGTCATTGTGTCAGAATACCTCCTCCAGATTCACCAACAATAGCAATAGTTTTACAAGGTGGCAGCGTTAAATTGAACTTCTTCAGGACTTCATGGCCGGGTCTCGTTGGATAACTATTGATACACAAGAATCAACATTTATTTCATATATTCTCTGAAATTTTTTTTTTTTTTCTTATGCATAAGGCATAACAGTTGATTTTAGATGTTTTCAACCTGAATGAAATGTTCATGAAGTCCACTCTTCCTATCAGAGAGTGGTAAGGGATGCGTCCTCCCCCAGAGAGAGGAATGGTCGGCTGCAAAGACAGGTATTCAAAAACCCGAGCCCCAGAGCTTATACCTCTCACCACCTGCAGGAAATTCAGATTTTATCATTTCAGATAAAAGATAAGCACAAATAACAACTTACGAATTTAAAAAACATAGTGTGAAGTACAGTGCCTTGCAAAAGTATTTAATCTTTGAACTTTTTCACATTTTTGTCACATTACAAACAAAAACACTTGATGTATTTTATAGGGATTTTATGTGCTAGACCAGCACAATGTAGTGCATAATGGTGATATGAAACGAAAATAAAACCTGGTCTTAAAAGTCATTTTTACAAATAAAAGTTTGAAAATTGCCTTGTGAATTGTGCTCTGCCCCTTTCACTTTGATGCCCTTCAATAAAATCTAGTGCAACTAACTGCCTTAGCAGGTCACGTAGTTTGCAAATGCAATTAATTTGACAATTGAACTTTTTGGCGTATATGCAAAATATTGTTTGAAACATAACTGTGGCTGCCTCATGCAGTAGGGAGGCTCACTTCAGGAAGAACAGCAAAGCTGGTTAGAGCTGACAGAAGATGCACGGAGCTAAATACGGGACAGTCATGGATGAAGACTTATTAAAGCCTAGAGGACTCGATTCTATGGTGGCAGTTCATTTTCCAGCAGGATAATGACCTTAAACATAACACCAGAGCTATAATGGAATGGTTCATTTCAAGAATATTCATGCGTTAGAATGAGTCAGTCAAAGTCCAGACCTAAATCAAGTTGAGAGTGTATGGGAGGACTTTAAAATTGATATTCACTGTCACTGTTTTACAAATAATGGGCAAAAAAGAAACTTGCAGTTGTATTTGCAGTGAAAGATGGTTCTACACTGGACTGACTTGGGAGGGTGGTGCATAAAAATGCCAGCCACACCTTTCAGCTTTTCTATTTGTAAACATTTTTCCAAGGCACAGTATAAACATCTGACTTTTACTCACCTGTCCGAAAAGGATGGAAATACTGGCCAAAGACCTGAGCATAAACATGTGTATTATGCATTACTGAAATCAGTTGATTTTCAATAAATGCATTAACTTTCTTATTGTGAAACGGATTTTAAAAAAATTGCGGACAATGCTGCATCCAATACCTCTGAACAGTCTGAGATGCAACCAAGAATGACATGAGGTCTCCGGGCGACATCTCATTGCTTGAAATTAAAGTCCCTCCAGCAAAAATAGTTCCAAGGACAATGCCTGTTTGAAGAGTACCAGAACATTAGCATTACCGAAGGTCTGACAAACATCATCTCCAACAGCAACAACAATCTAAACACTTACAGTTCAGTGCCACGTTTGACAAGCCTTGGAAAACTGCTATCCCTCCACCAAGATTTTCATTCATTTCGCATGATTTGTCCACCTCATATGCATATAATCTAAGGGAAAAGCACCATAAAAGACTGCATATACTAAAATATTAACAATGATTTCACAATGTACTTTAACTCACTGAAGCTCTCGTTCCTCCATAGCAAAAGCTTTCACTGTCCGGACATTACCCAGAGCCTCGTCTGCCACCCCTGTTGCTTTTGCCACCTTGATTTCAACAATGGCAACAGCCAGTCAGACATGAAATTTTAAGAAAAAAATCATTAATCATTCAATGTGCTTTTTTACTGCTGATTTTGAGAGCAAGCATCTACATTCATTGCCCTGCAGAAATATTCATACCCTTTGAACTTTTTCCGAGTTTGTCACATTATAATCACAAACTGTAAAGTATTTTATGTGACAGACCAACACAATGTGGTGCATAATTGTAAAGCGTAATTGTACATAATTGTGCATAATTGTAAAGGAAAATGATAAGTGGTTTTCAAATTCTTTAGAAAAAAAATCTAAACAGCGTGATGTGCATTTGTATTTAGCCCTGCTTAGTCAATACTATGTAGAACCACCATTTGTCTTTCTTGGTTGCATCTCAGACTGTTCAGACGTATTGGATGCAGCGGAGTCAGTCAGTCTAGATCACTTTTCAAGTCTTTCCACAGATTCTTAATTGCATTTAGGTCTGGACCTGTCTGGTCTGACTAGGCCATTCTAAGAAACAAATATACTTTGAGGTACAGGGGTTGAACAATGAAACTGAAACACCTGGTTTTAGGCCACAATAATTTATTAGTATGGTGTAGGGCCTCCTTTTGCGGCCAATACAGCATCAATTCGTCTTGGGAATGACATATACAAGTCCTGCACAGTGGTCAGAGGGATTTTATGTCATTCTTCTTGCAGGATAGTGGCCAGGTCACTACGTGATACTGGTGGAGGAAAACGTTTCCTGACTCGCTCCTCCAAAACACCCCAAAGTGGCTCAATAATATTTAGATCTGGTGACTGTGCAGGCCATGGGAGATGTTCAACTTCACTTTCATGTTCATCAAATCAATCTTTCACCAGTCTTGCTGTGTGTATTGGTGCATTGTCATCCTGATACACGGCACTGCCTTCAGGATACAATGTTTGAACCATTGGATGCACATGGTCCTCAAGAATGGTTCGGTAGTCCTTGGGAGTGACGCGCCCATCTAGCACAAGTATTGGGCCAAGGGAATGCCATGATATGGCAGCCCAAACCATCACTGATCCACCCCCATGCGTCACTCTGGGCATGCAACAGTCTGGGTGGTACGCTTCTTTGGGGCTTCTCCACACCGTAACTCTCTCGGATGTGGGGAAAACAGTAAAGGTGGACTCATCAGAGAACAATACATGTTTCACATTGTCCACAGCCCAAGATTTGCGCTCCTTGCACCATTGAAACCGACGTTTGGCATTGGCATGAGTGACCAAAGGTTTGGCTATAGCAGCCCGGCCGTGTATATTGACCCTGTGGAGCTCCCGACGGACAGTTCTGGTGGAAACAGGAGAGTTGAGGTGCACATTTAATTCTGCTGTGATTTGGGCAGCCGTGGTTTTATGTTTTTTGGATACAATCCGGGTTAGTACCCGAACATCCCTTTCAGACAGCTTCCTCTTGCGTCCACAGTTAATCCTGTTGGATGTGATTCGTCCTTCTTGGTGGTATGCTGACATTACCCTGGATACCGTGGCTCTTGTTACATAACAAAGACTTGCTGCCTTGGTCACAGATGCGCCAGCAAGACGTGCACCAACAATTTGTCCTCTTTTGAACTCTGGTATGTCACCCATAATGTTGTGTGCATTTCAATATTTTGAGCAAAACTGTGCTCTTACCCTGCTAATTGAACCTTCACACTCTGCTCTTATTGGTGCAATGTGCAATCAATGAAGACTGGCTACCAGGCTGGTCCATTTAGCCATGAAACCTCCCACACTACAATGACAGGTGTTTCAGTTTCATTGTCCAACCCCTGTAAAACACTGTTTTGTTGCTCTGGCTGTTTTTTGGGAGCAAGTTGTCCTGCTGGAAGGTGAACCTCTACTCAAGCCTTTTTTAGCCTCTAACAGGTTTTCTTTCAGTATTTCCCTGTATTTAGCTCCGTCCCTGTTGAAGTAAAGCCTCTCTACAACAGGATGCTGCCACCACCGTGTTTCAATGTGAGCAATGTTTGTTCATAGTGATGTACAGTGTTAAACCAACATAGCATTTTTTTCCGTTTGTTGAAAATATGAAAATGCTGTATCCTTGTCCTTTGGCTTTATTACTTTGTGTTGGTCTTTCACATAAAATCCCAATAGAATACATTGATGTTTGTGGTTGTAACATTACAAAATGTGAAAAATAAAAATCAAATGAAATTAATATTTTGTATTTCTGTAAATCTTTCTATACAATTCAACATTAAATAGAGCTTATTACCTGTTCTTGAGCCAGACGAGATAGTTTGCGCAGAAATGAACCAATAAGAGCTCCTGCTCCCACAAGACATGGGAGGACAACCACTGTCAAGCCTGTAAGCTTTGGGGAGATGACATAGAGAGACACAAAACAACCGACTGTCTGCGTGATGCTCCGCAGACCCTGAAAATATACAAGAAGTGCAGCGTGATGCAATATTTTTTTTTAGCAACATGCCATTAAAATGCTGACTCATGTTTGTGGTAGTACCTGAGAAATAACCAATTTAAAGGATGACTTGAACTCCTGAATGTCAGCAGTCAAACGATTTACAAGCTGCCCGGTTTTATTGGCATCAAAGAAAGCAACATCTTGCCTGATGGCAAATAAGAATGGTAGTAGAACTTAAGTTTAAAAAGTGAACTTGCTTGATTGTATTTTAATACATTACTCAGAGACAACATTGTGGAGTATTTGTACCTTAATAGGGAAGCAAACAGGGTTTTCCTCATGTCTGCAGCCACTCTTTCCCCCACCTTTGACAGTAAGATGATGTATCCAGTTGTTAGGAGGCCCTGCACAAAAGAGTTGATTAATGACCAGAACAACAGACCAATGAACATTTTAAAACTGGGACAGCTCATGTTTTGCATGCATATTTTGGCAAAACTTTGCACAGACACTTTGGAACCTACATGCAGTTCCTTGCAAAGGAGTTCATACCCCTTCAACCTTTTCACATTTTGTCACATTACAACCACAAATTTCAGTGCATTTTTTGTAATATTTAACACAGACTTTCTGAAGACACCACCCCAATGGTGAAAGCTGGTAGTGGCAGCATTATGCTGTGGGATGCCTTTCTTCAACAGGTACAAGGAAGCTATTCAGAGTTGATGGGATGATGGATGGCCCTGAATACAGGGCGAGGAAGAAGATCTGTTAAAGGCTGCGAAATACTTATGACTGAGGGAGAGGTTCACCTTTCAGCAGAACAGCAACCCTCAATATAGAGGTAGAGCTAGAATCGAATGGTTTAGATCAAAGCATATTCATGTGTTAGAATGGCCTAGTCAAAGATCAGACCTAAATATAATTTAGAATCTGTTAGAGAACTTGAAAATTGCTGTTCACAAACTCTCTATTAAAGCTTAAGCTGACTGAAACCTAATCTTTTTTGCAAAGAAGAAAGTGCAAACATTGTAGTCTCTGCATTAGGGCTGCACAATATATGTATTGTAATTGCAATATCACTGTACACAATATACATATTGTGAAAAACTACCAAGTCTGCAATAAGTGTAAGTTAATTATTTAGGTACCAATAATTCTTACCCTTTATGCCTGTTATGTATCTAGTAATACTTGTTAGAAAATTAGATGGAAATTTTTAATTTAATAAAACACCATAAAGCTTACAGTTTTAATGTGACACAATGCGAAAAAGTTAAAGGGGTAGCAATACTTTTGCAAAGCTCTGTGTTTATATGCATACACGCAATGCTTACTGCCTATAACAGTACAGCTGTACTTAATATTTCTAAAGAACTTTGACTTGAAAATTCTTAAACTCTGTTATGCATTTATAGTTGTTCTGTGTACGTACCTGGATACTATACAGTCCAAGAAGTTTCATGGCAGGACCTTTTATCTCACTGACGTAGTTACCTGAATGTTCTCTGAGGTAGCGTGCCACAACATTCACCAAGTCCCCAAGCATTAATGGGATTTGAATGTTCAGCATAGCTGCACCAAAAGCCAGCTGAAAAGAAAAAAGACATTCATTGCAGGAGACTGTTAAGTTTGCATCTTTGCTCTCTACTTTAAATGAACCACTTGAAGCTTACCACAACAGCACAGATGAGAGCAAACAGCTGAGGTTTGACAAATTCCCACAGGATATGCCATTTGAACTCAGGCACTGGGTCTTTGGCGATAACTTCCCCTAGAGTGTTGTTATTGACGTCTGCCTCACAGTGGGCTACACAGCAGAACAGGCGTGCTGAGACAGTAAGCACCGCAGGTCCCAGGATGAATTTCAAACCTGGTGATTTGGATGTCCGGGAGGGAGAGTGGCGGATGGCTCTCTGTGCCAGGTACCAAATACGGTGCAAAGCACTGCTAGGCTGCTGTGTGGAGCTAGGTCCATGCGAATAATGAGCTGTATACCACCTGTATCAAAAGACATTATAAATACAGTTTTGACTCACCTGAACCAGAGGGAAAATATATATATTAACCTGCAAATTTTAACATGTGTTTTATGGTGTTTGAATTATTTATCTAAGTAGTCAAACTAACACTTGTGTACCCACAAATCAATGATTATTTTCTCAATTTAGCGATGGTGGTATTTGCGGTGTTTTTTGTGCACTTTAGAAGCATTTAAGCTCTTTACAACACTCTGCTTAACTAACCTGATCAAATTACACTGTATTACATTGGCTTAATTTGCTATTTAAGTTTTGAGAAAAATTGGAAGAAAATATATGAAACTTGCTTGGAACTGCTTGCATTTAGGATGAATTGGATTTCCTGATTATTACTAAGTCAACTGTTACACAAACAAGACATTTGTTTGAATAATTTACTAGAGAACAACACTGCAAACATGTAGAACATCAGACACATAGCTAATATTTTAAACAGCATTCAAACAAAGACATTTAGAAACTGCAATACATAAACAAACACTAGAAAGAACTGGAACTAGTTCACCCTGCATTTAAATGAACACAGTTAAAATATGTCTTCTCTTAAAATAACCTTTTGACGGCTTTTATTGTAAACTGGTGTTACAAAAAATAAGATTGAAGTCGAAATTAAAATGATCAAATGCTTATTTTTTAGATGTTTAATAAAGATACATTTTATGACAATATTTAGATTTAAAAACTACTTATCTCTCGCAGACTAACTACATGTGGCACTCTTTCTACTTTAGAAAGAAGTATTGTGGCTTGATGGATTTATAATTTCTATAAAACACGTTATATTTAGTGATTCATCACTTTATCACTTATCCGTAATACAGAGGGTTGGTTTACCATCATGTATTTTTTTCAAGGTTTATCTCACGCACTGACACTTTGCCCTTTATATAGTTTGAAGGACAAATCATATCAAAAATGCCAATAGTTGAGTAATTATGAGTTAATAATCTTCACCCGGCCTGGATTATAAACTCAAAACAGTACGTTTTAGGTACTACTGACCCATATGAAACTGATATTACCTCTTTGACGTGCAATTAACACAGCTAGCCTAATACAAATCTCTCGTTAGCTAATCTAGCAACTGGGCTCTTTAACCTACCGTGAGAGCTTCCATTTGTCTCCTGTTTTACTGCACTGTGAGTAAAAAGACAGTGAACGCGAGGATGCAGTTATGCACAGTCTAGAGCACAGCAGCTGGGACATCTTTTATGCTTCTTTCGCCAACAAATAACTGAAAAGATAAAACTTAAATGGGAAGCTCAATAATAATCCCACGGCTCCCTGTAGGCTGCCATACTGACGCCGGTGATCCACAGCGACGCAGGGAAGTAGAAGTCGCGTGAGAGTTCGGATAGTACGTCGACGTCACCGCCATATTGTGAGTGGCATGTTTTTTTTTTTATTCAGGAGTTTTAGCTATAACAGAACTACTTAATAATTAACGACGGTGATTAGAATAATAACATTTTACTATTATTTTCATTATTATCACTAATTTTATTGTCATTATATTTTAAAAACAGGGGTTTTGAAGGGTTAGATATATACCCACATTGCATCAGCGAGCCTGAAATGTTTGTGAATCTAAAACACTGGATCACTACAAATCTTTGAAATGCCCTGGTACTTTTAGCTGATAAATTAAAATCTGTATGAGCGAATAGAAGGTCTCTAATCTGGAAATTGTATCAAAACTACAACCTACAGACGGAAATGACCTAACGCCAAACGGAAGTGACGACAGTTGTATTTTGTTGACATTTGTTTGTGAAAGACAAAAAGCATTCGGCACTCGTATCGGGTCGCTTATATTTGTTGGGAATCAACTAACGGGAAGACTGGAGAGCGAAAATAGTTATTAAAACACGCATGAGGGTTTTAAAAGAGCTCATACAAAGACTGGTCTCAAAGCAAGCCTGAAAGAAGATCGGGATCAGAGCAAGTGGGGAACAAAACAAACCGTGTCACCCTGACTACACACAGGCTGAATCATTTACAAGCTAACCGGCTCCCACTTGTAATCTTTTCTAAACGTAACTAACATTGAGTAGTAAACTAATAGTGGCAACGCGCACTGAATTTCTAACTCAGACGCAGTATTTTACGCGTTTACGTGGTGATTTAGGGTTATACAAGCGCGTCGGTCAGACTAGCTAGTTAGCAATGTAATGTTAGCTTTTCCTACCCTTATTTTCTTGAGCTGCTTATTAGATACAAAATGTTGCCTGGGTTCCCAGACTTTGCTCGTTTCGTGAAGTATTTGCTATAAACAGTTTGGGTCTATTGAAGAATGAAGCACAATGGCTAACTTTGAAGCCTACCAAGAATATCAGAGGATTGAGGACTTCGAGGAAGACTCTCCTCCAGGGGAAGAAGACCTACTGGTGCATGTCCCAGAAAGTTTGAAAGGTAAACATATTTCTATTAATACCGGTTGGACATAAAACTAGTTCAATCGCAATGTGCTATCTTAGTCATCTAAAATGCCGCTGTGTCATAGTTGTTCCACTGAGGATAACTCCTCTCTCAAATGTTGTTACAGACTCATGGCACCATATCAAGAACTTGGACAACTTCTTTACAAGAATATCCTTTGAAATCATGTCTTGCTAACACAAACTGAATTAAATCAGTGGTTGCAGTGGAAGTGTTGAGTTGTGCAATGTTTACCTCTGACAGATTGCAAAACAAGTTGCCACATGGAATAGATATGAGAAGGTAAAGTGCTCTACCCTACAGAGGACTAAAAAACAAATAAACCCTCAAACCATGTGGTGAAAAATTACCGGTTTTGTTTGACCCCTCTACATCTGGCAATGTTTTATTTTTGTTGTTTTCAAATTTGGTTGATTATATTTCTATTATTTTATGTTTGCATAATTGTCATGCCTTTGGGTTGTTTTGGATGCGGTTGTATTCATACCCCCATTTCTATGCATCAGTTTGACCCTTCTTACTTATAGTTTGTACTGATAAACAAACCACTTTGTACCCAAAACTATCACCTAGCAGTTTTTCTTTACTTACTGCTTACTTACTATGTTAGCCTAAAAATGCTAAATTCTCACATAGAATTTTATTCAATCATACATTATTTACTAAATACATTGCATTACACCCTTCTCCATTAATTTTGGTTCTGATCCTCTTTTGGGCCAGTTGACTACTCTGTCGTGAAATGAACAGCACCCAAAACGTAACCTGCTCTGCACTACAGAGGACTAAAAACACAGATCAACCACAAGCCAAGTAGTCTAAAATTATAGGGTTTGTTTATCTCCTCTTTTAATTATAGATGTTTTTTATTTCTTTGCGGTTGTTTTTTAAATTATATTTCTATTGTTTTGGTGTCTTTTTATGCATTTGAGTTGTTTTTCGTTTTAGTTTAAAGTATTCTTGTGCCTTCGCTCATTATGAGCCATATTTTGTACCCCACATTTTTAATGCATTTATCTCTATGTGTTTGTTTCTTTTAACCTTTTATTGTACAAGGTTTTTCAGTTTGGAATCAGCCATTTTTACCCTAATCTTTAATCAACAAGTTAAAACTCTGAAAACTCTCCTATTTTCAGTCTATAAATGCATGAGCTGACTGCATGCACTTTGCACTTTCTTGAGTTTAATAAAAACGTTATCCCTACTGCACTGAAGCATATGCTTCAGTGCAGTAGGGATAATTTTGTTTTCCTTCATTTTCTGGTGGGGTACAGCTATCAAAGAACATGTATCATATTTTTCTCTGCTATTTGATAAAAGCCTATGGAAAAATAATTCATCATCCGTCAAGTGGAATTAGATGTCAGACTTCAAAGAAAGGTGGAATTTGGTATTGGCAAGGAAAAGCCTGATCAGTCTATCTCTATTTATAACACTGCTAGAAAGAACCAAACAAATAATGAATTTCTGTCCTAAATTTATATATTAATATTGTGTTTATCTTGTATTTTATTGCTTGATAAGTCACCCTATTTGGATTTTTATTGTAGATTACCATCTCAGATTTTCCTTAACCGGTCTGTTCACATCTATCACTTTCATCAAAAAAATGGCTTCGCCTGTATGATGTTGTCAGAATTCTTTGAACTCATGTAAGTATAAATTTGTATCTGTCACACTTTTTATTAAAAAGAGCATGCTTGTTTTTAGTTTAACTGGAAGCCATTTTGTGGCGCTGATGTTCAGTTATTTTACGAGAAGTGACTGTCACATGCTTCTGTGAGAACAAGATCAGTCTTACACTCAGTTATGCAAGAATACATGATTCTGAAAGGAGAAAAGTTCCTCTATAAGGTGTAAGTTAGCATGTATTTATTATTTCAGCATTTATCCAGAGACAGGACCCTCCACATGGTAGAAAGCCTTGAAATAATTATCTTTTGTAGCAGTAAATGTAATTAAAGCTTCTTTTGTTTGTACTTTATTAGGTTGATCACAGTTTTCTGGGAACTTTTAATTAGTAATTCCTGTTTACCTGGCATATACATATAATGTAACACTGAGGCCAATTTCTCTTAGCTACTATTAAAAATGGGAAAGAAAAGTTGATCTTCAAATTTCAGAAAATGGCTACAAGAAAATAGCTACTTGCTGAACCTTAGCCATATCTACAGTCAACAATTAAAATTTGTCAAATACAGTGCCTTGCAAAAGTATTCGGCCGCCTTGAACTGGTCAACTTTTTGCCACGTTTCAGGCTTCAAACATAAAGATATAAAATTCTAAGTTTTTGTGAAGAATCATCAACAAGTGGGACACAATCGTGAAGTGGAATGAAATTTATTGGATGTGTCAAACTTTTTTAACAAATAAAAAACTGAAAAGTGGGGCGTGCAATATTATTCGGCCCCCTTGCGTTAATACTTTGTAGCGCCACCCTTTGCTGCAATTACAGCTGCAAGTCGCTTGGGGTATGTCTCTATCAGTTTTGCACATCGAGAGACTGAAATTTTTGCCCATTCTTCCTTGCAAAACAGCTAGAGCTCAGTGAGGTTGGATGGAGAGCGTTCATGAACAGCAGTCTTCAGCTCTTTCCACAGATTTTCGATTGGATTCAGGTCTGAACTTTGACTGGGCCATTCCAACACCTGGATACGTTTATTTGTGAACCATTCCATTGTAGATTTGTCTTTTATGTTTTGGATCATTGTCCTGTTGGAAGATGAATCTCCGTCCCAGTCTCAAGTCTCTTGCAGACTCCAACAGGTTTTCTTCCAGAATGGTCCTGTATTTGGCCCCATCCATCTTCCCATCAATTTTGACCATCTTCCCTGTCCCTGCTGACGAAAAGCAGACCCAAACCATGATGCTGCCACCACCATGTTTGACAGTGGGGATGGTGTGTTCAGGGTGATGAGCTGTGTTGCTTTTACGCCAAACATATCGTTTTGCATTGTGGCCAAACAGTTTGATTTTGGTTTCATCTGACCAGAGCACCTTCTTCCACATGTTTGGTGTGTCTCCCAGTTGGCTTGTGGCAAACTTTAAACGAAACTTTTTATGGATATCTTTGAGAAATGGCTTTCTTCTTGCCACTCTTCCTTAAAGGCCAGATTTGTCCAGTGTACGACTGATTGTTGTCCTATGGACAGACTCTCCCACCTCAGCTGTAGATCTCTGCAGTTCATCCAGAGTGATCATGGGCCTCTTGGTTGCATCTCTGATCAGTCTTCTCCTTGTTCGAGATGAAAGTTTAGAGGGACGGCCGGGTCTTGGTAGATTTGCAGTGGTCTGATACTCCTTCCATTTCAGTATGATTGCTTGCACAGTGCTCCTTGGGATGTTTAAAGCTTGGGAAATCTTTTTGTATCCAAATCCGGCTTTAAACGTCTCCACAGTAGTATCTCGGACCTGCCTGGTGTGTTCCTTGGTCTTCATGATGCTCTCTGCGCTTTGAACAGAATCCTGAGACTATCAGAGAGCAGGTGCATTTATACAGAGACTTGATTACATACAGGAGGACTCTATTTATCATCATCAGTCATTTGGGACAACATTGGATCATTCAGAGATCCTCACTGAACTTCTGGAGTGAGTTTGCTGCACTGAAAGTACAGGGGCCGAATAATATTGCACGCCCCACTTTTCAGTTTTTTATTTGTTAAAAAAGTTTGACACATCCAATAAATTTCATTCCACTTCACGATTGTGTCCCACGTGTTGATTCTTCACAAAAAATTTGAATTTTATATCTTTATGTTTGAAGCCTGAAATGTGGCAAGAGGTTGACCAGTTCAAGGGGGTCGAGTACTTTTGCCAGGCACTGTAACTGGAACTGTGACAAACAAGGTTGGATAAGGACCCAACGGTCAGGAGGATGGAAAAGACGGGAAACAAATCTCCAAGGATCACTGTCAGAGAATTTTATTGCATGGGATTATGCTATAATTAAAATCTTAAGGTTTTTTTTGTCATCGTTGCCATGGGTGACAATAACTGCAACAGGTGCAGTATACTTTATCATGTTATTTCTTTATCAAATCTTCCTGTTAGTCCAGCGTTCCGCAGATACTTAATTGGACGCTCACTGTCTGTTTGCAAAATGATATCCAGAACAAATTTTGTCAAGATGTTTACCCCTCCTCCTACAGTATTGCTCATTAATCACCTGTTGTTGTGTCCTTGTATTAGTTAGAAATTAGAGCACAGTTAATCAATATGAAACATAAAGACATTGTCCTTTTTTATCCTTCCAGTCAGTTTCTGTTCGTTGTCACATTCACTACATTCCTTGTCAACTGTGTGGAGTACGATGTCCTGTTTGCCAATCGAGCAGTGAACCACACCGGGCAAGGCCAGAACCCTTCGGAAAGAAGCAAAGTAACCCTTCCGGATGCCATCTTACCAAGCCAGCAGTGCAAACAGAGGTACAGATAAAATGAGTTTAATCTGTCACATTCACATAAAATCATATCTGCTGTGGGTGTCCTCCCACTCGAGCCAGTCTGATAAGATGCTTTGTTCTCATGCTGAGTGCACTATTAGAGACCCGCCTTTAGAGCGATTCCATTTGTCAGACTTTACACAGTTGCCCAGTCTAATATAGTTGCAATTAAAAAAAGTGACAGCTGAACTAGATCTGGCTGTAGCCTGCAAGATACGGTTGATTTCTCAGGGTAGGAATATTGAACAGACACTTATTTAGCTGGATTCAAAAGGAATTGGTTTAATTCTTTTGCCTGTAAGGCTTGTCAGCGAGTTCTTTAATGTACTGCCAACAAAGTGAAGCTAACATTTTAGCTAACAACTTCTGTTGTTTATTCTAAGTTTGTCAGCTTGAAGTTGGAACATTCTTGTAAGTTATGGTTTCTTCGAGGAAGATGTTTGTTTAAACTGTTCAGACTGGATTCAGAGCAGCAGCCAGAGTAACTGATATCTTCGGTGTGTGGTGCAGCTGGCTGTCTGAGATACTGACAAGCTGACTACCACATGACACTTTACTACCTTGCATTAAAAGAGCACCCCACCACCACCAGCAACTCCCAACCCCCGAAGCCTTGGCTTTAACTTATCCTGCTTTCTTTTTCATGGTTTACCGAGCTCCCTGTCATCTGTTTAAATTTCAGTCTAACTCCAGCTCAAAAGTTGTTTACATCAGGATCAATGACGTCGACCCGGAACAGTACTCTAGTTCGGGAACAGCTTGTCCCACAGTTTGGAGTCTCTATGTCCTCTTCATAACTCCTATCTAATTTCACATTTGAAGAACTTTAACGCACACGTGTACTGAGGACATTATTACAGATTGTTTCTCCAATAAAGTGACCTTGGGTGACATCATATAGCATCAAGACGTTTGACAATAGCACTAATATGACCTCTTTGTTTATACTGTAAAGTATGCAGGACACTCCTGATAAGATAGCCTTCAGTAAAAATTAGAAAAAAGGTATAAAGGTATCCCAGAAATGTCAACAATAAATAAATGGTTTAGAAAACATATTACAATTGGAATAATGTTATTTACTTTAGCAGCAGGAGGAATAACTGTTCCTTTTCTGTTTAAAATGAGATAATGCATATTTGTTTGTTTTGATTTTCATATACAATGAAAACTTATTTGTTTTGAAGTACTTGATGCACAAAAAATCGTAGCTTTTTTTATTTTTATTTTATTAAGCTCATATTTACCAGGAAGCATTCAACTCCTGTTCAGGACCAGGGAGGGATTGTATAAGTTAAGGGTTGAATCTCAGTTTAAAACATGTAAAATTCAGAACCACTAAAAAACATACCAGTATCAAAATGTTGAGTTAAACTGTGGAACAATTGGATGATTAAATAAATGTCCAAATATAAAACAGTTCAAATCATCATATAAGCATATGGCAATCACTGGATATAATATGTAAAATTATTATTGCTGTTGTTGCCGCTATTTGTTGTGTTTTTATTTTAGTTCGTACAGTAGCTTAAATTATGATTTCAAGGAAATAATGATTCTTCATGCCACTGTAAATATTATATTTATATTATGTGCTCCATAAAATCATAGAAAACTCGCTCCATCACTTTATCTGGTGTCTAAATAAAAGGACTTTAAACTGAAGGAAAGGTAAGATGAAAAATATTTGCAGTTAAGAAACGGTAACTTTTTGAATCCTTCACATTCCTCTATACCAGTAACTGGCTTATGACTACCGGGGAATATCCCTAAGCTTTCTCAGTTTTGGGTAATTTAGGTGACACAGATGATTAGGGTTGACACAATTAATCAGATTAATCATGATTAATCGATTATTAAAATAATTGACAACTAATTTAGTTATCAAATAAGCATTAACTGAAGTATACAGACTCTAAAACACACCATTTTCGGAAAGCAAAACCCACTCAGAGCAGTTATTAAGCCAAATCTGTACAAAATATAAACATTTTGCATTTTAAGATGAAACACCTTCTTTGTCTGTAAATATTCTCTATCCAGAACTCCTTGAGTAACATAGTCTTAGATTCACCTGGTTCACATGTAAAAAATCTCCTGTTAGGCACCTTTTGCTGTCTGCTAATTGATCGGTTAATCGAAAAAATAGTCAGCAGGTTAAATAATTAGCAAAGTAATCATTAGTTGCAGCCTTACAGGTGATAGATTAGAACATGCTTGAGGGTCAACAAACCATGTTAAGGTGTTGTCATATTAACGGATGAATCAAGGTCAAAAGCTTGTGTGCCTTTAGATTCTCACTGTTGATGTTTGTCACTCTGCACTAAGTCTTAAGCACAGGTTTATGTTTGGATCTGTGTAGCTGTCACCTGATGTAGAGTGAAGGATTACATGGGGTCAGCTAAACAAAAGCAATCAAAACAACTTTGGTTAGAACCAAGCAACATGTCACCCCCTCTGTGATTATGCAAAGCCTTTGCCCGGTCATGTGTAATTGGAGAACAGTAGCAGAGGTTAGCAGAGACAGGAAGCAAGATTCAACAGTAAAATAAGGGATGGCAGCAACTGCTTTGGTTATAACATAATATTCATCTATGCAGGCAACTTTGTCTCCACAAAGCCATGGAAAAGCAAAATGACCGACAATAGTGTAAACACAAGAAAGACCATATTTTTTAAAAGATGCACCAGTCAGTTCAGATCGGAACTTAGACAAATTTTTCCTTGATCGGCTCTAATCTATAACCACCCCCATATTTTTGATCTATAAATGCGTCAATAAACGATATTTACTTGATTCCCTTTTTTCAGTTAATAATAAAAGAACAGGTAAAGGTTGAGGACACATGCTTTATAGCATAAATTGGCTTGTAATTCTACCTTTATCAGAGAACCTATAGTTTTTTCATTATGCTTTATAGTCCTTCGACCTGCAGATTCCTTATTTGTCTAACTTCATATGTGCATCTGTAATATTTTTAGTACAGATGACAAGTGGCAAGTATACATGTCCCTGCAAGCCTGGGTCTGATGCCGATACAAAGTAAACGCAACACCAACCTGAGACCACTAGCCTCTCTGTTAAACACCTTTTTTTGCCATTTAAATCCTTTTGTTTGTAGTTTGTTTATATTTTTTTATAGATAACTTGTCATTTCTCTTTGAAAATGTCCCTTTATTTAAATTTACATTAGCATTTTAATGGAAAAACTATGTTTTGAAATAAATATGTAAAGAGTGGGAGTCTGAAAGTGTTTTTTCTTTTCTTTTAGGATACAAGAGAACAGCTGGATCATATTCCTTCTTATCATGGCTGCCATCTTCTGGATCTACCGTCTTGTTAAAGTCTTCTGCAACGTTTTGAGCTACTGGGAGATCAGGCAGTTCTACATCAAAGCACTGAAGATTAAAATGGTACGTGCTTCACCTGGTGACCTGTATTACGATCTACTACAGCAAATAAGCAATGTGTTGTTCTTCTTATTACTTTCTTTACTTGTTTTCTTCCTTCCTCTTGTTAGGATGAACTATGCAACTTCACATGGCAGGAAGTCCAGGATCGGCTCATCAGTTTGCAGAGGGAACAGCAGATGTGCATTCACAAGAAGGAGCTGACAGAACTTGACATCTATCATCGCATCCTGCGTTTTAAGAACTACATGGTGGCCATGATAAACAAATCGCTGCTGCCAGTGCATCTGCAGCTCCCCCTGCTGGGCAATGTGGTCTTCTTAACCCAAGGCCTGAAGTACAACTTTGAGCTTATCCTTTTCTGGGGTCCCGGCTCTCTGTTTCAGAACAAATGGAACCTGCACCCCAAGTACAAGCGCAGTGGAAATCGCCTTGAGCTGGCCCAGAAGCTAAGCAGAGTGATCCTGCTGATAGGCCTGGCCAATTTGCTGCTATGTCCTTTCATCCTGGTGTGGCAGGTGCTGTATGCTTTTTTCAGTTATACTGAAGTTATCCGCAGAGAACCTGGAAGTTTGGGCGCACGCCGCTGGTCCCTGTTCGGCCGTTTATACCTGCGCCACTTCAACGAGCTGAACCACGAGCTGCATGGGCGATTGGGTCGTGGCTACAAACCCACTTCGAAGTACATGAACTCGTTCACATCGCCGCTGCTGACTGTGCTTGCTAAGAACGTTGCTTTTTTCTCAGGGTCGGTGCTGGCTGTTCTGATTGCACTGACTGTCTATGATGAGGATGTTCTTACAGTGCAGCACATTCTGACTGTTATCACAGTGCTGGGTGTGGTTATCACTATAACCAGGTGAGTTGTCGCAACCACTACTTTTTTATGGATGCAGAATCACTGTCAGGCATAAAACTTGGAAAAGGACATTACAAATACTTGCTGTTTATATCATATATACTGTATACAAATGTATGTACAAACATACAGACTTAACAATTCATTTTGTATATTGATTTATGTTTTGTGTGTGCAAGTGAGATAATTTACTTAGTTTAAATATATATATTGATACATTTTCAAACTTCAATTATCTTAATTCACTTACATTGACTTTCAGAAATATTCATACTTCTTAAACCTTAAGTTTCAATCACAAGCTTCATTTTATTTTATTGGGATTTTAGATGATAGACAAGCGTGTGAAGAGGAGAGAACTAAAAATGTTTAGTTTGAATCCAGCACCCTTTACTTTAATGTCCCTTAATAAAATTCAATGTGATTAACTGCCTACCTAATTAGAAAATAGTTATTTACTATAAGTATAAATCCAGCTGTTACATGAACACCAGACAGGTCAGGGAATTAGTTGTAGATCGGTTATAAAGCAGAATCCCAAGCTTTAAGCAGCTCACTAAGGTGTGTTCTGTGATGTGTGGCCTAAGGTTAACCTTGCACCCTGAGTGCTCTATCTTCAAGGTAAACGATAGTGGTAAAAGATGGTGGTAAAAGATGCTGTGGAGATGCTTTTCCGGCTATAAAAGAATTGAGACTGGAACTGAGGTTCACCTTCCAGAAGGACCATAACCCTAAACGTACAGCCAGAGTAACAGTGGGCTGGTTTATATCAAATGGTAATTATCTGTTTGAATCACCTAGTTATATTTCCCGACCTAAATCCAACTGGGAACTTGTGACAAGGCTTGAAAATTGCTGTTCCCAAACCTACTCTATCCAATTTGACTGAACTGGGTAATTTCTTTCATTCTGTTGGTATCTTACAGAGACATGCTGGCTGTTGTAATTACAGTGAAAGATGGTTCTACAAAGGATTGACTCAGGGGCTGAATACCAGTGCACACCAGACTTTTTTTAATCATAAAATTTTTGATTTTGTAAAAGGAAAAAAATAAAGAAAACCATGTTTCCTTTTCCTCCCATTACCCAATACTGTTATACCCTGTCGTGGTCTATTGCATAATATCCCAATATAATACACTGATGTTTGTGGTTGTAATGTGAAAGTATGAATACCGTTGTAACAGATCAGTTATTTTAACATTTTTGTGCTTGTTCTGCACGAGGTCTTTCATCCCGGATGAACATATGGTTTGGTGTCCGGAGCAGCTTCTGCAGTGCGTGCTGGCTCATATCCACTACATGCCAGACCACTGGAGGGGGAACGCAAACAAAAGCGAGACCCGCGACGAGGTGGCACAGCTGTTCCAATACAAAGCGGTGGGGAGAACAGAACATCAGTAGATAGGAAAACATTAACCAGTCTTAAATTAAATTAGATAATTTTTCTTGAGTGTTGCCTAAGATTTATCATATGATCATTCCATCTAAAATGGCATCATTGTTGCATTTAATTCATGTGTGTCTGTGTTTACCTTAGGTTTTCATTTTGGAGGAGCTGTTAAGCCCCATTGTTACTCCCTTCATCCTCATATTCCACCTGAGAAACAAATCCCTAGAAATCATTGACTTCTTCAGGAACTTCACTGTGGAAGTGGTTGGAGTTGGGGATATCTGCTCCTTTGCTCAGATGGACATTAGGCGGCATGGAAATCCAACAGTAAGGCTTATTAAACTTATATGGCAGGAATGAGGCTAGTATATTTAAGAGAACTATTTGTTCACACTCATATTTTTTGCAGTGGATGTCAGAGGGCCAGACAGAGGCATCTCTTTATCAACAGGCTGAGAATGGCAAGACAGAGTTGTCCCTCATGCATTTCACCATAAAGAACCCCCGTTGGCAGCCGCCTCAGGAGAGCTCACTGTTCATCAGCCATTTAAAAGAGAAGGTGCAGCATGATGCACAGGGTGGGCCTTCAACACAGCTGCTGCTCTCAGAGGCCCCTCTGTGCACTTCGCTGCACTCCAACGAGTCTGGCACCGGGGTAGGAAGCTTGATGTTCATGTCAGTTATGTACCTTCCATAAAAATAGGCAAATATCCTTAAAACCTTTTCACGTATGTGGTCGTTTCCAGCCTGAAAGTCTTTTAGCAAGTGTCCTGGCCCACCCCATCCTCACCGCATCTGGACTACAAGGGAAAGACCACCGCTTCGTCCCACCAAGCTCTGCTGCTTCTGCCGCAGCTAGTGTCCTGGCCTCTTTGTCGACCTCACATCATGCACATCCAAGTCGAAGCCGCCCCCACGGCCTTCTGCCCTCCTCCGTCTACCCTGAGACCACCATGTACCGCAGTGATCGCACTGTCATTAACAGGTACTTTAAGACCTAAGACCTAATGTTGCAATAGGGTGACCATAACTAGAGCAGGATTAACTGAAACTCAAACACAAATGCAAATGTCAAACTTTAGCTCTGCTATTCTTTTACAGCATGTCCAAGAGTGACTCTCGCATCCGGAGCAATGCGCTGCACTCAGAGTTTGCCTCAGCAGAGATGAGCCTCCATGCCATTTACATGCATGAGGTAGTTTTTTGATCACAAGTTTTACTGTGCAGGTTTAAAACCTTTGGAAATTGTTCCATCATGTAGCACAGCTGCTGCACTGCATCTTAGTTATCAGATTTAAATACCGATCAGTTGTTTTATTTTGTGTTTAAAAATGATCTTATTTTTTGTTGTACACTGACAAGTGTTTGTCTGTGTAGCTCCATCAGCATAGCTCCCATCCACAGAGGACGTCAGGACAGTGGCAGAGTTCAGTACCAATGCGAGATCTTCACACAAACACAGGTAATAAGATGTTTTTAGGAAATGCCCGGAGAAATCGACTAGTGACCAAAATCGTCCGATTTTCTGCTTGGTGGGTCCTGACTGGTGGCCTGCTGGTCAGTAACTAGTATCAGTAAGGTGTTTACAAATAAAGTTATAGGAACCACAGAGATCTAAGAAGCTACTTAAAAGGAAAGCAGGTTTTCTACAACCAGTGAGACGTGCCTGCTGTTCATTCAGACAAGGGAGTGAGAACAGATAACAGTAAGCCAAATTTATTACAGGAAAGTTACTCAGTTTTATACTTTTGAGCTTTCATTTTCTGTCTGTCATGGAACATGCTGGATTTGAGAGACTGCTGTTTTTACTTAATCTAGCCAAGCTAATTACTAATATAAAATGCTTATGTCAGTTTAAAATGTTCAATTTCAACTCACACTTACAAACGCAGACACATTCAGACACTGATACACAAATCTGTAGGCAACTTAGGGTTAAGTGTCTTCTCTAGGGGCACATAAACATGTAGCAGGACAAAACTGGAATCAAACCCACAACTTTATGGGTTGACAACTAATCAACCCAGTGAGCTACAGTGACCTTAAAAGTCACTTTAAGTTAAGGCTACATGTGTTGGTTGTAAGCGAACCTAGAATACAGAAAGCAGGTGCAGTAAATGCTCTCATTCATTTGGCTCAGACATGGAGAAAAGAAACATTCTCAGCTAAAGCTAATTATCATGGCTAAACATGCACTAGGTTTGTTTGAAGAGAGACATTATTGATTAAACGTGATTTGCTAATGTTATCAGATGCTTTTTAGTGACAAAGAACAGATTAAAAGCAAAAACCACTGTAAAAGACACCGTTTTGTAACCTGATTTTATACAAGATGCTACATTAACATCCATATATGCCTTTCTGTTTAAGTGTCCTGACTCGTAAGGTTCTTTTGGTTTCAGAAAAATGCTAATTAAAATTACTTACCTGCTTTGAAAAACAAAGGCTAGTTGTGAGTTAAGACCTGCTCCAATTTTGAATTTGGTTTTATTATGATTATTTTTATAAAGATCAATCAAATTATAAATCTAAAATTTGAGATGAAACCAATGAGAATACAAATTTACCCCAATGCATTTACCTACAAATTCTGCATTAATCAGCCTGTTGTCTTGTTTTTCTAGGTTTTCATTCTCATGGTTGTCAAAGTTCCAACATTTCCATGCTAGCTCCTGCCCACCTTGGTGGCTGGAAAGAGGAGGAAGAAGAGGATGAAGATGATCAGGAGATCAACAGTGGATCTACTCCAAAAAAGGCCACGCCAGTCAGTTCATGAAGTGCCTTTGTCATAAGGTACATGATCCCATTTCATAGTATGATCTGTTGTGCTATAACCTGTAAGACTATATTACTTTAATAATCTCTCTCTTTTTTTTACAGTGTTTACATTTTTCTTTCTTCGCTGAACATTGTGGCCTTATATGATCTTCATAGAGTTTAGCGCAGACCTTTAAAACAGCATTCAGCGTTTGTCGTGGGACGGGGTCTGCCGATGAATAACCACTGTTTTTGCACCTCTGCACCTCATTGAGTCATATCAGGGAGTCTATGGCATCAGGGATTCCATATGTCTTCCATCATTTTTATCATGGTTTTATCATTAACTTGTACAAAACTCATTCGGAAGTGTATAGTTTGCGTGATGGTGGATGTAAACGATTCAAGGCGACGTTAAAAAAAGGCTCACCGCAACCTCTGCTTTCATTCTTTGTGCACAGTTTTTCAAATACGTGCGCATCACAAACATTTTTAGAATGGTGTGACCATCTATGAACTTGACCATCTGAAAAACATTTCGATATGTTTGGCGTGAACCCTTGTGACATGTAAATACATTGCATCTAACTCGTCCTTTAAAAGGTCATATTTTTTAAATACCAGATCTAATCACTAAAAAGCTACCAAGTATTTATTTGATGAAATGCTGACTATTATATCCTTTGATAATAGAATATAAGACATCTTCAGACTTCATATTAAAATGCTTTCATGCTGCTGTCCATGTTCATTGGGCCTAAATACACATTTTGCTCAGTATTACCAGTTCAGGTGTTCTAATAAGATTTTGGTTTTTCTATAGAAATGAGCATCAAGGATTCTCACCATTAAAATCCCAATGCAGACAGAAGATGCCTGTTAGGTCCATTTAGGCTGACCACTAGTCAGCTTTATTGCTTATTTATGTGTTTTAACGAGTATTTAAATACCTGTTCTCTGTATTACCTCAGTGGCAGTGAAGATGAATTTAAGCTGCAGTCAATACCTCTGCAGTGTAAATATTTTGGCACTGCACAAATGCATCTCTCAGCTGCATTTAGATTTTAAATGCACATTTAAATTGTAAGAGGTAAATTTCTTTTTTCCATTTTTACCAAGCAGATAAGATGAGCTTTAATATTTCTTTGAAAGATTGGGATGTTTTGCTTTTGCAAATTTTCATTAGGTTTTTTTTATCAATATTAGTCTTCCCAGAATTGTTGCATACATATGTAATGTGGTCAGAGGGGCTGAATCTTAATCTTAAATCTTAATGTTTTACAGTTTCTCTTAAACTTTGTTGTTTCAAAGTAAAGTCCAAATAAAAAAAAAGATCTCTCAGTTATTAGCTTTAAGAATATTTATTACTTTTCTTTCCCTAAATATTTAAATTATGAAATCATACATTTATTACTTATAAAAGAAATATTTAGACAAATAATTTTGATCATTCATCTGGATTTTTCAAGCCCACCTGCATGATGTTAAAGGCAATGATGATTTTTGTATAAAACCTCAGCATGTGATGTATTGTTATTCCCTACAGCAAGGAAAACAGTGTCCCAATCAGATTAGGTCACTCGTGATATGCACCTGCATGTGTTTTGCATTCAAAGTAAATTTGAATTGTTGTTTTTGTTTTTTTCCACATGTTGGAATTTTTTTGTTCAAGACACACTGGAGGTGAGCTGTGTGCACAGAATTAATACTGTCTCCAATTATTTTTTAGCCATTTATATCCTAAGCAGTGCCTTAGTGTTACGGATTAGTGTTTGCTCTTTTAGAAAGCCGTCTCATCTGAACCGTCAAATCTACTTTTATAGACTTAGCAGCACATACGATGTACAGTATTTTCTGATCAGCAGATCACATGTGGATATAGCATCTACGAAGTTGTGGATGTTGCTCGTATAATTAGCCTGTGTGTGAGTCGGGTTTAATAACCTACAGAGGCAGGAATTTGTCTTTTGTTTGATCATGTAATCATGCAAACCTTATACCATCCTTTCGTATCCACTACACACCAGTCAAAATATCGCAGAGACTGGAACAAGGTGCTAAATTTTCATCCAGAGATGGTGAATATTATGTTTTCAAATAGGTTCTTTCTTACAAAAGTTTTTGGTTTTGTTTAGTTCTGTAAATTAGGAATTATCTGACAAAGGAAACATGCCAAAAAAACTTGTTTTCTGCACAGCTTTACTATACATGTTGTTCCCTGTTTGTGATTATAGACTAATAAATTCTATTTTGAGTGTATTTAATCATTTGATGTGTGTGTGTGTGTGATGTTGAAATGTGTTCTTGAAATAAAAGCTCTCAATTTTCCCTTTTTTGGTTTTTGTTCATCAATAGTTACTAAATTGTGCCTAAAGATGTTTTTTGTCCTAGATTTACTTTTGTTTGAAGATGTCAATGAAGCTCTTTCATAAAAGATTTTAAATTTAATTCACTTAAAAAAAAGTTACTTCCGAAAGAAAATTAGATGTAGTAACTTATTATTCGAGTTTCTTTAAAGAGTCATTGTAGCTGGTTATGGATGTGGACAGGAAAGATCTGCTGTTGCAGATTGTATTAAAGCAGATCTTAAGAAGCCAACATAATAAATATTTGCTTCTATAAATAATATCTATAAAGCACTTTGAATTGTCTTGTTGCTAAAATGTGCTATATTAATAAACTTGCCTTGTCCTGCTTTCTTTTCTGAACTTCTCTAACAGTGATGGAAAGATAATAATTGATCGTAATCCAGCCTAGTAAAATATATAGGCTTCTGTGTCCTGTCATATTCACACTCCAGCACAACAAAAACTCAATGGAATTGTCTATAAACTGATTAACTTAAAAAAGTAAAGCATAGATTCAAAGGTTTTTAAATGCATTCATTTTCAAGGTATTGCTAGGGGTATTTATTATTGTGCCATTGGTTAATTTCATTAAAAACAGTTGTTTCCTAACAGAATATTTTCCCCTGAAACTGAAAAAATGTTCAGAAATTAAAGGTGTGATTTTTCTACAATGTTCAGAGTGAAATAATGCAACTGCAGTTACTTTTTATACTTTATCAAGTGTGCCAACAGATTTCTCTGTTGGTTTGTTGGGATGTATAATAGCTATAAATGTAGTGCAGCAAACGGTTATGTAATAAGTACCTTGGAGCAACCACATGAGTCTTGCAGGTCCACTCTGAAGCAGATTCCAACCTTAGTTTTTCTGTGCTATCCTGAGTATAGTGTCAAGATTGACATTCTCTCCATTAACCTGGCCTCCCTCTTTGTTTTCTCCATTAACGTAAAGGAAACTAAGGCTGATTTGCACCTTGTTAAGGGTCTTCATGAAATGTTCTGACATTTCCTCCATAGATCCAATTGCTAATTTTATAAATCTTCAGAATTTATAGGGTTTTTATTGTAGGGCATTTTAATAAATTGTTTTATTGCTTCCTTGTTGTGTTCCTCATTTGGTGCCTGTTTGTACTGTGAAAATATATGAAAACAGCCAATAGCTTTTTCCTCCCTAGTTTCTATGTTCTCAGCTCTCAGTCTGTTAAATTGAATCTGAACCTTTTACTTCTGGAGAACATGTGCGCCATCTGCTGTTTTTGCTGTAACATTGGCCTCGACTTTCACCTGGCATGCAAATGTTCTGGAGGTAACATGAATGTTTGGGTCTGAAGATACATGATACATCCATGACCTTAGTCTTTGAAATGACTGGGAGGTCGGATGGAGGGCTATGTAGTTCACATGGGAAGGCATACATTGCGTCTAATTTTTGCCTCCAACTCATCACAAAGAAATGCTTTAATGCAGAAATAGGCACTGTGAAGCTGTCCTATTCCCTGGTGTGTTGAAGAGTGAGCTTTAAACATCTACCAGTGGCTCTGAAAATATACCATATATTATGCAGACCTACTAGAATTTTTTTGTATTACAAAATCCTGTCACAAATGTCGAATAATATAGGTTTTCATAAATCATTTTCTATTTTACCGCTTTACATGATGACAATGAATAACCCTAAAGCTTTCAACAGCTATAGAGTCATTGATCAGTTCTGGCAGCTCCTCTATGTTCCTTCTGTGGTATGGAAACCAAAGACAGTGGCCAGAACAGGATGAGATGGAGACAAGCAGCAACAGTGGATTAGTGTCTGCTAAGGTTTCGAAGAGGTTAAATGAGGGTCCAGGCAGCCTGCTGCTGTCAGTCATTGGAACTGGGGGGAAAGCCCACACTTCAATATAATAAAGCAGAACCATAAGAATACGGTCTTACAGTGAAAGAATAGCCATAAATCAATCCTAAACAGATGAATCAAAATGAATCATCCAAGCAACTGAGAAGTATTTTTTTTTGCTCTGTGATGGAGCAGAGGTTATTTGTGAGATTCCTAAAGTTCAAGTTCAACTTCAAGTTTCTGGTATGCTTTCATAGTAATTCCATCATGTTGAAGATGCAACAGATTGTAAACCTGTAATATTTATTAATTTCAGGCCCTTATTCATTATGAGGTCATACTTAAATTAGAGGTCTGATGCTTAGGCTGCAGCTGTCACAACAGTAACAGCATTCCACAGCCTCCCTGTAACAACAACCCACTTATATATCAGTAAATTCTGTAACTGAGAATTAGGCTGTAAAAACAGGAGTCAAACAATAAGGAATATATCAGTTTTGCTACAATGACAAGAAGAACATTCTGAGGTTTGAAAGCAAGGTTTTTAAACATAGAAACACTGTCCCAACTGTCAGGCACAGTGGTGGCTGCCTCATGCTTTGCCTTTGTTTTGACGCAAACAATGCTAATGCATTGTGCAAGTTGAGTAGAATGATGAAGATTGAGGACCTACAGTCTTTAGTTTTACCTCAAATCAACAGCTTTTATGGAAGCAGTCACACATTCAGGTGAGATTGCCTGAGTTGTATGTAACTTTATTTTTTCTGCATTTATGTCTTCTTACCTTTGTCTAGATTTGTTGCTTTAAACAAGTTGATAGAAAAACCAGTTCCACTCCTAACATGTTATTTAAGCCTTGACACTCGTTAAGAGTTTTACTTTTTTTTGTTTTCATTGGTCAGTATCATTTGCCAGTGACACTGAACAGAATTAAGCTGGTAAAGAAAATGTATTAAAATATGGATTTTTATTTTGTCTTCTATCTGCTTTACCTTCACTGGACCAAAACACACTGATGAACACATCATATTGAGTATCTAGTTGGTATTAGCCAGTGAAATAAGCTGAAATAAGCACATTTTTTTTCTTTTTGTCAGGGATTCATTTACTATTTTGGTTCACTTACTATTGTTAGATCTCTGGTGTAAAAGAAACTCTAAAAGTATATATGAAATTAAATGTTGTTTACTCTTGCAGATTATATAATATCAATAATAATTGGTATGGTAATAAATTACATTTAAGACAGTTATGGTCTTGGCCAGACTTTAGCAAGGATTTACAATGGCAGTAGCGCAAGGCCCAGAGATTATGGGCCCCCCAAAATGTATTTATGTTTATTTTACTTTTTTAAAAAGATTAATTTATAAACACACTATTTTACAAGTTCAAAAGAAAAATTGTAAACACATATCACTGTGTGGAATTTGAATCTTTTTTCTGTATGCAACTTTCTGAAAACAATGATGTCACAAACACAAATCTAACCCTTGACCCCAAGCACATCAGACATAACAGCAGCAAGCTTTAAGCTCATGCAGCACGTCTCCTTCTTTTTTGTTTTTTGTGTATTTAAGTGACAGTGTTACACCAACACGTCTGGCCCATAGTAACTTTAACAGTTTCGGTCAATTTTTCTATTGTTGATGATATTTCCACAAATAAGGCCGGGTTTAAAAGGAACTTCCTTAACAGGAAAATTGCATAGATCGCTTGAGGAAAAAATATTTTTCTGTGAACAAGGCCTAAGATCCTTGAAGCTGATTTGTACCTAACTATCAATCTACTGTCGTTTGCAATCGGAACAGAAACATGTGTGGGTGGGGCTCTTAAACTGGCCCCGGCCCAAAGGCACACATCCTTTTAAATTTGGCCATAATTATGACATTTTCCTCTGAATATATTCTGTGTGATTTGTTTAACTGGGTGTAGCTTGCAGCAGTGACCATCCCAGCTGAGGCCGGTGTCTCTGTCCCCTTTACCCAGCCTGTCCAACAGAGGCCATCTCCTATCTCCACTGCAAATGACAGGATCTATTTTGGAAAGGAGGTTGCGCCAAACTCGGCACGTCAGCTATTTGGCATTATGAGCCCCCGGAGAAGAAAAGAAAAAGAGTCTAGTCAACCGCCCACCACAGGAGACTGGGGGACATCCATCTTTTTGGATTTACTATCATTTCACGGATATTTGTGCACAAAGAAGACAAACATTTTCTTTGGTGGGATTACTAAACTCTCTTACTGGACTTGGTTCTTAACCTGGGAATCTTAGTAACAGCCAACGTTCACATGACTCAGCTGCTGGTTTACCTGAGAGGCTGAAGATTCAAAGGTAAATAAGTTATTTATTTATTTTATTATTTTAGAAATCTAAAATAATTCGTTTTTATAAATATATTTTTATTTTCTATGCTTAATTTATTGTTGTACTTTGACAACTGGATGCTATAATTAATGTTAACTTACAGTTTTGGCTTTAGTTACGTCAAAAATTGCTCATGAAGACAGCATTTGCTCAGTTTTCAGAAAATGTTACCTACCTCCTTTTGTTTATTTAGGGCCATTGTGACGTTTGAAAATGGTCTGCTAGAAATAAAGCACGTTTCTGAAGTAGGAGCTTTATCAAACAGCCTTGGTTTCTACAAATGGCAATGTACAGAGACGGGCTCTGACAGCTGAGGTTATTTTTGGTACAGGCAGTCCGAGTGACAGAGGTGACAAAGCTGGCAAATGGCAGTCTTTGAAAGGCACCTATCTTCTCCATATGACCTTGTTACATGGGAATACGTTGTTGTTGTGGTATTAAACTATTGAACAAGCTGTGTTGCTTTATGTGGTTGGCTTGATGAATGTTTGCAGAGGCAGAACAGGAGGCTGTATAATGTTACAGGAGCCACCAGCTATAAATATGTCAATCTTAACTATGGTTTTAGGCCTTTTCATTGCACAAAAATATATGTAGAATGCATATAGCAAACTGTAGAATGTATTGTGTTTCATCTGGCTTTGGTTAATTTAATTCATTTCTTGACTTTTATTGAGTGGTCATTTTTATTACCATTATTTGTAACAATTTATTCCCCTTTTATGAAATTGTGGCTCTGAAACATATCTATTATACTTACATTAAATGTGATAGAGTTACCATCAAATATATCTGCTCATTGAGCCATTGGATTTACCTGTGTTTTAGCAAACTTTACTTTTTTGTCATTTATTTTAAAATTTCAAAGTATTTTAAATGAATTAAAACATTTGAATATTAATTACCTTGTATGAAAACATTGGTGTATAGCTGGCCCTTCTAACTTAGGATATTAATCAACAATATTCCCTAAAAATATACATAATAATATATCATAATAAATATTTAGTTTTAGTGTTGTTTTATACAATTAGAATCTTAAATACTTTGCTCCATTTCAAGCTTGTCCATAAAAGTAAATGCAGAATTTAGCCAAACCACATTAAATCACTTAAATGCCATATTTATTTACGTACCTTAAGTGGATCCAAAAATCTTGTTTTGTTTATCTGTGAAGACAAAAGGAGTAAATCCTCCAGTCAAAGTAATATTTTATGTTGAAATGTTTTACTAAGTTTATGATCCAAGGCACAACTAAAACAATCACAACCCCCCCTGGGAAAGTGAATTCTCAACAGATTTGAATTTTTAATAAAACAAGCTGCTACTGTATGTGTCATTGCCCATATGAAGCACTTCTGGTTTAATTTAATAAATATCTATTTATGTTACACATTTCTTGTGAGATTTTAATGTATTTCCAAAGTACTTCCAAAGTGTCACAGTTTTAGATCTCAGAAGTGATCTCTGTAGAGATTGTAATAACTGCCGGAGCTCAAGTTTCAGCAAAAATGCAAAAACAAACAGCTCAGGGGAAAATGTGGGTTCAGGGTGATACAGTACTGGAAAACTAAGCTTTGGTGTAGCACAATTGAAACTCACTGTTTTTGTGCATTAACAAGGTGATTCCTAAGGAATTAGCAGAGTAGAAATTGATATACCAATGAAATAATTGAAGGGTGTTACGTCTCTAAGGTCCTCTGTCAGGTCTTTGCTGTATTTTAATACATTTCTTAAAGATAAGACGCTTTCAGATACAGGTCATCTACTGTAGAGAGTTATTTCAGGCTTGCACATGTTCTGTTGTCACCCTCTTGTGCAGTTTCCTTATTTTCAAACACACTGCTCAAGATGCTGCCATGCTCAGGTTCCAGGAATGGAAACAAAATAAGTTCTTCTGTCTGACCCTGATATTCACTGGTCATACCTAAATTAAGTTGTCACTAGATTAGTCGTTCATGTTATTGATTTTCGTAGTGGTAATAATATTATTATATTTGCCTTATTCATCACAGGAGTAAAATATGGATCAAAACTTGTTTGGAGGAGCCCCCAGGTTTCTCACCCGCCCGAAGGCTTTCACAGTGGGTGTGGGCAAGGATGCCACTCTCAGCTGCACTGTTGTTGGTAACCCAACTCCAATAATCACCTGGGAAAAGGACAAGCTCAAGCTCCCATCCGAGGGCCGCTTTAAGACTGTGGAGGATGGAGACATCTACCGTCTCACCATCTATGACCTCACGCTGGAGGACAGTGGTCAGTACATGTGTCGAGCCAAAAATAATGTTGGGGAAGCTTACGCTGCTGTGACCTTGAAGGTGGCCCTCCCAACAGAGATGTCTCAGAGGGTCCCAGTTTTCACGGTAAAGCCTACTTCCACACGTGTGGCTCTAGGAGGAGATGTTGTTTTTCACTGCCGTATTTTGGCTCACCCTAAAGCCAACTTTGAGTGGGAGAAAGACGGGCGGTACCTGGGTGAGACAAACCGCATCAAAATTATGTCCGACAGCGACAGCAGCACCTTAAAGATCCAAGGTGTGCGCAACCTGGACAGCGGCACGTATATCTGCAGGGCCCAGAACCCTGTAGGTCGCTCCCAGGCTGCTGCAGCTCTGGTGGTGGATGCTCAGGATGCTCGCCACATGTCTGCAGACAAGAGCACCTCCCTCCTCTCCCACATGCAAAAGCGCAAAGAGGAAATGAAGAAGGACATCTCCATCTATCGCACTGAGGAAAATAGCTCCTTCTCCAAAGCTAACATGACCGATTCCCTGAGTTCTCTGAGCCTGGAGCATGAGCTGAGGGTGTCTGCGCTGGCAAGTCTACCTAAAGGTGTATTCACCCGCACCTGCACGGTTACTGAGGGCAAACATGCCAAACTCAGCTGCTTTGTGACGGGTCACCCCAAACCACACATTATCTGGAGGAAGGACGGAACGAACATCAGCGAGGGCCGCAGGCATGCCATTTATGAGGACCAAGCTGAGAACTTCATCCTCAAGATCCTGTACTGCAAGCAGAGTGATAATGGTCTCTATACATGCAATGCAACCAATATGGCAGGCCAGACCTACAGTGCTGTACTGGTTACAGTCAAAGGTAAGGTTTTAAAATGCTTATTCATTGGGAACAACCTTTCTATGCATCTGCATTTTGGGACTATCTATCTGAGACACATATGTATCCACTAATGCAGTGATGTTCACATTTTGTGTTACACACAGGCCAAAAATTAAAATTGCAAAAGCAAATTTATTGTGACATTTTATATCTTTAGCTGCTCCACAAAAAACTAAATAAACAATATTCTGATGAAACAGACAAAAGCAGTTGGATTTATGTAAAGAAAAAATAGGGATGCCCAATTTAAAGAAAGGCACGCACGGTCCCACTTTTTTGATAGATTGTTTTCTGTTTTCTTTGGTCTAGAAAATTATATATCTGTTTTTAGGTTTAGCCTCTTTCTTCGAAAACCATTGTTTTATTAAGCCAAGTTTAATGAATGGGTGCTCCTACACCTGCTTTTGAATAAATCACTGGATGTTTGGTCCTATTAACTATGAAATTAATTGAAAGCAAAAAAGGTGGTAAATAAAAGATGAATACTTTCTATTTTAGCTAGGATTTAGAAATATTTTATTTGTCTGCATCTTTTTATAAAGTCCTCGGATCAATTAAGAATATACCCTAAAATGTGTTCAAAGTTTGTCTTTCTGCATTAGCCATCTGTGCAGGCAGGCCAAATTTGTACCATTCTTGAACTGTGGTCATGGGCCACACAAAATCATTCAGATGGCCGCAGATGTCCCCTAGGTCACATTTTAAAGACCCCTTTACAATGCTAGCAACACCTTAAAAGATGCTGCTCTATTACCTACATCAATGGTTTTTAAACCTTTTATAACAACTACCACTTCAGTGGATACTAAGCTTTCCAAGTACCACAGTCTTTATAGGCTTTTTAGAGCTGTAGTTCAGCAGGACTGTGACTTTTCCAGTTTGTTGAACAATATTATAAAAACACAAAACACACACAAAAACAACTTTTTTATTTGTTTACATTGCACTATTGGTTTAATGGTGTTGATTATTTATGTGTTCAATTTTACTTAAAAGTTTTAAAGCCAACGTTTGTAGTGGGGAACATTAATGGAAAAGTACCTAAAAGTCATAAATCTGGGAATAAAAGTCAAGAAATGAATAAAATTAACCAGAGCCTCTCACCAACCCCAGTCCATGGATCCATGTATTCATTATCTACACATGCTTATCCTTGCAGGGTTGCTGGTGCCCATCTTCAGTAGTCATTTGGTGAGAGACAAACAACTGCTGAATAGTTTACAGTTCATCACTGGCCAACACAGACACAAAGAACAAACAACCGTGCATACACACACATACATACCTACAGGTAATTTAGTGCAGTCATGTGCAGTCATGTTTTTGGACTGTGGGAGGAAGCCATAGTTGGCACAGGGAGAACATGCAAACTCTATGCAGAGGGACCCCAAGTCAGGATTTAAACCCAGGATCCTATTGCTGCAAGGCAGCAGTGCTAACAGCTATGTCACCTAGTCGATCCATGTTTTGGAAATTGTGTTTTCTCATCAGAATCCAGCACTAAAACAGAGCAAAACAAGTGATTATTTTTTGTGTGTGTTTGTTTTAAGACAAAATCTGAAATTCCATTTTTTTTTATTTTTGTAATCATAAAAAGACCAGAAACTCGACCTTGGTTGGATATGGAAGTAAAATAGTCTCATTAGAATCAGACATTTTTTAGACATTGAATTCATGACACTGAATTTTTATCCTGTGCAATTATGTATGTGAATTTTTTTTTGTACTTAAAATTTGCCTGCAAAAATTCACCTGCAAGAATTCACCTGAAAAAATTCACCTGCAGAAATTCACCTGCAGAAATTCGCCTCCAAAAATTCACCTGCAAAAATTCACCTGCAGAAATTCGCCTGTGATTTTTTTTTCATCTAATGGAACTGAGTGAAATGTTTGACTGACCTGATGACAGCTAGTGCCCCAACCCCGTCCGCAGATGCTCTTGTTTTGAAGTGACCGGAAGAAGCGGCAACACATTTGCAGGCGAATTTTTGCAGGTGAATTTCTGCAGGCGAATTTCTGCAGGTGAATTTCTGCAGGTGAATTTCTGCAGGTGAATTTTTTCAGGCGAATTCTTGTAGGTGAATTTTTGCAGGCAAATTTGAAGTACAAAAAAAAATTCACATACATAATTGCACAGGATAAAAATTCAGTGTTATAAATTCAATGTCTAAAAAATGTCTGATTCTAATGAGACTATTTTACTTCCATAGTTGGAGTACATTTTTAAAATATATTACATTTTAAAATTATGACATGGGCAAAGACTAACTAAAAATTGGCCTGTTTTTTTCATTTTCCTTAACATCCAACTAGCTGTTTCTTTTGTACACCTCAAAGGTGTTGTTTTACACATTTTTCCCCCCTAATAACAAATATAGATTAAAGGAAACATGTAAAATCAATACAAAGTATAGTATTTAAAAAAATGGCATTGTAAGCACAGTGTCATAAACACTCACCTGTACAGAATATGATGATTGACATTATAGGTGAAGAATACTTTGCAAGTACGATGGTGCCAGAATATGAGAAAACAAGCCAGCTTTTACCTATGTTTGTTGATGAATTTAGGTTTTCATTCTTTTAAAGATAAAAAACGATAAAAAAGAATGTTTAAATTCAAGGGGATTTCTACTTTTGACCACAAAAAGGTAGAAAGTGCTTGTATGTGAATTGAACATTTTTATTTAAAAATCTAAAATAAAGACTTTGTTTTTTTTTTTTTGGCTGCTGTTGCTTCTAATTTCCAGGTTTGGACTTTAGGGGTAAATGAAAAGGTGTATTTGTGGCCACCAGCACTTGTTCATTGTTCATTATTGTCATTCATTTAGATTTACCATCATAATAATTAATTTTAATATTTTTTCCTCTGTACCACTAAAGGCAGCCCACATATCGCCAGTGGTGCTTGTACCAATGCATAAGGAACCATGGACCTACGTGTACTGTAAAATGATAAAGATGGATTATTTTCTTAAAGCTGACACTGTCATAATTTGGTTACAGGGGGCTCAAATGCAGAGGATGCATTTGCAGGATGAATGCTTTCACAATAAAACTAAGCATAGAACTTTCAAAAGTTGTCTTGTACAAGCACGTGAGGCTGGAAGCACTGGAATAGGATGAGAAAAATGAAGTAACAGAAGGCATCTGAAGGAGGAGACTGGGACTAGACATGAACAGGACACTAAATAAAGAAGGAAAAGACAAATCTAACCCTAAGGGGAGTAAACTAAAATATACATGGGATAAACTAAGAAACTAAGCACAAGGGATAACTAAGAAAGTAACATCTAACTAATGATAAAGAACACTGACCATAGCAGAATAAGGAAACAAACAATAATATAAAAAACACAAACAAGAACCAAACCCAAACACTCAAGGATTATGATAAATACATTGTAGATTCAATTGTAGGCCCTAATTGTTGAAAGGAACCGTGAGCTACAGATCACTACAAATTTGCAACACTGGGGAATATATAAACAGGCTGTGATAGTGGATAATTTGCTCAGTATGCTGGTGATTAAGTTCGTTTTACTCAGCAGTCTTGACACTGTGCAGAGATTCATATTTGTGATGCTTAGTTACTATCAAGTGTAATGTTCTACAACTGTGATTACCACATTAAACCTATGTAATATCCCCTAAGATTTATCTAAATGTCAATGGCCATAAAGTACACGGTTAAATTCATCTTGACCCTTTGGAAGAAGGTGTTGTGTTTCATCTATTTTTTGCTGGTGATGAGTAGTCCACAGTATCTCAGATGGACTCACCCTTTCTGGGCCACACTGACACACTGCAAGTGACACTTCCTCCGGGAAGAAAATTGGCTCAGAGAATGAAACCGTAGACTAGTAGATTTGTGTTGGTTCAGAACCTCCATGCAATCTGATGATAAGGGAACAACAGATAATGAACCCTTTATTAAAGCTGCAAGAAAAATGATAATTAAAGCATGTTTTAAACAATTTGTTAAAAATAAATCTCGTACTCGTACTCGTCGTCTTCCGCTTATCCGGAACCGGGTCGCGGGGGCAGCAGACTCAGCAGAGACACCCAGACGTCCCTCTCCCCAGACACCTCCTCCAGCTCCTCCGGGGGGAGCCCAAGGCAGCCGAGAGACATAGTCCCTCCAGCGTGTCCTGGGCCGTGTCCTGGGCCTCCTCCCGGTGGGACGTGCCTGGAACACCTCCCGAGGAAGGCGTCCAGGAGGCATCCGGTATAGATGCCCGAGCCACCTCAACTGGCTCCTCTCGATGTGGAGGAGCAGCGGCTCTACTCCGAGCCCCTCCCGAATGGCCGTGCTCCTCACCCTATCTCTAAGGGAGTGCCCGGCCACCCTACAGAGGAAGCTCACTTCAGCCGCTTGTATCCGGGATCTCGTTCTTTCGGTCATGACCCAAAGTTCATGGCCATAGGTGAGGGTAGGGAAAAATAGACCCCACCGGTAAATCGAGAGCTTCGCTTTTCGGCTCAGCTCTCTCTTCACCACAATGGATCGGCAAAAGCGCCCCCATTACTGTGGCAGCCGCCCCGATCCGTCTGTCGATCTCCCGCTCCCTTCTTCCTCACTCCTGAACAAGACCCCGAGATACTTGAACTCCTCCACTTGAGGCAGGAAAATCCCTCCAACCTGAAGAGGACAAGCCACCCTTTCCGGTCGAGTACCATGGCCTCTGACTTGGAGGAGCTGATCTTCATCCCAGCCGCTTCACACTCGGCTGCAAACCGCCCCATCGCATGCTGTAGGTCTTGGCTAGAGGGGGCCAGCAGGACCACGTCATCTGCAAAAAGAAGAGACGAAATCCACTGGTCCCCAAACCAGACCCCCTTCGGCCCTTGGCTGTGTCTAGAAATCCTGTCCATAAAAGTTATGAACAGGACCGGTGACAACGGGCAGCCCTGCCGGAGTCCAACATGCACCGGGAACAGTTCCGACTTAGTGCCGGCAATGCGGACCAAACTCCTGCTCCGCTCGTACAGGGACCGGATGGCCCCTAATAAAGGGCCCCTGATTCCATACTCCTGGAGCACCCTCCACAAGGCATCACGAGGGACACAGTCGAATGCCTTCTCCAGGTCCACAAAACACATGTGAACCGGTTGGGCAAACTCCCATGAGCCCTCGAGTACCCTGTAGAGGGTATAGAGCTGGTCCAGTGTTCCACGGCTGGGACGAAAACCCCACTGCTCCTCCTGAAGCTGAGGTTCGACTATCGGCCGGACTCTCCTCTCCAATACCCTGGCGTAGGCCTTACCAGGGAGGCTGAGGAGTGTGATCCCCCTGTAGTTGGAACACACCCTCCGGTCCCCCTTCTTATGAAGGGGACCACCACCCCGGTCTGCCAGTCCAGAGGTACTGTCCCCGACCGCCATGCAATGTTGAAGAGGCGTGTCAACCATGACAGCCCCACAACATCCAGAGATTTGAGGTACTCAGGGCGGATCTCATCCACCCCCGAAGCCTTGCCACCACGGAGCTTTTTAACCACCTCGGTGACTTCAGCCTGGGTGATGAAAGAGTCCAACCCCGAGTCCCCAGCCTCTGTTTCCACCAGGGAATGCGTGATGGCAGGATTGAGGAGATCCTCGAAGTACTCCTTCCACCGCCCGATAATGTCCTCAGTCGAGGTCAGCAGCCTCCCACCCTCACTATAAACAGTGTTGGCGAAGCACTGCTTCCCCCTCCTGAGCCGCAGGACAGTTTGCCAGAATCGCTTCGAGGCTGACCGGTAGTCCTTCTCCATGGCCTCACCGAACTCCTCCCAGGCCCGAGTTTTTGCCTCTGCCACAGCTCGGGCCGCAGCACGCTTGGCCTCACGGTACCCGTCAGCCGCCTCAGGAGTCCCACAAGCCAACCACAGCCGATAGGACTCCTTCTTCAGCTTGACAGCATCCCTTACTGCCGGTGTCCACCACCGGGTTCTGGGATTGCCGCCGCGACAGGCACCACAGACCTTACGGCCGCAGCTACGGGCAGCAGCATCGACAATGCGGAGAACATGGTCCACTCGGACTCTATGTCTCCAACATCCCCCGGAATCTGGTCAAAGCTCTCCCGGAGGTGGGAGTTGAATACATCCCTGGCCGAGGGCTCCGCCAGACGTTCCCAGCAGACCCTCACTATGCGCTTGGGCCTCCCAAGTCTGTCCGGCTTTCTCCTCCTCCAGCGGATCCAACTCACCAGCAGGTGGTGATCAGTGGACAGCTCAGCCCCTCTCTTCACCCGAGTGTCCAAAACATGCGGCCGAAGGTCTGATGATACGATAACAAAGTCGATCATTGACCTCCTGACTAGGGTGTCCTGGTGCCAAGTGCACTGATGAACACCCTTATGCTTGAACATGGTGTTCATCATGGACAATCCGTGACTAGCACAGAAGTCCATTAACAAAACACCACTCAGATTCAGATCGGGGAGGCCATTCCTCCCGATCACGCCTCTCCAGGTGTCACTGTCGTTTCCCACGTGGGCGTTGAAGTCCCCTAGCAGAATAATGGAGTCCCCGGGAGGGGCACTATCCAGCACCCCCGACAGGGACACCAAGAAGGCCAGGTACTCCGCACTACCGCTCGGCCCGTAGGCCGAAACGACAGTCAGAGACCTATCCCCGACCCGAAGGCGCAGGGATGCGACCCTCTCATGCACCGGGCTAAACCCCAACACTAGACGGCTGAGCTGGGGGGCCACAAGCAAACCCACCTCAGCCCGCCGCCTCACCCCGTGGACAACTCCAGAGTAGAAGAGAGTCCAGCCCCTCTCAAGGAGATGGGTTCCAGAGCCCACGCTGTGCGTGGAGGCGAGCCCGACTATTTCTAGTCGATATCTCTCAACCTCCCGCACAAGCTCAGGCTCCTTCCCCCCCAGTAAGGTAACATTCCACGTCCCTAGAGCCAGCCTAAGCATCCGGGGATCGGGCCGCTGAGGTCTCCACCTTAGTCCGCCACCCAATCCTCTTTGCACCAGTCCCTCACGGTTCCCCCTGCAGGTGGTGGGCCCACTGGGGGATGGCCTCGCGTCTCTCGTTTGGGCTTGGCCCGGCCGGGTCCCGCGAGGAGCAACCCGGCCACCAGGCGCTCTCCGACGAGTCCCGACCCCAGGCCTGGCTCCAGGGTGGGACCCCGGCTCCGCCGTACCGGGCAACGTCACATGCCTCGATTTAGTGGTCGTCATGAAGGATTCTTGAACCGCTCTTTGTCTGACCCATCACCTAGAGCCTGTTTGCCATGGGAGACCCTACCAGGGGCATTTAAGCCCCAGACAACATAGCCTCTAGGATCATTTGAACACTCAAACCCCTCCACCACGTTAAGGTGGCGGTTCAAGGTGGTGTAAAAATAAATCTATTAAACAAATCCAAAGTAGGTGTAGGTGATGTCATATTGTCTTTATGCAGCACAAAACAATATACAGTGACAACTATTGATTATTTTGAGATAAATAACTCTTGGTCCCAATGAGACTTCCAAACAATCTGATCATCTTAACACTGCATTTAATAATTGATTTCATTCAATTATTATTAAACTTTTCTAATATAATTGAATACTTTACTGGATTCTAAAGAATGAATGTGCTGCGTTTCACATCTAATAATCCAAATTGTAACAATCTATAGAATTTTATAATTTGCAGATTTTGTTGTTTTTGTTTTACTCAGAGCCAAAGGTGCCATTCAAGAGGAAGCTGCATGATGTTGGGGTACAAGAAAAGGCCTCTGCCACACTCATGTGTGAGGTGCCTCTCATCGCCACGCAGACCAACTGGTTCATGGAGGAAACGAGGCTGGAGCAAAACACCAAATATCGCATGGACGAGGACGGGACGCTGCGTCGCCTCACCATACATAATGTCAACACGAATGATGATGGAGTTTACATCTGCGAGATGAAAGAGGGCAGTCGTACTGTGGCTGAGCTCACTGTCCTGGGTAGGGGAAACTGTTTTTCTTGACTTTTAAGGCATCTTAGTTGTAATTTTAAAGAGATATATTATAAATAATTTTCCTAAGTGGAGCTGTTTATGTGACGCCACTGGTTTACAAAAGTTACGATGAATACCGACAAGTGTTTAAAGGGTTGATATTCTTTTTTTAGTGTAGCAAATGTTGCTATCTGAAATCTTACCCCCATGTTACAGGTAATATAACAAAGAAGCTTCCTCGGAGGACCGTTGTTCCTGTCAGTGACACCGTCATCTTCTGTGTTGAGCTGGAGCATCCTTGTCCAGGCGCCTTTTGGACTCGCAATGGCGAGAAGCTGAAGGAAGATTCTCGCACTTCAATTGCCTTTGTACTTAAACAGTACACGCTAACAATTAAAGACTGCCAGGCAGATGATTCAGGAGAGGTGGCCTTCGTGGCTGGAGACTGCAAGACTTCCACACGATTCTCTGTCACTGGTGAGTCAAGTCCTTATCACAAACCTTTCTCATATGTGGTGAATTTTACAACATGGTCCGGGGTGGTTATTGCTTGAACGTTGCCCTGGGTGAGCCCCTAGTTTTGCATCCACATCCTCAGAAAGCACTGTGCTTTAATCCTCGCACCGGCAGCATGTCCAGCCTACAAACTAATTTGTAAACGTCTATGCAAAGAAAATAAGCATTTTCTTTTTATTTACCTACTTTATATCATACTTTTTTAGTTTCTGTGTGTTGTAAAAACCTCCTGTAAAATACTGGAACATCTCCAACACTTGTATCCCACTGCAGCTCCCAGGAAACATCCCCCAGATCCTCCAGTCGATGCTGTGGTGCAGAACAAGACTGACTCGTCCATCACCATTCAGTGGTCTCCCCCTGATACCAACCGTCCTGTACCCATTAAAGGGTACCTCGTGGAGAGGAGGAAGGTTGGTGCTTCCACCTGGCAGAGGTGCAATGCTGGAGAAATCCTCACAACAACAGAGATCACCATAAGCAGTTTTGCAGAGGAAGCTAGTTACCAGTTTCGTATCACTGCCACAAACGACTTTGGACAGAGTTCCTATCTAGAAGTACCTGGAACCTTCTACCTTGGTAAGTCTTTAATATTTTTGAAATCATCTTTGTTTTCTTTGTTTTGCTTTTTTAAATGTCTTGTTTGTCTTTTATCATTCAGAACCCACTGCAGAAATCAGGAAAGGTCTGATGAACAGCGCAGCAGCATCTGGAGAGGAGTTCTCCATCTCTGTGGAGCTGTCAGCTGTGTGCTCAGGCTTCTGGTCGTTAAATGGACGCCTCCTGCGGAGTGGATCAGAATACCTCATCTCTAGGTCCAAGAACATACACACGTTGCTCATTCGTGTTGTGACCATGGAAATGAATGGAGCCGAAATAAAGTTTGTAGGTGGAAGTTCTCAGAGCAGTTGCATCCTATCTGTGAAGGGTATGTAGTTTAAAAATTAGAAAAATATTTTTTGCATGTTACTTATCAAAATAATCTTTTTCTCTCAAGCTTTATTTTGTTTGGAGCAGACGAATCGTACATTCAAGCACAAAAATGTGTTTTAGCACCCCCTATCAGGTTCACCAACAAGTCTGACCATCCAGAGGTTGTGACCTGCAGTGTCCAAGAGACAGCTCAGCTGAGTGCCGAAGTGTCGGACTATGAGACCAAGGTTGGTACTAAGAACTTATTTTACCACCTATGTATATATATATATATATATATATATATATATATATATATATATATATAGAGAGAGAGAGAGAGAGAGAGAGAGAGAGAGAGAGAGAGAGAGAGAGAGAGAGAAATCTGAAAGGTGTGGTTTGCAAATGTGTTCAGCCCCCTTTACTCTAATACCCAAAAGTAAAATCCAGTACAACCAGTATCCCTCATATGTCACCTAATTACTAAATAGAATCCACCATGTATATATTTTAGCTCTAATGAGGCTAAAACAGCATTACGAAGACCAAGCAACACACTGACTGGTCAAGGATAAAGATCTAGATAATTTTAAAGCAGGAGTGGGTTAGAAAACAATATCCCAAGTTTTTTACATCTGATAAAGAACAGTTCAAAGCCATTATTAGAAAATGGACAGACTATGACAACTACAAAGGTACCAAGGCATGGCCTTCTATCTAACACGACAGGCTGGCGAAGAAGAACACTGACCAGAGAAGGAGCCAAGAGGCTCATGGTAAATCTAGAGGTACTGCAGACATTCACAGCTCAGGTGGAAAAATCTGCTGACATGACAAATATTAGCTGTGCACTGGATTTTAACATTTTGGCTGACATGCAAGACACTATCTGATGCGAAAAAACTAATACTACATTCCCACGTGTTGTGGAAGGCTTTTCTTTAGCAGGGATGCGGATCCTGGTCAGGGTTAATGGGAAAACAAGGCTAATGCAGTTTTTTTGCTAGTGCTGTTGGGAATCTTAAAATAAGATTATGTATATTTTGGTAAACAGTACTGTGTTTGGTTTTTCAGGTGGCTTGGATGAGGAATGGGCGAGAGGTGAAGATGGGGAAGAAGTATGAATCTGTTATAAGAGATCGCAAGAGAATCCTGATGGTTCATAATGTTACAGAAGAAGATGTGGGCCTTTATGAGTGTGTCTTAGCTGAGGATAGGATGCCAATTCAGCTTACATTGAAAGGTAAGTAAATTTAAACATTAAGAAACACTTTTAAAGTTGCACTAATGCACACATAATATCTTGTGTTAGAAACCTTGTTTTGAAAGATATTGATCACATTCACTAGGAATAATTCCTCTTAAATCAACTTCTGCTTAGATGAGCCCGCCAAGTTTCTTAATAAAGCCAGAGGCCCCATGGGATTGTCATCGTGCCTTAAAGGAGATCTTGAGCTGAGCTGTGAGGTGTCTTCTGCGAGTGCTGCTGTTATGTGGAGAAAGGATAAGGTGGAGATTAGTGAGGACCAAAGAACAACCATCATCTCCAAAGGAACCCAAAGGAAACTCATCATTAAGAGCGCCAAGAAAAATGATGAAGGATATTATTCGTGTGAGACAGCAGCTGATAAAGTCACATTCCATGTCAAGATTAAAGGTAAAACTAATAATGCTGCAGGTAGTATTATTTATTTTGTTGTCATGTGGATGCTATAAAATCTAGCAAATTCTGTTTTTATTCTAAGAATCCCAAGCAGCAGCTGCATTCTTCAATAAGGAGTCAGTTCACAGAGAGGTCAAAGCCATCCTCACCCAGAAAGCAACACTTAGCTGCGATGTTTTAGACACCAAGACGGAGGTGAAATGGTACAAAGATGGAACGTTGCTGGAGTCATTTGGGAGAATATACTTGGAGGCAAAGGGTGCCACCCGTCAGCTGGTGATTGAAAATATAGAGAAGAGTGATGCTGGAGAATACAGGTGTGAAGCTGGAGGGGATAAACTGGTCTTCAAAATATTTGTATCAGGTAGGAATGCCAGATCAGTGAGTTTGAAATATGGTTCATATTAAGGTTTTTCTGATCAGGATGTTTTATCTTTTAACAACAGGTGTTTGCTGATGCCTAGCTGATTGAATGCCAGTAAAACTAACAGAAATAAGCTGTTCTGCTGCTATGTAAATTGTTTCTTTTGAACTTCATAAAATTTAATAACTAGTATGTCAGCTGCCCTCTCCATAGCTCACCCGTAAAAATTCAGTTCATACCAAAAGTATCCAGTACAGCCCTGGCAGTTAGGGATGCAAATGTACCAAAAAAAAAACATCCAGAATGTTTAAGTGTACAATGCAACATTCTGTAGCACAACTTTGAAACATGATACCAAAACAAAACAGGAAGGACTCCCAACTATCATTAAACTCTGTTATTTTGGAACATTAAGGTTTCAGCTGCAGCTACAGTGGACAAAGTTGGACTGAACCAAAATTTTTGTCAGCATACACATTTTTATTAGCAATAATATATATATAGATATATATCTATATATAGATATATATATAAAATATATACATGGTGGATTCTATTTACACACATACATATGCAAACCACACCTTTCAGATTTTTTTTTTTCTCTAAACATTTTGAAATCAATACATAATGTTACTTCAGCTTCACAGTCATGTCCTGCCTTGTGTAGGTCTGTAACATATATGTATATATATATATATATATATATATATATATATATATATATATATATATATATATATATATATATATATATATTTAAATATACATATGAAAAGTAGTCTGTTTAAACTATGTTTATTTTATTAGGTGTCACTTTTAAAATATTTCTCTTTAAATTAATCATGATTAGTTTTAAGCATATTAGCTGACAAAATCTTAAATTGTGTATATTATACATAAAATCTATGTCGTTATTTCGAGTATACCTATCTGCACAATGGTTTGAGACAAAAGTTAGAATTGTTGCATCTACCACTCATATGCAATATTATTACTAGTTTTAATAGTTAGAACCTGAGCCTTCAGTTAATATTTTTACTTTTGAATTGAAGTCAGAGGCATTATAATGAAGTTTAAAGCAAGGGGAGAGGCATACATTATTAATATTCATTTAACCTCTGAACGATATTCTTAAATTAGGGCTTTGCTCAAATTCATCATGTCAAAAAACAGCATTGTTTAGTTCAAGGTTCTCAATAAAATGAGTTAAATTAGTTCATAGGCAACACTGTTTGTTCCCAAAAAGGTTGTAGTGCTCTGTAAATGTAAAAATAAACAAAATGTAACCATGTTTAAATGATATATAGATTATTATATCTAGATTCATTTGAAAATAGTCACATAAATAATTGTGTCTGTCAGTTTACCAGAAAGCCTGCCATGTCTCCTTCTGCAACAGAACCAAGTAAATGTCTGAAGATCAGTTTATGTAGTTTTAACATCAAGCACTCTTCTGTCTTAATGATGCTGTGTAGCTATTTATAGTGTGTTGTATTATAAAATAACCCCAAACATATTACAAATTTAGTTTTATTCGTAAAACATCCTTTAATACCTAATTTGTTTTGTAAAACTTTAAATCATCTAATAAAAGTTATGACTTTGGGTAAACTAATAAGAAATGTTTTTGTGCATTATTACATTGCCCGCAATCGTTGTCTTTTTAATTGTCTTTAGTTCCATGGAGATTTTGCATCAAGAGTAGGTCATAATGATTTCATGCAATGTTACCTGATGTTCTAAAGGTCATCACATGCTGGTGTTGAAGAATAATTCAATTATCTCTATTTAGTTTTAGTCTTTTGAAACTGTATTTATTGTTCTTACCAAAACCGTATTTCTTTCTGACTTTACTTTCAGAGAGTCTGTCTACTTTCTGCAACAAGGAGTTAATACAGAGGGAGGTGAAGACCACTCTCTCACAGAAAACCACCTTGAGCTGCGAGGTAGCGGACACGAAGACAGAGGTGAAATGGTACAAGGATGGCAAGTTGCTGACTTCGAGCAAAACAGTCCACACCGAATCAAAAGGCAAGAGCCGCCAGCTGGTGATAGAGAGTGTGGAGAAGAAAGATGCTGGAGAGTACTTCTGTGAGGCTGGGGCTGAAAAGCTGGCCTTTAAGATACACGTTGAAGGTACGGAGTTTTTCATACCCAATATAGTAATATATATTATTAGATTTTGTGGATTTATCAGATCCATGTAGCAGGTCAAAGTGTGCGGTACATATTCTTCAGGATTTTATGTGGACTGTCAACATCACTGCTCTTGTGAAAAAAGGACAGCAGAATGAACTTTTGAGGTCATTATGGAAAGTTGTCCCAGGAGCTGCTGCTGTCTTTTTATAAATGTGCTGTTGAAAGCGTCACCATTCAAGATATCTTGGTGTGGTTTGGAAACTGCACCTCAACTGACAGGAAGGCTCTTGAGAGAGTATGGAAGTCAGTCTGGGACATTAAAGACACCACTTCCAAACACTGTCTGACCTTTATAACATCAGATGCCTGTGCCGCTTGTTTTCATCCAGGACATGATCTGTGAAGTTGCTGCTATCAGGAAGACGTAGATCCATCAAGGCCCTCACCTCCAGATTTCTAAAGTGTTTATCCGAGTGCAATTAAACTTACAGATTAAGATAGCACTGCAGTTTATGCAGCACTTCATGCATAATGTTTTTAACCTTGTTGTTTCAAATTTTGTGGCACTAGTGGCCTTTTTTTTGTAAGCCGACTGACAGGAAGTGGGATGGAGAGAGAGAGGGGAAGACATGCAGCAAAGGTCAATGGGCTTGGACTCAAACCCATGATGGCTGCGTCCAGGGCTGTAGCCTCCGTACATGGGCCACTGCCACGGCCATGGCCAAACTTTTTAAAACTTCTTGTATTTTATTTTATTGTGTGTGTAATGCTTTTTAATGAGCTACAGTGCCAATAAAGGCTATCCAATTAAATGAAGTGAGTTTTAGTAAGATGTAACTAATGTATTTTCTTTCATGACCATTTTATCAGAGGCCCAGTCAGTCTTCTTCAACAAGGAGTCAGTCCAGAAGGATTTCAAAGCCACTGTGTCCCAGAAAGCTACACTTAGCTGTGAAGTGTCTGATACCAAGACAGAGGTCAAATGGTACAAAGATGGCAAGCTTCTCACGTCTAGTAAGACGGTACACACAGAGTCAAAAGGCAGAAGTCGCCAGGTGGTGATAGAGAGCCTGGAGAAGAAAGATGCCGGAGAGTACATCTGTGAGGCTGGTGCAGAAAAGCTTGCCTTCAAACTTCAAGTAGAAGGTAGGATCTAGAACTAAACTGACATGGTCAATATATTCCACAGATACTGCAGGTAATGATACTGAAAAATTGATTATTGATATGAAAGTCATACATGCATAATCTCCACAGAACTGCAGGCCCAGTCTGCCTTCTTCAAAAAGGAGTCTGTGCGAAAAGAAGTGAAAGCCACTCTTTCCCAGAAGGCCACCCTGAGCTGTGATGTTGCTGACAACAAGACAGAGGTGAAATGGTACAAGGATGGCAAGTTGCTGACCTCCAGCAAAAACATCCACACTGAATCAAAAGACAAGAACCGCCAGCTGGTGATTGACAGCGTGGAGAGGAAAGATGCTGGGGAGTACTTCTGTGAGGCTGGGTCTGAAAAGCTGGCTTTTAAGATACGTGTTGAAGGTAAGGAGTTTTTCAAACCCAATATAGTAATCGGATATTATTAGATTTGGTGGATCTATCAATTTACAAATTCATTATTGTCAAACGTTTTTCACACTGTTCTCAGTAACGATTGAAAAAATGTTTACCGGCCTCACAGCAATAAAACCTTTTTTATAATTGCTGAACAGCTTTTTTGCATATTTCCCTCAGTATTTTGATGACGTAGGAAGGCCTTCTTTCTGTCACTCTTTTGCTGCCTCCACAAAGTTCTCTACAAATTTGTCATTTGTATTTTTCAGTATTTATTTTTTTGAAGGAAATTTTTAAATGTTTAGCATCCTTTTTTCACGTAAGAAATAGCATTGCATCTTGCAGCCCTGTGTGTTTTTTACTTTTTAAAACCAACACTAAATGTGTAAACTAGACTAAATACAAGAAAGATGAAAAACAAGCTCAAGTAGAGGTTTCATTTTTGTTACTGTTTTATTGTTTCAGTATATCTTAAGTATTTTCATGTTTTTGAGAGCTCCCCTCCTAATTACATGCATACAGTTTTAGCTGTATTATATCTTTTTCCATCATCTTTAGATGTAAGATATAGCACCCCTGGCTAAAACTTGCTCACATCACACCATTAGTAAGTAACTATTTTAATATCAAGATGGAGCATAGATACTATGAGGATTTTCTTTATTATCTGCAGAGATCCAACCCAAGCCGGCCTTTGTCAACAAGGAGTCTGTGCAGAAAGTAGTGAAAGCCACTCTGTCCCAGAAAGCCAATCTGAGCTGTGAGGTAAATGACATGAAGACAGAGGTGAAATGGTACAAAGATGGCAAGCTTCTAACCTCCAGCAAAACAGTCCACACCGAATCAAAAGGCAAGAGCCGCCAGCTGGTGATAGAGAGTGTGGGGAGGAAAGATGCTGGAGAGTACTTCTGTGAGGCTGGGGCTGAAAAGGTGACCTTTAAGATACACGTTGAAGGTAAGGAGTTTTTCATACTTGTAATCTCAGATGAATAAATCTTGTAGGTCCTTTAATCTTTAACATCAAAGTGTTTAATTTCAACTTGATACTGATATACAAGGGCTGCACGGTGGCGCAGTTGGTAGCACTGTTGCCTTGCAGCATGAAGGTCCTGATTCCCAGCAGCGGGTCTTTCTGCATGGAGTTTGCCTGTTCTCCCCGTGTATGCATGGGTTCTCACTGGGTACTCCAGCTTCCTCCCACAGTCCAAAGACATGCCTGTTAGGTTGATTGGTCACTCAAAATTGCCCTTAGGTGTATGAATGAGTGTGTGCATGGCTGTTTGTGTGTTGCCCTGTGATGGACTGGCGACCTGTCCAGGGTGTACCCTGCCTCTCGCCCATAGACTGCTGGAGATAGGCACCAGCTCTCCCATGACCCACTATGGAATAAGCGGTAGAAAATGACTGACTAATATACAAGCTATTTAGCTGCTGATATTACTCCACATTCACATCTGTTTTTTAAATGATTTTAAATCTTCATTTATAGCATAAAAAAAAACTGTTCACTGCTCACATTATTCAGTTAACACATAACCATAAAATATAATTGTTCCAGCTAGCTTTGGGTTATATCACAACAAAGATGAAACTTCAACACGTTTTTCTTTATTATTTTACAGAGACCCAACTTAAGTCTGCCTTCTTCAACAAGGAGTCTGTCCAAAAGGAGGTGAATGCTTCTTTGTCCCAGAAAGCCACTCTGAGCTGTGAGGTTGCAGATGCAAAGACGGAGGTGAAATGGTACAAGGATGGTAAGCTGCTGACATCCAGCAAGTCCATATGTGCAGAGTCAAAGGGCAAGAGTCGCCAGCTGGTGATTGACAGTGCAGAGAGGAAAGACGCAGGAGAATACATCTGTGAGGCTGGCACTGAGAAGTTGGCTTTTAAGATTCATGTGGCAGGTAGGAGAAAGAAAATTATATTTTTTGACGTTGTCTAAAACATTCAATTGCCTTTTCTCCTTTTGTTAACAGTTTAAAAAAATGTTTTTACTAGGAAGGGTACAACATAAAAGATAGAGAACATAAAGAATGGACTAAATCAGGAAAGACAAGTAGAAAAAAATAGAAATAAGTAAAATAGCCTTCTGATGCCAAATTCTGAGGCAACAACGTCAGTCATGTGTGTTAGACAGCAATCACTCTGAAGCAGCATTTAACTGCTTAAAAGCAAAGAGAAAGTTGGTATGGATTAGAAAAGTATATATCATCTTTAGCATCTTACTTTTAGCAACTAGCTTGGTTAGCACACAGCATTACAAAAAGTAGTCAACGTGTATATTATGTAGAGAATGTACATCCTTACCTTAACTCTGAGATATTCAAAATCCTACCAACATTTCCAAATGCAGCATGGTCCACAAGAGAGAGACGTTGGCTGCTAAGATGGATAAAACAAAGCAGCAGCTGTACCTGTTTAGCCTTCCTGTTACTTCCTGAAAGTCTCACTCTGACTTTCTTGCAGCCTGAATCAGTTGCAGACATGTCAAAGAAAGTTTCCTTTTATATCGCTGCTTACATCTCTGTACTTCCTCTGACTCCCTGATACTAAAGATAGTTAACTCTGAATCTTCTTTGCTCAGTAACGGAATCGACACAGAAGAGTGTTGTTGATACCTTTGGAGATTACATATTTCACTTCCCGACCAGCTGGCCAATAAGTCATGGCCAAATAAGCTGAAAAATTGTCCGATACCATTCACCAGCTGGTTTCTCCGTGTGTTTCCAGCTGAAAGATACTTCCAATGTTAAAGCATTTTTAGATTGCCTGAAATATTTATACTTTCTCATTTGCGTTCTAGAACCTCCAGTTGGCTTTTCTAACAAGGAATCAGTCCAAAGAGAAGTGAAGGCTGCTCTCTCCCAGAAAGCCACTCTGAGTTGTGAAGTTTCAGACTCCAAGATGGAGGTGAAGTGGCTCAAGGATGGAAAGCTTCTGCCTTCCAGTAAGGGGATCCACATGGAGTCAAAGGGAAAGACCCGTGAGCTGGTGATAGAAAGAATGGAGAAGAAAGATGCTGGGGAATACACCTGTGAAGCTGGAAGCGAGAAGCTGGGATTTAACCTGCAGTTGACAGGTACCAGTATATTACAAATATACATAAAGTTTCAACTGGAGGGATAATGTTCTGCAACAAAACACTTAAATATTTTCTGTTTTGTAGATTTGGCTGTCAAGTTCAAGAAGCCTGCCAAGGATACATTCATTGTTGAAGCAAGTGAAAATGTTGTTTTAACTGCTGAGCTGACCACAGAAGCTGGTAGTGTGAAGTGGTTCAGAGATGGTGTGGAGCTAAAGGACAGCAGCAAGTGTGAAATACGAAAAGATGGGCTTTCTCACACTTTGACAGTGAAATCGGCAGAGACCAAAGACTGTGGAACATACTCCTGTCAAACTCCTGATGACAAAGTGGAATTCAAAGTTCAGGTTAAAGGTAGGTCATATGAAACTACTTCTGCACCTGCCTCTGCAAATGTCTAACTTTCTTTTCACCTGCTACCTTATGCTTTTATTTCAGATTTAGCTTTGAAGTTTGTTGCTCCTTTGAAACCTGCTACGGTGGAGTCAGGAGGAACACTAAGCTTAATTTGTGAGCTAAACCAGGCCTCAGGGAATGTTGTCTGGCAGCACGAGGGGCGTGAAATTAAACCTGGAAACAGGCACTGTGTCAGAACAGATGGAGCTAAAAGAGTCCTCACTGTAACAGCAGTGACTAAAGAAGATGAAGGGGAATACAGCTGTGTGTGTAAAAATGACAAGACCTCTGCTAAAGTAACATCTAAAGGTAATTGAAACTGAAAGCTCACTGTTCAAGACTAAGTTCATTTAAAGCTGCACATCAGAGTTTTCTGACACTTTGCAAATGGTTTGTTATTTATAGAACAATATGCTATAGTCAGTTGTTTCTTATTTTTGCCATTTTGTTTCAAAGTGCTATTTAGTTGATAACATTCACCCTCCTAAAACTGATCTTCCAGATGCATAACATCACACAAGGCCTTAGGCAACCAATCAGAGTTCTTCTCACTACCTTCATACCTATTTCTTGTTTTTTCCTCAGTGTTTACATGTTTTAAACACATTTTAAATGGTTACTTGTATTCTGTACAACTATACCACCATATATGAGGACACTGCTTGGAGTTTAGGAACATTTGTCAATCATAAAACAGATGAAAGCGTTTTTATGTTTAAAGTGTTTTTTTGTCTTTTGTGAAAGGAACCAGGACAGACTAGAACGAAACTCGAATGGTCCCAATTCTGTTAAAATCTATAAAAAGTCACTTTTCCACCCTAATGTTTACTAACACCAGCAGATCAATACTGTTATTGCACCGTCTTGATCTTTTTGGAAATGGTGCTGTGAAATCCATATTTCTTTTCCCATTATGTGTTTTTATTGTCAGTATACAATTGTTAGTGAAAAAATATACCACTGGAGAGCATCTCTAAAACTGGCTTTATTCTTTTCAGCACCAAGACTTGTGAGGTTTACCACTAAACTGAACAATGTCGCCGCAATGGAGGGAAAGGATGCCATTTTCAAATGTGCAGTCACCCCGACTGATGTCAACGTTAGGTGGTTCCACAATAATATACCCGTCACTGCTGAGCCCAAGTACAATTCTGAGCATGGAGGTGGGAGCCACTCACTTACTATCACCTCAGTCAACCAGAAAGATGCAGGAGAAGTTAGTGTTGATGCAGAAGGCAAAAGCTGTAAAGCAACTCTTCAAGTGCAGCGTAAGATTGGAAATCATTGTTGAAATAGCTGCATTCATTTTTTAAAATTTCTGTTTCCAAAAAACATAAAATACATGTAACTCCCTACGTCTGCCTCTTCCAGGCGAACCTGTCACGTTTAAGAAAAAGCTTGAAAACCTGACAGTGGAGGAAGAGAGTGAAGTAAAACTGGAAGTGGTGCTCAGCAAGCCCTCAGATGAAGTCAAATGGATGAAGAACAGTGTGGTGCTGCAGCCTGCAGGAAACATAGAGATTCGAGTTGAAGGAGTGAAGCAGGCCCTGCTTTTCAAAAGAGTAACTTATTCTGACCGGGGCATATACTCTTGTGAGACTCTGGATGACAAGACCAAAGCAAAGCTCACTGTTGAGAGTAAGAATAGTCCCCAATAAGATTTTTATTGAGAATGATATATATCTGGCCATACCATACAACTTGTTCACCACAGAAAAGTGATGCTGTTTTCCCAAAATATGTATATAGAGGATTGTTTTGCATTTACAAATCACAGGATTTTCTTCGCTCAGGCTTAAACAGTCCGGGTCAAACGTTTTGAGAGTGACAGAAATGGGTTTTTTTTACTCACTTTACAGCTTCATCTTTTATGGTGGCAATTTCCATTCAGTCTAGGTTGCTATGTAATATGATGAGAAGAAATGTTGATTGCCATTTAAAAAAAACAACAAAACAAAACATTTGTACTGTGCTTTAGCCCTTACGTATAGCCCTTACGTTTTCACTTTTTCCCTGTATGTTGATCACAAAATGCTGTTTTCTCCTTCAGTGAAGAAGATTCAGGTAATAAAAGCTCTAAAAGAAACAAAAGCTCATGAAATGGAAACAGTAACACTTGAAGTGGAGCTAAATCAAGCTGATGTTGAAGGCTCGTGGAGCAGAGATGGGGCCAAGTTAAAGCCAGGGGCTAACTGCCGCATCACCACCCTGGGGAAGAAGCATACCCTGACGCTTTCCAATCTGAAGAGGGAGGATGCTGGGACTATTTTTTTCCAAGCAGAGGGAGTCCATACCTCAACCAAACTGATTGTCACAGGTAGATTCTGCTGCTGCTTAATCCCACTAGGGAACTCTGCCTATTCAGTCATTGCCACTTCTTGACTCAAATGTGCTTATCCTACAGAATCTCCTGCTATGATCTCCAAACCCATTGTGGACATCAATGTTCCTGAGAAGGAAAGGGCAACTTTCGAATGTGAAGTGTCCAGAAACAATGCAGAAGTTAAATGGTTCAAGGTGAATAGTTACTTGTTCAGTCAGTGTCTGGTAACAAAAATAAATTCATTCAAAGACTGTAGCAAATAACATTTTGAAACAACGTGTCTGCAGGATGATGTTGAGCTGAAGCCGGCAAAGAATGTTGCCATTCATTCCTTGGGCCGAAAGCGCACATTAGTCATCAGCAAATGTACACCTGAAGATGGAGGGACTTATATCTGTCGCACAGCTGATGATAACACCTCTGCTAAGCTCACTATTCATGGTGATTATTGAGCTGCAAACTTAACAAACCAGTCGTTATGTGCTTATTTGGTTATCTTAATAAAATGGATTTTTAATAATTGTCCCTGCAGCTAGAGATATCAAGATTGTTAAGAAGCTGGAAGATGTGGAGGTGGTGGAAAAGGAGAGTGCTTCATTTATCTGTGAACTCTCTCATGATGATGTAGAATACCAGTGGTTCAGAGGAAATACCAAAATTAAAGCCAGTGAGAACATCAAGATTAGACAGGAGGGTAAGGCTTTCTAAAAAAATTATTTAATCTGACTTGCAATTATGTTTTGTGACAAGATGTCTTTTTTCTCTTCCAGGCAGAAAGTATGTACTGCTATTTAAGTCTGTAAACCCTGAAGACATGGGTGACATTAAATTTACAGCTGAAAAAGCTTCTTCAACTGCAAAACTTAAAGTGAAAGGTAAGCAGTTTTTGCAAATGGACATTTAAAAAAACAAACTGATATTATATGGAGAATGGCATGAAGTTATTAACAATTGTGCCATACTGTTTAACAGTGTTGCAAATGGATAACACTTATTCATTATGTGAAAACTGTTAGAATGAATGCTTTCACCTACTCCATATTTTAAATGTTTGTTTACTTTAAACCTAAACATACTGGCTTCATCAATTTTATTTCTTTCTTAATCTTAATCTTACCTTTTCACAAATGAATTTGTTGCATATACAGGGGTTGGACAATGAAACTGAAACACCTGGTTTTAGGCCACAATAATTGATTAGTATGGTGTAGGGCCTTGTTTTGCGGCCAATACAGCATCAATTCGTCTTGGGAATGACATATACAAGTCCTGCACCGTGGTCAGAGGGATTTTAAGCCATTCTTCTTGCAGGATAGTGGCCAGGTCACTACGTGATACTGCTGGAGGAAAATGTTTCCTGACTCGCTCCTCTAAAACACTCCAAAGTGGCTCAATAATATTTAGATCTGGTGACTATGCAGGCCATGGGAGATGTCCAACTTCACTTTCATGTTCATCAAACCAATCTTTCACCAGTCTTGCTGTGTGTATTGGTGCATTGTCATCCTGATACACGGCACCGCCTTCAAGATACAATGTTTGAACCATTGGATGCACATGGTCCTCAAAGATGGTTCGGTAGTCCTTGGCATTGACGCGCCCATCTAGCACAAGTATTGGGCCAGGGGAATGCCATGATATGGCAGCCCAAACCATCACTGATCTACCCCCATGCTTCACTCTGGGCATGCAACAGTCTGGGTGGTACGCTTCTTTGGGGCTTCTCCACACCGTAACTCTCCCGGATGTGGGGAAAACAGTAAAGGTGGACTCATCAGAGAACAATACATGTTTCACATTGTCCACAGCCCAAGATTTGCGCTCCTTGCACCATTGAAACCGACGTTTGGCATTGGCATGAGTGACCAAAGGTTTGGCTATAGCAGCCCGGCCGTGTATATTGACCCTGTGGAGCTCCCGACGGACAGTTCTGGTAGAAACAGGAGAGTTGAGGTGCACATTTATTCTGCCGTGATTTGGGCAGCCGTGGTTTTATGTTTTTTGGATACAATCCGGGTTAGCACCCGAACATCCCTTTCAGACAGCTTCCTCTTGCGTCCACAGTTAATCCTGTTGGATGTGGTTCGTCCTTCTTGGTGGTATGCTGACATTACCCTGGATGCCGTGGCTCTTGATACATCACAAAGACTTGCTGTCTTGGTCACAGATGCGCCCGCAAGACGTGCACCAACAATTTGTCCTCTTTTGAACTCTGGTATGTCACCCATAATGTTGTGTGCATTTCAATATTTTGAGCAAAACTGTGCTCTTACCCTGCTAATTGAACCTTCACACTCTGCTCTTACTGGTGCAATGTGCAATCAATGAAGACTGGCTACCAGGCTGGTCCAATTTAGCAATGAAACCTCCCACACTAAAATTACAGGTGTTTCAGTTTCACTGTCCAACCCCTGTATAAACCTTTACCTTACTATTAGATGTAATATTTATCTATAAAGAACAAATACCTTGCATCATTCTAACTGTTTTTAGTTTGATAGGGCCGACTATCCATTTGCAACTTTCAATTTTTAATTTTGTTTTTACTCCTCATTGAAGCCTGATGGACCCCCAGTATTTCTCAACAGGAACCAAACTTAGTGTTTTGTGCATCAAGATTCATTTTTTGTTAGGGGTTTTGGCATAATCAGTTTTCTGATTTGATGAAGGCAACTATTTGTGTCATTATCTAGTAATTTTGACTTGTTGCTGTCAATGATCACATTGCATATGCTAAAATGATTCAGTTCTAAGGTAGATAGCGGCATAAAGTCAAAGTTTCTTTGAATTGCATGAATTTGTGAACTTTATATTGTATTTTCAAGCCTGAGTTTTGCTTTTATGTTCCATTTTAGCACTGCTTTCTCTGGCTTTGGCATAATTAAACATTGGGCAAATGTCCTCTCTTTCATGTGCTTTAGTGAGAACTTTAATGAGGCCTTTTGGACTGATAGGCCTTTTTGTGACTCAATTACTAGTGTTCAATCACACCATGTTCATGTTACTATAGAGCTGCCTGTCAAGTTTGTGAAGAAACTCAGGGATAAGATAGCGATGTATAAGCACCGTGCTCATCTTGAATGCCAAGTGTCGCGTGCCAGTGCGAAGGTGAAGTGGTTCAAAAACAAGATGGAGATCAAACCCAGCAAAAAATATGACACCAAAAGTGAAGATGTGTACCGAAAGCTCACCATCAATGATGTGGACTCTGGTGACGAAGACATGTATACCTGTGATGCTACTGATGACAAGACATCCTGTAAACTGCTTGTGGAAGGTAAAACAGAAGATGAGAACAATCACCTTTAATCCTAGCATTGTTGTCAATAGATACACCCACAAAACAAGCCATCAGACTGAGAGTCAATGAGGCATGGATCTGTTTATCAGTGTGAAATAATCTACTAATGGGATAGACTTGAACATTTACCAATCTCTATATTGTTTCGTTTTGAAACCAATCTCACCTACTAATTTATTAAGATCAGACATTATTTGTCCTATAAGCCAAATGACAAGTTCTAAATGCTGCTGCTGTTAAAATCTATGCAGACATTTGTCGGAGTGATTGGGCTCACGACAAATTGTGTTAAAACCACAGACTTTTATTAGTCTAAGTGAAATTGTACAATAAAATGACTTGCACTTAATATATAGGTTTTTGTTTGTTCTAAATGAATTGTGATGATAGTAAAATATTATTAAAAGAAGAAAGATTCAAACATATAAAGATGTTGATAAAGGAAGACCACGGTTATTACCAAACATTGCTCCTCCATGATGAGCTCCTGATGTCAAGCCTTCGCTCCTGGTGCTCAGCCGGGCTCATGCCAAAAAACAATAGGTAGTCTGCTCCACCTGGGCCCACCACCAGAGAAGTCAAGGTCAAGTGCCAGGTAAGGGTAGAGATCCGGTCTCTCTAATTCGTGGTTTTATTATCTAACTTCTGGGCGACAAAATCCTGCTTCACTGGCCGGAAAAGAGCTGGAGCTGGTGTGTGATGTTGGGCAATAACATGTAGTTGGATTTGTCTCTGCACAAAGTGTGAAGTTTAGAACCTTTCTCTTCGAAAGCTGCTAGACTTTATCCTACTCTGGTATTGTGAGTGTCAGTTCTTTGTGGTTTCCAGTGGCAAGAGGAAGGCTCTGACTGTTTTATGTGCCTATGCGCTGAACACCAGATTATTTGGTCTACTTGAAGTCTCTTGATGGTTTCTTGGACAGGGTACCATCTGGGAATTTTGCTGTGCTCCTGGGGGCCTTTAGTGCCTTTGTGGAGAATGATGGAATCACCAGGAGGTGTTTAATTGGGAGAAATTGCCTCCCTGTTTTAAATCCAGGTGGTATTTGATTGAATGTCTGTGGTAGGAATGGATTGTTCATAAAGAACACAATGTTTAAGCACAAGGTTGTCATGTTGATTGGATGAGGAGGAGAACCCAGGTGCAGACAGGAACACACAGGAGTTTGATGAACATACCATTTATTTAAACAAGGACAGAGATCTTATGGGAGGGCACAAGGAAAACAGGATGAGGAACACGGGAAGAGTCACAGGCAGCACATCATGGAGTTAAACAGGAAATATGAGCATGAAAACGGGTAGAGTAATGTTGGGCTACCCGTGGAAAACAATAAAAAGAATAGAGCTTATATGCTGAGGGAGATGTAGAAATGACATAGGACGTCGGTGTTTAAATATGCTTATCTTTAGCTACAGCTAAAGGTAAGTGGGAAGACTAAGGAAGAGAGATTAATTCACACAGGAGCTAAACAGAGATATACATAAACACTAAATTAAGTGGAATAGACAAATACCAATCCGAGGGGAATAAATGAAAATGTACAGGGAAAGAATGGCAACAAACACGAATGAGAACCAAAATCTAACACCCAAGGATCATAACAAAGTTTATCCATAAGGGTGACTTGGTAACAGGCCAACTTGGGTCAAACATTGATGGTCGATTTTGTAATTGTAAAAGTAAAACAGCAAAAAAAAAAAAAATCAGCTGTATTAAATAAAAAATGGAAAAAGTTCAAGAAAAAGGTATGATTGAAAATTAGTTGTTTAAATAAAAAATAAGCGTAATAGGAAAGATAAATTCCAACAGTTAAAGATTAACATAGAAATAAATATTTCTATCTGATAAATGTATCAACTATTGAATAAACCTCTCTTTTTTATTATTTTGTTGCATTTAATGGCTCATTGATTAAATGTCTTGCAACGTTTTGGCCCAGTAATTATTTTATTGAGTCATTTTATTTATTTTTGTACTTATTCTTAATAATGGCAGGAATGGTCCTCCATACTCTCGTTTTATATATTTAATAAACTATTTTATAAACTATATATATCTGTAACCTTCAAAATGTATGCTATTTGCAGTTTGTAATTAATTCTGACTTAACCAGTCTTGATCTTTCTGTGATCCATACAGAACAGTCCATCAGTATTGTACGGGAACTCAGTTCAGATGAAGTGACAGAGCCCTTTGCAGCTGTTTTTGAAGTTGAAGTTAGTATGGAATTGGTGAAGCCTCCGATTTGGACTTTGAATGGAGTTCCTGTGCAGGAGGGTGCTGATGTTGAGATGGAGAAAGAAGGCACTATGCACCGTCTCACCTTTAAAAAGACCAAAGCATCAATGACCGGACCTGTGCAGTTCACTGCAGGGAAAAGCAAATCTTTTGCTCAGCTCACAGTCAAAGGTGAACTTTTGTTTCAGGCTCACAGAACAATTGGGTACGTTTAGTTTTCTGTAATAATACAGTTGTTATCATATTTTTTTCTGTATGTTTAGAGCGCCCGCTTGAGATTGCAGAGCATATCAAAGATGTAAGGGCAAAGGAAAAAAGCACTGCGACGCTTATGTGCAAATTTTCTGCCACACCTAAAGAGGTGAAATGGTTCAAAGGTCCTGTTCTTCTGGCAGCATCGGATAAATACAACTTTAAGCAAGATGCTACAAGGGGTCAACTTACTATTCAAAGGTTGACTGAAGAAGACAGTGGAGAGTACCGCTGTCAATCAGGTCCTGCCGAAACCAAAGGGACTCTAACTGTTGAAGGTATAATTTATAGCATTTAGAAAATTATGTTTTCACAGAGCTCATCCTCATACTAAAACTGCTTTCTTGTTTCAACTTCTTAGTCCGAGAAATAAAGATTACCAAGCACCTGACTGACACAGAGGTTGATGAAGACAGCGATGCAATTTTCACATGTGAGATCAACTACGCTGATGAAGATGCACAGTGGCTTCTGAATGAAAAGGTGCTGTTCACCAATGAAGTGAACACCATCACACATGAGGGTAAGGTCCACAGGCTCACCCTGAAGAACTTGGCTCCTCAGGATGGGGGAACTATCACCTTGCAAGTACGCAAAGTGAAAGAATCTGTCACACTTAAGGTTAAGGGTAAGGACTGCCATTCACATTTCTAAAACTCAAATATAATTGCACCGCCTTGCCAAAGTATTCATACACTTTTAACTTTCTACATTTTGTCATGTTGCAACCATAAACCTGAATGTATTTTCTTTGGATTTTATGTGATAGATCAACACAAAATGGTGCCTGATTCTGAAGTGAAAGCAAAAATAATTTATAATAATGATGACGACAAAGTTTTGTGTGTTTTTCTAGTTAGCCCCCTTCACTCTAGTATCCCTAAATAAATTCAAGTTCAACTAATGTCCCTTAGAGGCCACCAGAGTGGAAAATAATATCAACCTGTGTGTAATTTAATCTCAATATAAATATAGCTAGTCTTTGAGACCCTCACAGGTTTGTTAGAAAACCTAGGCGCGCAAACAGCCAATAAGGACAATAGGGATGAAAACCAAAACAACATCCCAAGCTTTGAATATACGTAATATGGAGCTCTGTTTAATCCATTTTGACAATGGAAACTGTATGGCACTTACTTAAATATGGCCGTCTACTTAAACTGGCCTGCCAAACAAGGCCAATCAGGAAAGCATTGTGAAGAAGTGGCACATGGTAACTCTGGAGGAGCTGTAAAGATCTAAAGGTCAGGTGGGAAAATCTGGACAACTAACAGTGTTACATGCCAAAATCTAGTCTTTATGGGAGAATGGCAAGAAAAAAGCCAGTTTTGAAAGAAAGTCATTTGCAAATTTGCTATGTGAGAGGGATGGACGTATTCCCTAAACATACACCCAGAGCTACAATGGAATGATTTAGATCAAAGCACATCATGTGTTAGAATGGTCTACTAAAAGCCCAAACCTAGATCCAATTTAAAGTTTGTGGCAATATTCAAAATACTGTTTACAGGTGCCCTTCATCCAACCTGACTGAGGCTGAACTGCTTGGTAAAAAGAACAGGCAAAACATTCACTTTCCAAAGCTGATAAGAGACATACTCCAAGGACCTGTACCTACATCCACATGTAGCTCTACAAATGTTTGACTCGAAGCTGAATACAACTGCTTGCTGCACTTTTTAGATTTCTATCTTAAAAAAAAACATTTAAAAGAATGTAACATCTGCTTCCTTACCTAATTTCTTTGTTGATAAATATTGAGATTTGTGGTTGTAAGGTAACGAAATGCAAAAAAAATATACGGGTGTAAATGCTTTTGCAGGGCACTGTATGTATTTAGTGTGTACATAAATGCTGTTTTTTGGACTTAACCTTTTTTTGGGTTTAGACAAAAAAAATTGTTGCTTTTTTGTTTCTGTTTTTGTTTAATTCCTGCAGAGAAAGTCTGTGTTTCAAGTGCTAGTTTGGTCCAGGAGGGGAGAAACCCATGATAACTTTTTAGGAAGCAAACAAGCCAAAAAGGTTTTTTCCAATATGGAGAAAAGAGGATAAAGTCTTAAAGGCCGGGACAAAATATGAGCTCCTTCACACAGGCAAGTCTTTGGGACTCATCATTAAGGATGTCACAAAAGGAGACAGTGGAGAGTACAGTTGTGATCTTGGCACAGAGGTCACTAAGGCAAAGGTCACTGTAAGAGGTGAGTACCCTTGTAGTTAAGCATTAGTACAGTCTCCCAGATAAGAACTAAAACTTTGTTAATGTAGCTCTTGTTTTCTACCCTAGAAATTGGAATTGGCATCACGAAAAAACTGAAATCCGTTGAGGTGAATGAAGGAGACATGTGTAGCTTTGAGTGCATTCTGTCACGTGAGAACATTGATGACTGCTCGTGGTCTGTTAACGGCAAAACGGTTAAAAACGAAGGTCGCTTTAAGATCTCCAGTCAGGGACGCAAGTACATGCTGATTGTAAAGGATGTCACCCCTGCTGATGCTGGTGAGGTGGTTTTCAGCATTAAAGACCTGAGCTCCAAAGCAACGCTAAAAGTTGAAGGTAAGCCACATGACACGTTTTGAATGTATTCAGCAAATCAGAATACTTCTCTCTTGTGTTTTTAGGGTGTGTAATGAACTAATGTAATGTAATCTGTTCTAACAAACCTACTCTAAGCTTTTACCAGTCAGTTAAACATATTTAATCAGATCAGGGTTTCTAATTGGCTGTGATGTGATATAATGATGACCTGGACTAAAATGCAGATTTTCTTAATTTGAACACAATAATAACTGGGCTCCATCTGTGTTAGTGTTAATTAGGTCTTCAGTTAAACATTTGTGTTTCCATGGCACAGGAAAGGCTTCATCTCTATCAAACGGGCTTCAGAACGTTTCTGCTGTTTGTGGTGAAGATGCTATTTTTACCTGTGAGGTAACACAGGCTAGCTTTACTGTAAAGTGGGCCAAGGATGGCAAAGCCATCAGGACGAGCAAGAAGTATGAGATCAGTCAACAGCAGAAGGTCATGAAGCTGACCATTCACAACGTGTCAGCTGAAGATTCTGGAGAGTACAGCTGTGAAGTCGTTGGAGGTGCAACTACAAGAGCCAAGCTGGAAATTAAGGGTATGGATGAAATGTAAACACTGTATAAATTTTCTTCCTGCATATCTGGCTACAGCTGGCCAATATATTATAGATTTATTTAAAACTGAAAATTAGATTTAATAAAAAAGGAAAATAAAAAGTAAGATCCAACAATAATGATAATAGTAGTTAAATACAACTTGTCAAATATAGATTCCTCAAAATCCAAACATGCATACATAGATTTTTACACAGTGAAGGCTGAAGAATCAAATACTCTGAAAATTATATAAGAGGAAATATTCATAACCACTTAAAAAATCCACAGGAAGATCTAAATAATCAAACATTTAATGTTCAGGTTCTCCTCTTTTCTTACCAAACATTTTCCTCTGTTTGCAATTAGACATATTTAAATGTTTTACTCCTTCATATAACTGTTAAGATTATTCCGTACATTCACTTTAACATAGTGCTGATGTAAGGATTCTGATTATTAATCAAATAATATTTATCAGAAATTATAATTAAAAATCATAATTCAGAAAAATTATTTCTTAACCAAAATCATTACTTACGAATAGAAATCATAGATGTCCTCTGGTGTTGTGATTATGGGCTCAAAGCCCTTATTAATTACAATTAGTAAATTATTATCAATATTGATAATTATTAACCAAAACCACACTAGATGTGACTGTTTAATCAACCGCTTCACCGAAGGTGGGGGAACTTTGACTTTATTTTGACAGATAAATCACCCCTGCACAAAACAAACACTTCTCTTAAATATATATGTGAGGATTTATTGAAGCCATATAGCCCTGATATACTTCTATTCTGGTCCAAAAACCTTCACCTAACTAACAAGCACTATTCTACACAAAGGGGATAAAAATGACTACCTAACAATAATAATAAAAGAAAATATATGCGCTTTAATTGTCCATGAAGATCAAACCAGCAGTTTTATGGACAAAATGTGCATTTTGGGTTAACTTGGAAAAAGATGCCCTCCTGGTGTGCTGATGTCTCGTTTGCAGCCATCAGTTGCTAAAACGGTGGGGCCGCGCCCTTAGCCACTGACAGCTGATTGCCCCAAATCTAGAACAAAGAGTCGTAAAACTCTGAGGAGGGAACTCAGTGGGAAACCTCCAGTAATAAAACTGGAACAAAGGAATGCCACGAGGCCCCTACCACAGCTGCTTTGAATGAAAAACTTTAAAAGTCCAACTTCTAACTCCCAACTGATTTGGGATCAGCCAGGCAAAAACATGAGCACGCACCTTGCACCGCAAATTAGAACAGCTCAGGATAAAACACTTCAACCAATATAGCATTCAACAACTTGATACCTTGGATTAACTACTGGTGATTCTAAATCACCTTAACTATGCCTCATCCCGGTCAGACCTCTAAATGCACCTATCCGATTAAACATAAAAAGAACAAAATTACTTTGGCATTGATTTCTTCTCTCCACCGGTTGAGGATGGGTCAGGTCAAAAGAAAACCGGGGGGGTGGAGGAAAAGTTCGCTTGCAAGCTTTTGTCTCTCCAGATATGTGCCTCCTTTGCGTCGTCCCATGAGACACACTGGAAATGGCAACGAAAGTTTATTTTCCACGGGTTTTATAATCCCAGGCGACGTCAGAGCCGTCTGTTGAGGTGCGCATGTCGTACTGCGCAGCCTAGTCAGTCTGTTCGACCAAAATGGATGACTCCAATGACTGAATATTAGTCTGACGTTAAATTGTCTCCTTGGGGTTCCCCATAATATATAACATACAAAGGCTTGCGAGATAATCCTCATTTTCTAAAACTGTAACAATTCTGCTTCTTACCAGAACCGATCCATAAATTTACCAAAGTGCTTGAGGACATCCAAGCAGATGAGAAAAGCTCGGTGACTTTGCGTTGCGAAACAGCACAATCTCCATCCACAGTGACGTGGTTGAAAGGCCATACAGAGCTAAGGGCTGGGGGTCAATACGAGATGTTCCAGAAGGAGAGGGTCCTAACTCTCATCATTAAACAGCTGGGGGAGAAGGATACTGACATCTACACATGTGATGTGGGCACTGCTAAGAGCATGGCGAAGGTGACCGTGAAAGGTGAGAAATCAGACATGAAACCTTGACATTTACTTCTTCCCCAAAGATAAATTTAATAAAGTAATCATGGCATCCCCTCTGAAGTCACATTGGAATCTATTTTGAATTTTTTTTAAATTTTGTTTTGTAATTTATTCATTCATTTATTGCACTTGTTCAAATTATTGGTATTGCAACATATCATTGTATTATTTGCTGTTGTTTTGAAGTAGAAATTTTTCTTATACTTTGTCTCATTTAAAAAAAAATCCTACAGCTTTCACCAGAGTGAAACTTTTTGCATATTAGAAATTTACAAATTTGCCTATATATGTGCTGCAGAAAACATGCTATACTTTTATGTTAAATGTGATTTCCTCCCACATTGTCTTGGGGATGGGTGATTGTTTGCCCAGCACATCTTTCATTTACATTTTTTTAATTATTCCTTGTGACATAGATCTATTTTCTTATTTTTGCAGTTTAATTTAGATTTAGCTCTGTAGAACTATAAGTAGAGCCCAAAAATTACATGTTCTAGGTAATCAGTGAGAACATCAGTCAAATTTAAATCATATTTGACCTTTAAGATTAGTTTTGAATTATTAGAACACACCAAATAATACATCATTATTACCTATAATTATTTAACGTTTCCTTTCAGCCAGTTTTATTGAGAAGGGACCAAAACCAGAAATGAAGGGGAGCTCAGTGATGCTTTGCTGTGAACTATTAAAACCTAAAGGCAACATTCAGTGGAGTAAAGGAGCAGAAATGCTTAAATCAGGAGAAATAATGACTTAAATATACCTTCTGTATAGTTCAGATCATAAATGTAATGGTGAGGATAGAGGAGAATATTCTTGTGTTTGTGGGGAACAGACGTTGTCTACTAACATAAGAGTCAATATTATGAATTCATGTCTTTTTTAGACAAAGTTTAGAAACAATGTATTTTTTCGTACTTTAAAAAACACAAACTTTTGAAGTTTCTTTAGTTTTTGTGTCTAATTTTGATGTAATATAAAACCTACTGCAGCATTGCTGACGACATTTGTAAAAATGTTGGAGAGCCAGGAGGCCGACGAAGGAGCCAATGTTACTCTGCATTGTGAGCTCTCCAAACCTGGAGTCCCTGTGGAGTGGAAGAAGGGAACACAGGTCCTGAAGTCTGGAGAAAAGTACCAGATGAAGCAGAAGGCCTCTGTGAATGAACTCATTATTACCAAAGTGGTGTCAGAAGACAGTGGAGACTACAGCTGTGTGTTTGGAGACCAGAAGACCACAGCCAGCCTCAAGATCAAGGGTAGGAGGAGGTTTTATGATCAGTTCATTTTAACCAGTTTTTTTGATTGTCTTTTCTTCATCTATGTATTTAAGCCTGTTTGTTGTAGATCCTGTCTGTCATCAAAGTCTGCAAACTGTCAGTTTTGAACCTGGTTATTCAGTTTAATTGTACTTTGTATTAGTTTATGTACTATTTGTTGTGGCATAGCATTGACTAAGAACCAAATAATAACTACGCAGCCCAACCAGCAACCTTCAAACAGAAGTTGGAGAGCCAGGAGGCTGAAGAAGGAGCCAGCGTTACTTTGCATTGTGAGCTTTCCAAACCTGGAGTCCCTGTGGAGTGGAAGAAGGGAACACAGGTCCTGAAGTCTGGAGAAAAATACCAGATGAAGCAGAAGGCCTCTGTGAATGAACTTATTATTACCAAAGTGGTGTCAGAAGACAGTGGAGACTACAGCTGTGTGTTTGGAGACCAGAAGACCACAGCCAGCCTCATGATCAAGGGTAGGAAGAGTATTTGTAATCAGTTAATTGTAACTTTCTTTTCATTTCTGTATTTAAGCCTGTGTGTTATAAAGCCTGTCTGCCATCAATGTTTTTTGTCATAAATGTGTGCAAACTGTCAGCTTGAGGCCTGGTTACAGTTTTCAGTTTAGGTTTGCTTTATGTATGTTTATATACTATTTGTTGTGGTGTAGCATTGACTAAGTACCAAATAATAACCATGCAGCCCAACCAGTGACCTTCAAACAGAGGTTGGAGAACCTGGAGGCTGACGAAGGAGCCAGTGTTACTTTGCATTGTGAGCTTACCAAACCTGGAGTCCCTGTGGAGTGGAAGAAGGGAACACTGGTCCTGAAGTCTGGAGAAAAGTACCAGATGAAGCAGAAGGCCTCTGTGAATGAACTCATTATTACCAAAGTGGTGCCAGAAGACAGTGGAGACTACAGCTGTGTGTTTGGAGACCAGAAGACCACAGCCAGCCTCAAGATCAAGGGTAGGAGGAGGATTTATAATCAGTTCATTGTAACTTTCTTTTCATTTCTGTATTTAAGCCTGTTTGTTATGAAGCCTGTCTGTCAACAAAGGTTGTGTGTCTATTGTGTTCAGTTAAGTTCTACTTTGTGTATGTACAATATCTTATCAAAAACATTCACACATCTTAAATGTTTCCACATTTTGTCACATTGCAAACACAACCTTTCATATATTTTATTGAGTTTGTATGTGTAGCTAACTGGGAAGTGGAAGGTAAATTCTGCAACCTCTTTGAAAATGTTTACAAATACAAATCTGAAAACTCTGGCTGGCATTTGAATTCCCCTGTTACTCTGATACAACTTAATAAAACCCAGTGCAACCAGAAGCCACCAAGTTAGTAAATAGAGTTCACCTGTGCATAATTTGAACTCAGTATAAATACAGCAATTTTGTGAAAGCCTTAGAAGTTTTATTTAGAGAACAAAAAACAAATAGGGATATCATTGAGTAGAATTTAAACTAGGGTTAGGTTATAAGACAATATCCAAATCTTCGGCCATCTCATGGATGACTGTTCAGTCCATCGTCTGAAAATGGAAAGACTATGAACACAATAGGAGACCTACCAACAAATGGCCATAATCTTAAATTGACAAGCTGGGTAGGAGGAACAATAAACACCAAACCAGCCAAGAGGCTCACTGTAACTTTGGAGAAGCTGCAGGCATCCAAAGCTTAGGTGGGATCATCTGTGCACAGGAAAACAATCTCATGCACTCACCAAAGCTGGCCATAGAAGAAAGGCATAATATTTTCAGTTTTTAGTTTGTCACAATCTATATAGGTAGCACAGCAAACATGAGGCAGAAGGTGCTCTAGTTGCCTTAGACCATAACATCACTTTTCTGCCTACATGCAGAATACTGTCTGGCTGAAAATTATGACTGCTATCTCCATGATGAAGCATGGTGGTGGCAGCATCATGCTGTGGGGTGGTTTTCCTCATTAGGAACCAAAAAGCATGTCAGAGTTGGTGGGTAGAGTGATGGAGCTACAGGACAATCCTGAAAGAAAAATTGTTAGAGGCTACAAAAGACTTAAAGGGGACATATGCAAAATTCCCTTTTATTCTTTTAAAAACATTTTTTGTATTTTGGTTGTCCGGGGTGGGAAAAGGGGAAAGGGGAAAAAGTTTAGTTTAGCCTCTCCAGGTGTTGTGGAGATATCTTTACACTACCGGTCAAAAGTTTTACACACTTTCTCCTTTAATAGTTGTCTTTAAGTTTATGACTATTTACATTGCACATAGATTTTCACTGAAGGCATCAAAACTCTGATTGAACATCTATGGAATTATGTAGGAAATTAAAAATTGTAAAAAAAAATTTTGAAAAATATAATTTTAGTTTCCTTAAAGTAGGTGCCCTTTTTTTTTTTGCTGTAATCTATGAAATATTAACCTTTGGCTGCCTCTCAATTACCTTCTGGGAAGTTCTTTCAAAACTCATTGGAAAAAAATATTTCAGGTGACCACCTCATGAAGCTCATGGAGAGAATGCCAAGAGAGCAAAGCAGTAATCAGAGCAAAGGGTGGCATTTTTGAACAATCTATAATATAAAAATGTTTACATTGTCACATGTCGCATTTTGTTTACTATATAATTCCATGTGTGTTCATTCACAGCATTGTTTCCTTTGGTGAGAATTGACAATGTAAATAGTCATGAAAATACAGAGACCCATTTTGACCGGTAGTTTGTATTCAATTGGGTCATATTTTTCAGTCCGTTCAGTTTTCTCTATCATCTGTTACGTTTTTCCAACTGTTACATCACAGTATTTACTGTGGAACAGCTAAATAAGATCATGGACCTCGGTTGATCAATTTCACGTATCCGCCATATTTATTTCTCGCTGCTATTTTGTAGTCCAAGCTCAAGTATGCCAATGCTGAAGTTCGGTTCGGTTGTTAGGTGTATTAACCCACACAATTCATTACACAGAACCCTAGCATCAGAACCTTTTCAAAGTGTCTGGTTAAATTGAATTTTTCATGGAAATCTTGGAGGGGCCTATGGAGTTACAGTAACAAGGAATTCAGACCAAAGCATTGCAGCTTCACTTTATATAGACCACAAGTGAATGATTTAAGTGTGAAAAGAAAGGATTTAAAAGCATGATATGTCCCCTTTAAGATTGGGTCAGAGGTTCACTTTCCATTGGGACAATGTGTTTTTCCCTATTGCATAAAATTTCAATTAAGTATATTATAGTTTGTGGTTGTAAGAAGACAAAATGTAAAAATTTTAAGGGGCATGGATACTGTTTAAGGCACGGTAACATTTGTGGCATACCACTGACAATGTACCAAATAATAACCATGCACCCCAACCAGTGACCTTCAAACAGAAGTTGGAGAACCTGGAGGCTGACGAAGGAGCCAGTGCTACTTTGCATTGTGAACTCTCCAAACCTGGAGTCCCTGTGGAGTGGAAGAAGGGAACACAGGTCCTGCAGTCTGGAGAGAAGTACCAGATGAAGCAGAAGGCGTGTGTGAATGAACTTATTATTACCAAAGTGGTGCCAGAAGACAGTGGAGACTACAGCTGTGTGTTTGGAGACCAGAAGACCACAGCCAACCTCAAGATAAAGGGTAGGAAGAGGTTTTATGATCAGTTCATTTTAACCAGTTATTTTGATTGTCTTTTCTTCATATATGTATTGAAGCCTGTTTGTTATAGATCCTGTCTGTCATCAAAGTGTGCAAACTATCAGTTTTAAACCTGGTTTTTCAGTTTAATTGTACTTTGTATTAGTTTATGTACTATTTGTTGTGGCATAGCATTAACTAAGAACCAAATAATAATTATGCAGCCCAACCAGTGACCTTCAAACAGAAGTTGGAGAGCCAGGAGGCTGAAGAAGGAGCCAGTGTTACTTTGCATTGTGAGCTCTCCAAACCTGGAGTCCCTGTGGAGTGGAAGAAGGGAACACAGGTCCTGAAGTCTGGAGAAAAGTACCAGATGAAGCAGAAGGCCTCTGTGAATGAACTCATTATTACCAAAGTGGTGTCAGAAGACAGTGGAGACTACAGCTGTGTGTTTGGAGACCAGAAGACCACAGCCAGCCTCAGAATCAAGGGTAGGAAGAGGATTTATTTGAAACACTACAATGTACAAAATCTTTTGTTACTACAACATATAAATTAGCCACTTGGAAAACTGAAGTTTCATTGATAGGGGATTCTTTTTGTTAGATAAATACTGTCTATGTTTTTAATTTGCACTGTAGTTTGCTATTTTATCTGAAATTTGCTATTTGCTCTTGTGTTTGGTTGTGTTTTGTGTTTTGCTTGCTCATCTTATGTTCCTATTATATGTGCCTGACGTCAAATTCATGATAGTGTTGTTTCACTTATTTATTGTTTGATTAACGGTCGTTGTGTGGAATGTTTCACTGTGGTAAGCTGACCATTGTGACATTCTAAATTGTCCTATTTTGTCTGAACATTGTGCATTCCTCCTAGGGCATTACGTTTCTCGGGTTCAGAAATTCCAGAACCTAACAAAGCATTTTATTTTGCTTCTGTTACTTGTTGTTTGGTATTTATGCAAAGCTTGTTTCTTGTTACTTCTTTCTAATGCTGCTCTTTCAAACGCGATTTGAGCATCAGGGGCGTCTGGTTTTCATGCAAAGTCTATGTGGACGCGCCTTTTTGACGCTCAAATCGCGTTTGGTCGCAGTATTAGTTTTTGTGCAATCAAGCTAGTCCTACTGGTTCTCTGTCATGTTGTTGAAGTAGCAAACAGTTCACATTTTCTTTTCGAATGTTTTCCAGCTGATATGTTGGTTTTAGTTCATAAAACTGTTTGAATGATCTGACAAGTAATGGCACACTGAGTTTTCATTATTTTTGCTCAGCTGTGAAGCTCTCTCCGCCTCCTTCAGCTGCTAAACCAGAACCCAGCACTCAGGAGACCAGAGAAAAAACTAAAGGTAGGAAGAAAGGATGGTTAGAGTTATTGTGAGCTTTATGTTCGTCTAGTTGGGTAGTTATGTCTCTGTTCCTATGCTCAGTCTTCCTTTAAATTTTGCTTGTCTTATCTGTGCTGTTTATGATAGATGTATGCACAAATTAAGATAAATGTATGTTTCCCTAGTTTTAATTGTTTAAAGTTCATTGGCTGTGTCCGGTGTTAAGTACAAATAAAGTTGCATTGCGGTACATGCTTCATAAACAGGCCACTGATAAAAGCAGAATGGGTGCTCTGTGTTTAAACCAGTAATGCTGATGCCAAGTTAAGGCATCTAAAACCTTAACTAATGTTTTTATTGTCGTTTCTGCTCTGTTGTTCTGTGATTTTATTTGGTAGAAGCATTGTCTAATGGAAAGCAGCAGTTTAAAGGGCTTTTCTAGTGTGACTGTTTCTGTTGTACTTGCATTTCAGTCAAGATGGGTGAAGTTAAAAGCGTTGAGCAGAAGAAGCAGGAGATAAATGAAACTGTAGAAGGTAACTTTCTTAAGATTTTCACCTTGTTTGTTGTCTTTTTAGTAATGTTCTAAATGTTCAAACTACAACTTGTTGGGTTGTTAGCTGGCTGTTTAGCATGGCATCTCGTTTCCAGGCTTTTGAATAGCTCACTTTCAAATACCTGGGCTGTATTTCATGTTTGCAGCTTGGACATCTGCAGGTCTCTGTGCTCTCTGGGTTGTTTTGTTTGTTGTATGGAGGCTGATGGTTAATCTGAATAAGCATTTGCACCCATCAGCTTTGTTTCTCTGTTGACCTGACTTAAGTGCTTCATGCAGCTGAGGTTTTATTATTTGAAATCACAGTTGTGCCCAAATATTGTAGCTGTGATCCTGCAGACTACTGGTGAAGCCCCTAAACAGCAGCTTCTCAAAGAGGAGAGTCAGAGAAGTTCAAAAGAGTTTGATAAAGACCATGAAGGTAATTTGATAAGTTTGCTTGTATCTTTTGGATACTGTCTCATCTGTCTCTGTTAAAAAAATATGTTTGGTGTAAATAGGATGTTTAAAATGGATATTGTTTTCTTGTTCAGTGTTTGTATTTCGTCAGTATTTTGTTTTGTTTCAGTGCTGAGTCCTCCATTTCTGTGGTTCAAGCATTTTGGTGTTACACGGCATGCTGGCAGTACTATTTGGTTTTGGCAATAGTTTGAATTACTAAAAAGAGTTGTAAGAGGAGATCAAGGCGATATTATTTCAATATATACACTACAGGTCAAACGTTTTAGACCCATTACGTTTCTCACTTAATGGGTCTTATTTTCACGACTATTTACATTGTAGATTCTAACCAAAGGAAACAAAACTGTGAATGAACACACATGGATTGATATAGTAAACAAAACGTGTGCAATAAATCGAAACATTTTTATATTTTAGATTATTCAAAATGGCCGCCCTTTGCTTTGGTTACAGCTGTGCTCTCTTAGCATTCTCTCCCTGAGCTTCATGAGGTCAGTCAGTCAGTCATTTTTTATACCGCTTCTTCCATAGTGGGTCGCGGGGAAGCTGGTGCCTATCTCCAGCAGTCTACCAGCGAGAAGCGGGGTACACCCTGGATATGTCGCCAGTCCAACGCAGAGCTTAATGAGGTGGTCACCTGGAATGATTTTCCAAAGAGTGTTGAAAGAACATCCCAGAGGTTAAGGAATCTAAAATATAAAACATATTTAAAGTTCTTTTGCAATTTTTCGTTTGCTACATAATTCCATATGTGTTTATTCAGAGTTTTGATGCCTTCAGTGAGACTCTATGTACAATGTAAATAGTCATAAACATACAGAAAGCCAGTAAATGAGAAAGTATGTCTAAAACATTTGACCGGTAGTGTATGTATAGGCTTTTATTTTTCCAAGAGAGCTTGTACAGTTTACACTCTATAATACAAGAATATTTATGCATAAGGTAGTATGCTAACAACTGTAAGCCGGTGACATTAAACTGTGCATCGTTCCTGACTGCGTCTGCTCTCCTGGCTCCATGCTGATGTTGTATTTGGGTCAGTGAACTCACCTCTGTAAGATTGTGATGCTAATGATGTATTTAGTCCTAGCTGAGAAGACTGTTACTGGAACAGCTGTCAAATAAGCTGCTCAGAGTAACGGGGCCAAATTCCAAGCACAAGGTAGCTTCTGACTCACGTCCCCACACCATAGTTTGCTGCAGCATTTATGCCAGACTGTGTTTTGCCACGTAAAGGGTGTTCTCGATCTAATGCTGTCGCTTCCTTTTTTTTCTAAGTGTCCAGAAATATTATACATATTTGGCTCTAGCCTGGCTTTGGTGTTTGTAAAGTTTTAGAAGTCATGATTTTTTTTGTGTATATACTGCGGTAAATCAATTATACATTGATTGAAGCAACATACTTTTACTTGATTAGCTCCATGAGCAAAAAAGAAAAAAAAAACTCTGCTTTCACATTTCCGGATTGTTATTAAATTGTTTGAAAAAATCCTAAAGTGGAAAAAAATTATAGAAAAAGGAAAACTATAAATATTGTACTGAAGATATTTCATGTTTGATCTATATACTGCATTACTAAAGTTATTATGACTCCATTCATGGATGTCAGATCCATCATCCAATCCGCTATAAGATGCAATCTCTGAGTTTCTCATCGGGCACTCAGTCGAGAACTGCCAGCATATTTTGGTCCAGCACTATTATACAGACTGATGCTCACAAATGGCACTTTTTAAATTTGCTTTACAATAAAAGAAGCAAATGATTATGTATAATGTGAACCAAATTTTTTAGGCAGGTTTTTTTTATCAGTATTAAGTTATTTTTTCCTTCACTAGGAACCAAAGTTAAAGGGCACCACTTTGCACTGTTAAACAAAAGACTCAAAGCTGACTCAACGCTGCTACCATGGCCTCTGTTCTATCCTATAGCTTAAAAAATTAAAAAAGAGTTTATCATTTTTAATGCTCTGTTACAGGTGCACATAATTCTCCATTCATCTATGCAACCGAAACAGTGATAAGTTTTAATGATGTTTTTATAAATTGTATGTAGCTTATTTTTATTTACATTTTCAATGCATGATGAGATCAATGGAGCACTCTAAAATCCAAAAAAAAAAACTGTTTTCTTTTTGTGACATAAAACTACTTGCAGAAACAGTAGCATTGAGTTATCAAACTGAAGCTTGTTCGGTGAAAGATTGTCTTGTTATGCTGTTGGGTCTTAGGCTTTATGTGTGTTTGATCAAAAAGTTATTTTGTAGTTTGCAGTTTTTGCTACTTATGTGGAAGAAATGAACTTTGGCCCCTACATAATTTCTGTAAATTCTGAGTTGCTTTTGTTGTATGCAGATGATGTGTGTAAAAAGACATAATATTTTGTTCCCTTCAGTTGTGTATTTCTCTTGACATGAGTTTCATGATCGGTTCCTTTGTCACATTTCTGTGTTCAATGAACATAGTTGCAACACCAACAATATTTAGAGAAGTCTATAAAGAGGAGCAACTCAAGCAAGATACTCAGAGAGGTTCAGCAGTCGAAGTGTGAGGTGAAGGTAATATGAGGTGTGTTTAATACTGTGGTATCTATTTGTCCATGTTTATCTGTTGTAGCATGAGGACGATAAATGGCAATATTTAGCCATCGGGGTCGTGAGCAAGGAGTAGTAAAGTGTGTTTTATTCGTGATTATCAGCGTTATTACTTGGCTCTGATTAGTTGTTGCCATCTGGTTAGAGAGCAGATCTTCACAGGTCAACATGTTTCATCACATCTAAAAGAGTGGCTTTGGGGCAGGAAAGCTGGTCGGGAAGTCTCTTGCACCCTCACATGTTGCTTTGTTCACTGCTAAGATACTGAACCACCATGTTGCCCTCAGCATGTTTGGTGTGTGATCATAGGGGATAAGTACTCGTACTCGTAGTCGTCATCTTCGGCTTTATCCAGGACCAGGTCGCGGGGGCAGCCAGACGTCCCTCTCCCAAGACACCTCCTCCATCTCCTCCGGGGGGAGCCCAAGGCGTTCCCAGGAGCCTCCCACCCCACACTGTAGTGTTGGCGAAGCACTGCTTCCCCCTCCTGAGGCGCCGGACGGTTTGCCAGAATCGCTTCGAGGCCAACTGGTAGTCCTTCTCCATGGCCTCACCAAACTCCTCCTGCCTCTGCCACAGCCCGGGCCGCGGCAGGCTTGGCCTCACGGTACCCGTCAGCCGCCTCAGGAGTCCCACAAGCCAACCACAGCCGATAGGACTCCTTTTTCAGCTTGACAGTGTCCACCACCGGGTTCGGGGATTGCCGCCGCAACAGGCACTGCAGACCTTACGGCCGCAGCTACGGGCAGCAGCATCGACAATAGATGCGGAGAACATGGTCCACTCGGACTCTATGTCTCCAACATCCCCCGAAATCTGGTCAAAGCTCTCCCGGAGGTGGGAGTTGAATACGTCCCTGGCCGAGGCCCCTGCCAGACGTTCCCAGCAGACCCTCACTATGCGTTTGGGCCTGCCAAGTCTGTCCGGCTTTCTCCTCTTCCAGCGGATCCAACTCACCACCAGGTGGTGATCAGTGGACAGCTCAGCCCCTGTCTTCACCCGAGTGTCCAAAACATGCGGCCGAAGGTCTGATGATACGACAACAAAGTCGATCATCGACCTCCTACCTAGGGTGTCCTGGTGCTAAGTGCACTGATGGACAACCTTATGCTTGAACATGGTGTTCATTATGGACAATCCGTGACTAGCACAGAAGTCCAATAACGAAACACCACTCGGATTCAGATTGGGGAGGCCATTCCTCCCAATCACGCCTCTCCAGGTGTCACCGTCGTTTCCCACGTGGGCGTTGAACTCCCCCAGCAGAATAATGGAGTCCCCGGGAGGGGCACTATCCAGCACCCCCGACAGGGATGCCAAGAAGGCCGGGTACTCCGCACTACAGCTCGGCCCGTAGGCCGAAATGACAGTGAGAGACCTGTCCCCACCTCGAAGGCGCAGGGATGCTACCCTCTCAACCCACCCCAGCCTGCCGCCGCTCCCCGTGGGCCACACCAAAGTAGAAGAGAGTCCAGCCCCTCTCAAGGAGATGGGTTCCAGAGCCCACGCTGTGCGTGGAGGTGAACCCGACTATTTCTAGTCGATATCTCTCAACCTCCCGCACAAGCTCAGGCTCCTTCCCCCCCAGTGAGGTGACATTCCACGTCCCTAGAGCCAGCCTAAGCATCCGGGGATCGGGCTGCCGAGGTCTCCACCTTCGTCCGCTGCCCAATCCTCTTTGCCCTCAGCATGTTTGGTGTGTGATCATAGGGGAAAAGTATTTTATTAATACATAATAAATGGTTTAAGAAAAAAAAGTTTTCAACTACTTTGTAAAACCTACTTATTAGCTACCACTCAATGTACTCATGGATTTCTAAGGAGTTTAGCATTTGAATAATATCTTACACTACACATTGTATACGTCTTAGCATTTGCATTGACTTTTATTGATATTATTTTCTAATAATAGACATTTATTTTGTAATACATCGAAAGATGCATTTAATGCTGGACAAGTTCTTCTTTCTGTAGCTTTAAAGTTAAATAAGTTTGTTTTTTATTAGGTGTCAAAGGTATTTGTCTTTGATTAAGCTCACAAGAGAGAAACAAAGGTCAAGCTTTGGTACAATAGCCTTAATTGAGTCAGGATCAGTGTATTTAGATAACAGTACAGGTGCAGAAAGGTGCTATTGTAAGGCTTCTTAGTGTGAAATTAGGGAAGGTGGATGAAGCCCACCATACTGAGATGTCAGCACGTGTAAAAAAGTAGGTGAAAACAGTATGGTTTGGGAATGCCTTTAGTAAACGGAGGACAGGGACAGACAACTTCTCGACATCAGAGCCTATGGGTCATATACTAATACCTACTGATTTATTTTACAACCGCAAACCTTTCACTTTTTATTGCTATTTTATGTGATAGAACAATGCAAAGAAGTGTAAAATGGGACAAAATGATACGTGGTTAGATACAGTTTTCACAAATGAAAACCTTGACACTATGACCTACATTTAGATTTAGCCTATTTATTTTGATACCTCTCAATAAAATCCATTGTAGTCAATTGCACTTCAGTAGAAACCTAATTATTAAACAGAGTACACATCTTAAAATTTAATGTAATTTTCAATTTGGTATTACAGGCATTTGTTTTCAGCAATGTCTTTGTAGAATGTAATTTCACCATACTCTCATTGTCTACAGTAAAACTCTCAGTTTTAGATGATGAATAGTGATAGTGATGAATTACACTGCTCTGTGACAGGTTCAAAGCTTCAGAGATGGTTTTCCAACTTCACCCAGCTTTAAATCTCTGCACAAGTGTTTCACCGAACTGTCTGCTATGTTCCTTGGTCTTCATGACGCGGCAATGTTCTCTAATAAACCTCTGAGGCCTTAACAGAACAGTTGGATTTATGCTGAGATGAAATTACACACAGTTGGACACTTTACTAATCAGATGACTTCTGACAGGAGTTGGTTGCACTGGATTTTGTTTTGAGGTATCACAATGAAAGGGGTTTAATACATAAACATGCCCTTCTTTTGTAATTGTAAAAACCATATATCATTTTCCTCCCATGCCAAAAATCCAAGGGGTATCCTATAATTTTACTTAAGGCACTCTGGTGATAATGTGACCTCACTCTGTAAAAAATGTGTAAGTGACATGAAAATGATCCTGGCTAGTCAAAACAATGTTTAAGGTCAGGTTGTACCCTGGCAAAGTCAGACTCAAACATCCCTGTTAAATTGCCCGATGTGATGCCACCCAGTTGTGTGCAACAAAGCTTTGCTGTGTCCTAATGCAGCAGAAGAAATATGAAGAGCCACTCAAGTACGCCTACACTCAAGTAATGTTTCAGCACGAAGGCTCTCATGACAGTATTTTCATGTGTCTTTTCTGTTTCATTTAATTTTTACTATTTTAATACTATTTGTCTTTGGTGGGTATTGAGTTTGAAGTTGCACTCTGGCATCTTATCCCTCATCTGTCTTGAAACACTTGAAACTTGAAAGTATTAAATATGCCACTTCATCCCACTCCATATCTTACTCCTTTTCAAATCTAATACGCTTGTCTAAATGTTGTCTTCAAAAATGATTTTGCTCTCCGTGACATGGTAAACACATATTTCTGTGGCGTTAGTTGAATGGGCACTTTCAAAATATGTGTGGTGGTGACATTTAGTGGTCCAAGCGGGTACTGTCATCCTGATGTCAGGCTATAAGCTGAAATGGTAAGGGATGTTTTCTGTGGAGTGTGTGCAGTGTTTCTTTCTCATCACTGTGTTTTCTAATTAGATGTTTGTGTGGATTGTCTGTGGTCTCTTTGGCATAACCTATGAAGGCCAAGTTTGCTTAATGTACAAAGGTTTATCAATTGTACGTGTGTGTATTTTTGTTAAGGGCCATTTTTTATTTAACAACAAAGGGCTGTTTTCAAAACGCAAGCCGTGATCTTGATAGGATAGCTAATGTAAAAGACTGGTTTGTGTTAGTAAATTTCTAAATATGGTATTAGAGCATTAAACTCAATACTGTATTTAAATCATTGATTCCTCAGTTGTTCCCATCATATGCACTCAAGACCTGGAAAGCCAAGTATCAGAGGAGGGAGCGAGCATCACTCTGCATTGTGAACTTTCCAAACCTGGAGTCCCTGTACAATGGAAGAAAGGGACTGAAGTCCTGAGTTGTGGAGAAAAGTACCAGATGAAGCAAACAGGATTATGTTACAAGCTTCAAATCCTTGATTTGACTCCTCATGACACAGGGACCTATTCATGCTGTTCAGAGGACACATTAAGCTCTGCATCTCTTGTAGTAAACGGTACGGTGAAGACCATCTTGTTTTCCACCCATCGAGTCTGTCATTTTACATCCACATTAATTGCTTTTCCCATCACTCTACCTCATAACTTGTGTTCTTTACTTTCAAATAATCACCTATGTCTTATTGTTCTTCAGCGTCCCCAGTGTTTTTCACAAAAGAATTGGAAAATCAAACATTGGAAGAAGGACAGAGTGCCACGTTACACTGTGAACTTTCCAAGTTAGGTCTTTCTTTGGAGTGGAGGAAAGGAGAACTTGGCCTTTGTCCTTGTGCCAAATACGACATTAGACAAACAGAGAACCTGGCTACACTAATAATCCATAATGTAGAACCAGAGGACTCTGGAAGTTACACGTGTGACACTGGTGAACGTCAAAGCACAGCAATGCTAGCTGTGAAGGGTATGCTTCGCCCAATCTACTGTTGCCAAAATGCTTGTGTAGAATCATCCTTTGTCCTCGTAAGATTGAATCAATCAGGATCTAAACTCAAAATCAGGACTTTTGTGAGATGCTGTCTCTGGTCCTGCTTTACTTAAATTTTAATATTCTTTAGTGCTATAAAAAAGTATTAATATCCCTTGAACTTTTGCAAATTTTGTCACACTGAAACCACAAACTTCAGTGTATTATATTGGTATTATGTGATAGACCAGGGGTCAACAAACTTAACAATCAAAACTGCGATTTTTGTCTTCGCTTCTATTATTCTTCTTCTCTTCTCGAGCTTTAAAGCCTATATGGCCATTTGGAAAAAAAAAGCTAAGCAATTTTTTTAAGTAGGCTATGTTCTATTTAAAAATATCCCATTTTAAATTTTATTCCTAATACATTTAAAACGAGGCAAATCTAACTTTTTTAGAAAGAGAATGTTTTCCATTTTATCAACAGACAATTGTGTGTTTTGGCTTGATACCTAATGACAAAAACACTTCCTGTACCAATTGGTGTCATTCTGTTGTGAAAATTGTATGCAGATATTGTATGAAAACTCTTGAAAAAATAATTTGACTAGTCTTTCCCATTACTTTTAAACTTAATATAACTGTCCAGTTTCATATAATTTAAGTTATTAGAGCCAATGAGAAGGGCCTAAAGAGCCACATGTGGCTCCAGAGCCACAGGTTGAAGGCCCCTGTGGTAGGCCAAAACAAAGCAGTAATCTTTGCAGAAGGAAAATGATACATGGTTTTTAAAGATTGTTTTTAAAATTATTTACAAATAAAGACCTGAAACACGTGGCATACATATGTATTCAACCTAACTTTTGCTGCAATTCTTTAGGGTTATATCTCCGCCAGATTTTGCATTTTAGCAGATGTTTTGCTCATTCCTCTTTGCAAAAGACTTCATTCTCACTTAAACTGGATGTCCACAGCATGATGCTGCCATTACCATATTTGTCTATGGGGATGGTATGTTTAGAATGATTTGTAGTTTTACTTTTCTATCACTTATGGCATTTTGCATCAAGACCAAAGATCAAGTTTTGTCTCATTTGAGCAAAGCAAAACAATTAAACACTACTTTGTGTTTGTTTATCTCATAAAAGCCCCAAAAAATATATAGGCGTTTGCAGTTGCAAAGTGACAAACTATTAAAAAGGTGTAAGATTTTGAACACTTTCGCAAGATTCGTTTATTGGTTTTATGTTCAAGAGGCGCTAAAATACAAATCACACTGGTACTCTTATTTCTCCTAAACTTTGATAATTTCTTTAATTTCCCACAGCCAAACCCGTCCTTTTTAAAACCAAGCTACAAAACCTGGAAAGACAAGCAGGAGAGTCTGTCAGCTTTCGCTGTGAGATCTCCAAACCAGGAGCCAGTGTGGTCTGGAGGTGTGGCGACAAGGTCCTGACAGCCAGTAGCAAATATCAGCTGAAACAGGAAGGGACTGTGGTCGAGCTTGTTATCTATAAACTGCAGGGAAGCGATGCAGGAGACTACTCCTGTGATACAGGCTTTCAGAGGACTTCAGCGATCCTTAGTGTAAATGGTAGGATTTATTTTCCTGCATCACTTAGAGACCCACCTTCACATCCCCTATCATGTTGTCCTGTTTGCTATTTTCTTACTAAGAAACACTTGAGCATGAAGATTAGAAACCATTTTAAAACTTTCAACTGAAAGCCCTTTTCGAGATCTGTTCCAATGCATTTTCATGTTTCTAAAGTTGTTTTTGTTTTTGCACACTGCCTAACATCTCCTCCAGCTCTTTGCCCACTTTGATATTGAGCTTGAACACTGATCTCATCACATTTTCTGGTCTCCCATCCTTCCTAAGTATTAACACACCAAAATGTTTTTCCTCACTTGGTGCTCACAATATCAGCCAAGCAGAACGCTTTAGAGTTTATTACAATCTGCACAATCTGAGCTTTTCATTATCTGTGTGCTGCTGCAATGTCTCTGCAGCCGTTGAGGTTCTCATCCTAAAGTTCTTGGAAAGCTGCGTTGTTTATGAGGGGGAAGACGTCCACTTTGAGTGTCAGCTTTCTCATGAGGAGACTCCACAGATCCAGTGGAAACTCCAGGACGTCCTGCTGCAAAATAACGAAATGAATCTGATAAAGTCTGAGGGCCGGGTGCACAGCCTCGTACTTCGAGGTGTCACAGCAGCTGACTCTGGTACAGTCACTTTCACTGTGGGAAATCACACCTCCACTGCTTCTCTCACAGTCCGAGGTAAGAAAGGTAGAAGTAGTCTGAAGCCATTTCCTCCAACATTATTATTTGGACTTTTCCTGCTTCTTTCTCTATCTTTATCCTTGTGAGAGATAATGTAGATGTATCAATACAACACTTTAATCTGATTCTAAATATTTCTCTTTGATATCTACTTATTTTCATATTTGTGAAATATTAAGAGTTTCACCACAGGTAATGCCAGGCTGGCATCAACTTTCTATTAAAACTGCAATACATCCCGGTTTGCTTTTAGTATATCATTAAAATTACATATTGCTTGTATTGGATTAATACGTTTTTGTGTTTTTCTCCGCTATATGTTGTTCTTCACTATTTTATTCCAAACCTTTTCTTCATTGTAAGTAAGAAGTTGTTCCTTGTTTTACATACTGCCATCATAGTTTTAGTGGGGCTTTATGCCTTCAGCATGTAATACACTGACTGTATAGTATTTATTAAAAATGCACCAACCTGAGACTTTTGGGGCCTATTTTTGTATTTGTAAGTTTTAACATCCAAAAACTGATTTTAATAAATTTTTTATCCGAATTTGGAAGAGAGGTTTTTTTGCATCTCTCGTGTTTATTACAACATTTGTGAAGTTACGCCTCTGACAATGAGGGTCTACATTTCCCTTTTTTCTATGAAATGTCACATCTGTACAATTTTCTGTCGAATAATTGATTTTTAAATATTTTAGCTTCTTTTATGATGCTCAAACACAATTACATCATAGATCATGGTCCTTTCCACCCTGTTAAGGTTCCTTTCTAAAGAAGCAAGTTTTTTTGTCTTAGACCAAAGTCTTTTTGATCTCTTGTTCTGTCTTGATGGTGTGTTGTGTTATGTTATGCTGTATGTTATGCATGTTGTATGTTGCTTTTAGTGTATAGTCAACATCTTATTTATTCACAGGGTCTTATGTAGAGGCAATATTCACCTCCTAAGCTCCTAAATTCTATTTTCTAAATAGTCCTTATATTCTTCATATTTTTTAACTGTTTTTCCCGGAAACAGCCCCAATATCCTTTAAAAAGGAGCTGGAAAGCCAAGAGACCAGTGAGGGAGGAGAGACCACACTGTCCTGTGAGACATCCAGCCCTGACTGTAAGGTGACCTGGTGGAAGGGCTCGACTGTCCTCTCTCAGGGAAAGAAGTACACCATTCAACAGAGAGCGACCACTAACAGCCTGGTGATACACAAGTTGGTCAAGGAAGATAGTGGTGAATATACCTGCAATACAGGAGACAAGAAAAGCACTGCTACGCTGACTGTAAAAGGTACCTGCTTCTTTATCCACCTGCCTTCTTCCTTAGTTTTTTTACAAAACCATCTGATCACAGAAAATAATCTAATCTTCTTGGAATTGCATGATAAAAGGATATACCAAATCTGCTTCAGTTTAAAGTTTTTACCAAACAGGTCATGACCTAAAATAAACTGGTCCATTCCAGGTCCTAATATTGGCTCAAACACAACATCAGACAAACGCGTGACATATCTATATATATACAGATCAGACCAAAAGTTTGGACACACCTTCTCATTCAAAGAGTTTTCTTTATTTTCATGACTATGAATATTGTAGCTTCACACTGATGGCATCAGAACTATGAATTAACACATTTGGAATTATATACTGAACAAAAAAGTGTGAAACAACTGAAAATATGTCTTATATTCTAGGTTCTTCAAAGTAGCCACCTTTTGCTTTGATTACTGCTCCGCACACTCTTGGCATTCTGTTGATGAGCTTCAAGAGGTAGTCACCTGAAATGGTTTTCACTTCACAGGTGTCCCCTGTCAGGTTTATAAGTGGGATTTCAAGCCTTATAAATGGGGTTGGGACCATCAGTTGTGTTGTGCAGGAGGTGGATACAGTACACAGCTGATAATCCTACTGAATAGACTGTTAGAATTTGCAAGAAAAAAGCAGCTAAGTAAAGAAAAACGAGTGGCCATCATTACTTTAAGAAATGAAGGTCAGTCAGTCCGAACAATTGGGAAAACATTGAAAGTGTCCCCAAGTGCAGTCGCAAAAACCATCAAGTGCTACAAAGAAACTGGCTCACATGAGGACCGCCCCAGGAAAGGAAGACCAAGAGTCACCTCTGCTGCAGACGATAAGTTCATCCGAGTCACCAGCCTCAGAAATCGCAGGTTAACAGCAGCTCAGATTAGAGAACAGGTCAATGCCACACAGAGTTCTAGCAGCAGACACATCTCTAGAACAACTGTTAAGAGGAGACTGTGTGAATCAGGCCTTCATGGTAAAATAGCTGCTTGGAAACCACTGCTGAGGACAGGCAACAAGCAGAAGAGACTTGTTTGGGCTAAAGAACACAAGGAATGGACATTAGGCCAGTGTAAATCTGTGCTTTGGTCTGATGAGTCCAAGTTTGAGATCTTTGGTTCCAACCACCGTGTCTTTGTGCGGCGCAGAAGAGGTGAACGGATGGACTCTACATGCCTGGTTCCCACCGTGAAGCATGGAGGAGGAGGTGTGATTGTGTGGGGGTGCTTTTCTGGTGACACTGTTGGGGATTTATTCAAAATTGAAGGCATACTGAACCAGCATGGCTACCACAGCATCTTGCAGCGGCATGCTATTCCATCCGGTTTGCATTTAGTTGGACCATCATTTATTTTTCAACAGGACAATGACCCCAAACACACCTCCAGGCTGTGTAAGGGCTATTTGACCAAGAAGGAGAGTGATGGGGTGCTGCGCCAGATGACCTGGCCTCCACAGTCACTGGACCTGAACCCAATCGAGATGGTTTGGGGTGAGCTGGACCGCAGAGTGAAGGCAAAAGGGCCAACAAGTGCTAAGCATCTCTGGGAACTCCTTCAAGACTGTTGGAAAACCATTTCAGGTGACTACCTCTTGAAGCTCATCAACAGGTGGCCAAGAGTGTGCGGAGCAGTAATCAAAGCAAAAGGTGGCTACTTTGAAGAACCTAGAATATAAGACATATTTTCAGTTGTTTCACACTTTTTTGTTCAGTATATAATTCCACATGTGTTAATTCATAGTTTTGATGCCTTCAGTGTGAAGCTACAGTATTCATAGTCATGAAAATAAAGAAAACTCTTTGAATGAGAAGGTGTGTCCAAACTTTTGGTCTGTACTCTATATATATATATGTCACATGTTTGACTGATGTTGTGTTTGAGCCAATATTAGGACCTGGAATATATATATATATATATATATATATATAGATATATAAATAAAATGAACTGGTCCTAAACAGAGTACGTGAAACTGAACGAGCCCTTACTGATTCCATATAAATTAACCATGTAAATAGTGATTGGCAATGCTGATCAAATACACTAGATTAACCAATCATATTCTCAGTGTCAGAAACTATTGCAGAAAAAGCCCAGATATTACAAATATTAGTAATAAGTCACCACAGATTCCTGAGGGTCATAGTAATCCTACATGTTTGAATAGAAGTAAACTGGATTAACTTTTTGGTTCTTGAAGGCATTTTATCTGCCATCTTATTGACTATTTATTTCTAACTGTTCTAACGAAACCCAAATGACCCAGAGGAACCAAATGACCCAGAGGATGCACTTTGCATCAGTCTCATACATGCAAATTCAGATACTCTCTTAAGTAGGACTTTGACTTTCCCTATTATAATGATCCCTGAAAGCTTTTCAAGACTATCATGTGTTTTTTTATTCCTAGGGTAAAATGTTATCTAGAATGGCTGGCTTCCTGTCGGATTTGGGCAATTGGTCCAACCAGTGTTTTATTTGTATTGTTTGTAGGTTCTGACCTAAGAATATTCCAAATCTCAGAGGCCTCTGTGAAAATAGGTTTTGGAGCTGATTACTTTAATGCTGAAGGGGGTGCTGTGGATGTATTTTGCTACAACCATATACAGTAACATTTGTTATAGCCCGGATTAATATTAATGCTGTCAGTTTTGGTGCGGGTTGGACAATTTTCATGTGGTTTAAATCAACCTTGACCATCATGATAAGACGTTAAAATTTGCTTCAACATAGCCATAGAAACAGCCTTCAGAGAAAAGTCAGATTTTTCACAGTCTGTGCAGCAATTTCAATTTGTTATCTGGTATTTTACATAGTTTGAAGTTGGTATGTACATCACAGGGTAATTACAAATAAAACAGGGACTTCCTGTACTCAATGGGCAGGGGTGTAGCATTTACAGAAAATGACATTCAGAAGAATAAAGGAGTGCTTGACAATAACCATTAAAAGTTTAAAAATTATTTATCATGGTCTCATTTTTATATCTTTAAAAGCTCACAATGTTACAGGGGTGTGTACACTTTGGAGATGTACTGATGAGGATGAATAAACTCTTAAAGTGATGCTTTCTGGAAGATCTGCTTCGTTCTTACATCTCACTTTTCATCCACTCTCAGAGCATGTCCGCATTGTCCGTGAGCTCCTCGATGTTACTGTGACCACCGGCCAGGAGGCCATGTTTGAGGTTGAGCTGTCACACCCAGGCGTCACCAATGGGGAATGGTGGCTTGGAGACAACCTCCTTCAAAATAACGATCTGAATCAAATGAGCGTTCAGGGCAGAGTTCACCGACTGGTTCTGAAGATGGTAACCACAGATGAATCAGGAGATGTTGCCTTTGTCGTTGGGAAGGAGAAGAGTGTGGCTTGCCTTCTGGTCGAGGAGAAACCCAAAGGTAAAACAGAGTGTATGCAGAGTTTTTTTGCTGAAATCCAACTCCATCAAAAACAAAACTGATTTTTTTATGTAGATCACCTTATTATCTTATCACTCACCAAAATTGTTTTAACTCATAGTATTAAAAGTAATGTCAACTAAACACTGAAAAAAATTTGAACTTAAGACATGACTTAATCTAAACTCAAAATCACAAAGCAATGTTGTTCACTATTTGTCATTTCTATTGTTTTAGATTTAGAGAAAGCTTTTTATGTTTTAAAATCCCAGAATACTATTACGCAATTTGTTACCCTATAAAGGTGGATTAAAAAGGTAATTTATTTAAGTAATTAAATACAAAAAATGAAACTCACATGCTATATAGAGTCATTTTCACACAGAAGGATATATTTCGATGGTAAGTTTGAATGACGATGAACAGCTAATGAAATTTGAATGTTACATAAGACAAATAAAAAAGGAATTTCTTATAAAGAAAAAAAGTCAGCCTGCACCAGCATGGGGAACACTGCTGACTTGACAGCCGTACAGCAAGCATCAGTGAAACCCTCCACAAGAGGGTAAGTCTCAAATGTTCATTGCTAAAGAAACTGGCTGCTCACAGTGTGATCTCAAGCATTTTAATGGAAAGTTGAATGGAAGGAAAAAGTGTGGTAGAATTGTGGTACAACTCCTGGAGCAGAGACAATTTCATAAGAGTCTTAAAAGGGCTGAGGAGAAAAGGCCAAGTGGTTTAGTATGCTTAGTATGAAGATTTCCCTGTCAGGGATATTTTAGGAAGCCATGTGATTTGTTGGTATTGATCCACTGTTTTCTAAAGTCAGTGCAATGCTTTCCTCTGCTTCATGTTATAATAGAGATACAGATTTGATTTTCCAGCAGGGTATAGCCCTTTTCCATGTTGTGCATGTTGTGCTTGATTGCCCAGAAAGATGGCCTGACTTAAACGCAACAGAGAGTCTATGTACTTTCATAAAGAATATTAGAGACACTTTGAGCCTGGACCACAAACAACGTTAGTGCATCCAAGCTAGCAGATAGCGGCACCATAATCCTGTCTTAATGAAGCAACCTAATCACAAAATTAATGTGTATACTGTTGTATAAATAATTAAGAGTTATTATTTTAATAATCTGACATTACTCATACAATAATGTAAAAACAGGTTTTTACTGTTGCAGTTGGTTAACATGGACATATTTTTTGTTGTTATAAAATCCGGTTTAAATCCAGTAATTTCTTTTTATTTATTATATCAGCGGGATGATTATTTACTAAATTTACTGGATATTTTGTTTGTTTAGGTTAATATTTACTGCAAAAAGCAACATCAGTACTGATTTCTAACAATTTCACTTCCTCTTGCTTGTTGTTCTGGCGAACAAAAACAACTTTTAATAAGGTGTTCAGGACTTAAACTTAACCCGAGACTTGTTTTCCTTGACACTGGACTGGACTTGGGGCTTTCATGCCTTTACTTGGGTGGAAAGACTTGAGAACGATGACTTGCAAAACAATGACTTGATCCCACCTCCGGAAATTAGGCCAGGTACTCATGTATGTTTAAAGTTAATAAGATGTTATTATGGAGTAAGACAAGTGAAGTTAAAACTAGAGCTGTAAAAAAAAATAAAACACTGCAAAAAATCCTTATGTTTCCCATATTTACAGTGATAATATTAGAGAAACCCCATAACACTGCCTCAGTAGAGGGAGAAACCGTCACACTTAGCTGCTGCATCTCCGACTCTAATGCCTCTGTCACCTGGATGAGGAACAATGTGCCAATCCAAGCAGGACTCAAGTATGACCTTAGGAAGAATGGAGCATTACGTCAGCTTCGAATCCACAACCTGGTGCCCGAGGATTCAGGAATATACATCTGTGACACTGGAGATGCACAGTGTGAAGTGACTTTGACTGTGCAAGGTAAAATGGATATGTTTCTGTTTATACTGAAAACTGAACCAAGATAGTACCTTACCTAGTTTGGCAACACACACAAAAAAACTTTCTATGAAATCTTAATACAAGTTTCTGGCATCATCTTCTCCAAGTGATGTATTTTACTAACTTGCCAGGTGCCCCAGTGTTCTTCCAGAAAGAGCTTAAGAACCAAGACGCCATAGAGGGCGATGATGTCACGCTGCAGTGTGAGGTGTCTAAGCCAGGTGTTCGTGTTGAGTGGAGGAAAGGAGGCATTGTCCTCCAGCCTGGTAAGAAGTATGAGATGAAGCAGGAGAGGTGCATTCAAGAGCTCTGTATTCACAGCCTGGAACCTGAAGACAGTGGTTACTACACCTGTGATGCAGGAGAGCAGCTCACCACAGCTTCTTTGGCAGTGCAAGGTAGCCTCCCTGATGTTCCTTCTACGTCTGTCTTGATTGTTTATAGTCTGTCTGCTAAAATGTCATCCTGTTTTGTTAGTCAAACCGGTACAATGCTGATAATGAGTTTGTTTAAAGCTCAGTGTATGGATTTGTGTATTTTTCACTCAACAGTGAAAGAAGTCTTCATAGTTGCTGGTCTTAAGACCACTGATGTCTTTGTTGGGGAATGGGCAACTTTCTCCTGCCAGCTGTCTGGTAGGGCGCCTGGTAAGGTGCAGTGGTGGCTGGATGGCACCTTGCTGGAGAACAGCCCCAGTATTCAAATAGGAGTGCAACAAGGCTTTATCCACACACTCACCTTTAAGAACCTGGCTACAGATGACTCAGGCACTGTCACCTTCAAAGCGGGCAGCTTAACCTCATCAGCCAAGCTCTTAGTCAAAGGTATTCTGTTTAAGGGTCTCAGTCTTGCAGAATTTAAACCAAGAATATTCCTGTTTTGCATTATGTGTAGAGTTCCAAAAGTGCCTAAATTCAAGAAAACAAATTCATGAATTTTGTATTTAAATGTGTCATTCAAGAATTAGAACTGGAAGCAAACTGATAGAAAATTAATTATTAGGGTAAATAAAAGTTACTATTTTAGCATTTAATTATTCCATTTTTGTATGCAGCAGCAACGCATTTTTGTCAGTGGGTGCGGCTAAAACTAATTCAATTCAATTCAGTTTATTTTTATAGTGCCAATTCACAACACATGGGTTTCTTAAAACCCAGCAGATGCATGAGACTTGTAGCAGTCACTCCTCCTGGATGAGCATGTAGAGACTGTGGACAGTCACTGGCGTTGACTTTGCAGCAATCCCTCATACTGAGCATGCATGTAGCAACAGTGGAGAGGAAAAACTCCCTTTTAACAGGAAGAAACCTCCAGCAGAACCAGGCTCAGTGTGAGCGGCCATCTGCCACGACCGACTGGGTGTTTGAGAGAACAGAGCAGAGAGACTGCACTGATCCAGGAGTACTTTCTATGGGAAGGAAAAGTAAATGTTAATGGATGTAGCTCCTTAAGTAGTTTCATCTAGAAAGAAAGAACAGACAACCTCTGAGCCAGTTTTCAAGGTTAGAGTCTGAAAGAGAGCACATAGAGTTAGTCACAGTAGAAGCTCAGTCAGTAACTATTGTCTAGGAGAGAGAAAGGATTAAACACTGAAAGACAGGGCCATGTGGATCATCGGTAGAGGGTGAGCATTAAGTTGTTGCCAGCAGAAGCTTGGACGATGCCCCCCTTCAGAAAGGTGTCACAGGTAGACACAGAGTCAGGCCAGGTGTAGCTTCTAGGAAGAGAAAAGAGAGAGAACATAAAGTTAGAAGCTGAAATAACAGCAAATAATGCAACATTGGAGAGTAGTGTGAGAATGTAGCGAAGAGGGTGAAAGTGGTCATTATGTCCTCCAGCAGCCTAAGCCTATAGCAGCATAACTACAGAGATAGCTCGGGATAACCTAAGCAACTCTAACTATAAGCTTTATCAAAAAGGAAAATTTTAAACCTTGCCTTAAAAGTAGACAGGGTGTCCGCCTCACGGACTAAAACTGGGAGCTGGTTCCACAGGAGAGGAGCCTGATAACTAAAGGATCTGCCTCCCATTCTTCTTCTAAAGACTCTAGGAACCACCAGTAAACCTGCAGTCTGAGAACAAAGTGCTCTGTTAGGAACGTATGGAACAATCAGATCTCTGATGTATGATGGAGCTAGATCATTAAGGGCTTTATATGTGAGGAGGAGAATTTTAAATTCGATTCTGGATTTAACAGGGAGCCAATGAAGGGAGGCTAAAGTAGGGGAAATATGATCTCTCTTTTTAATTTTCATCAGAACTCTTGCTGCAGCATTTTGAATCAGCTGAAGGCTTTTAACTGCATTTTGTGGACATCCTGATAGTAAAGAATTACAATAGTCCAGCCTTGAAGTAACAAATGCATGGACTAGTTTTTCAGCATTACTCCTGGATAGGATATTTCTAATTTTGGCAATGGAGGTGAAAGAAGGAAATCCTAGAAACCTGTTTAATATAGGATTGAAATGACATGTCCTGGTCAAAAATAACACCAAGGTTTTTTACTTTATTACTGGAGGTCTATTTAATGCCATCCAGGTTAAGTGATTGACTAAGCAAACTACAAACTACATTTGTCAGTTTCATTATTCTGAAATTGATTTGTTGTGCAGGTTAACCAGACAGATGTTGAGGTCTACATGGTGAGCAACATTGACAATTTAAACTAGTGGTCCCTGTCCACTCGGGTCTTTTAGAGCAGGTGGCAGAAAAATAATAAATTAAGTTGTTTTATATCTATCTTATTGACAGTCATATTCTGAAAAATATCTTGTTTGGAAAAGCTGAATCCTCTTCACAACATACATCTGTTCTCTCGGTGTGCGGCAGGTAGCAGGGAGAGCAGCTAGTGTCCCTGCACATAGTAGTTTGTTAATGTTTTTTCTATTGTCAAAAACCCACCTTAAGAGCTTCTCACGGTCCATGGATTTTATTTTCCAAAATGAACCAGCTATTAGGGAACTGCTGGCTTATATTATTCAATAGGGAGCAAAAACATTCAAATCATTAAACATTGTTTTAAAATGTGGCTTCATAGTTTGAGTAACGAATTTGACATTTATTATCTCAAGTATTTAATAAATTATTGACATATTTAAACCATTGTAGATACATTTATTTATCTTTAAAATGTATTTCCTAAAATTATTCATACCAAGACATATACACATAGATTTGTGTATTTGTATTTATTGCATCGTTGGCATTCAAGTATTTTCACACTTGATTATTTAATTATGTATCAAACAAATTTTGGACACATTTAAATAATTATGAATCATCTATATACAGGGGTTGGACAATGAAACTGAAACACCTAGTTTTAGACCACAATAATTTATTAGTATTGTGTAGGGCCTCCTTTTGCGGCCAATACATCGTCAATTCGTCTTGGGAATGACATATACAAGTCCTGCACAGTGGTCAGAGGGATTTTAAGCCATTCTTCTTGCAGGATAGTGGCCAGGTCACTACGTCATACTGGTGGAGGAAAACGTTTCCTGACCCGCTCCTCCAAAACATCCCAAAGTGGCTCAATAATATTCAGATCTGGTGACTGTGCAGGCCATGGGAGATGTTCAACTTCACTTTCATGTTCATCAAACCAATCTTTCACCAGTCTTGCTGTGTGTATTGGTGCATTGTCATCCTGATACACGGCACCGCCTTCAGGATACAATGTTTGAACCATTGGATGCACATGGTCCTCAAGAATGGTTCGGTAGTCCTTGGCAGTGACGCGCCCATCTAGCACAAGTATTGGGCCAAGGGAATGCCATGAAATGGCAGCCCAAACCATCACTGATCCACCCCCATGCTTCACTCTGGGCATGCAACAGTCTGAGTGGTACGCTTCTTTGGGGCTTCTTCACACTGTAACTCTCCCGGATGTGGGGAAAACAGTAAAGGTGGACTCATCAGAGAACAATACATGTTTCACATTGTCCACAGCCCAAGATTTGCGCTCCTTGCACCATTGAAACCGACGTTTGGCATCGGCATGAGTGACCAAAGGTTTGGCTATAGCAGCCCGGCCGTGTATATTGGCCCTGTGGAGCTCCCGACGGACAGTTCTGGTGGAAACAGGAGAGTTGATGTGCACATTTAATTCTGCTGTGATTTGGGCAGCCGTGGTTTTATGTTTTTTGGATACAATCCGGGTTACCACCCGAACATCCTTTTCAGACAGCTTCCTCTTGCGTCCACAGTTAATCCTGTTGGATGTGGTTGGTCCTTCTTGGTGGTATGCTGACATTACCCTGGATACCGTGGCTCTTGATACATCACAAAGACTTGCTGTCTTGGTCACAGATGCGCCAGCAAGACGTGCACCAACAATTTGTCCTCTTACTGGTGCAATGTGCAATCAATGAAGACTGGCTACCAGGCTGGTCCAATTTGGCCATGAAACCTCCCACACTAAAATGACAGGTGTTTCAGTTTCATTGTCTAACCACTGTATATATATATATTTATTTTTATTATTTTTTTACTATATATTCTATATATTTACAGTTTTAGGCAGATGTGAAAAAATGCTGTAAACAAAGAATGATTTCAGAAAAATAATTGATTGTTTATTTTTATCGATTTACAAAATGCTAAGTGAGCGAATCCAAACATACAGCCAAAGTCGTTAAGAACTATCTTCAGTGTAAAAAAGAACAAGACTTACTGGAAGTAAGTCTTGTTCTTGAGCCCTGATCTCAACATCATGGAGCGTATCTGGGATTACATGAAGAGACAGAAGGATGTGAGAAAGCCTTCATCCACAGAAGATCTGTGGTTAGTTCTCCAAGATGTTTGAAACAACCTACCAGCCGAGTTCCTTCAAAAACTGTGTGCAAGTGTATCTATAAGAACTGATGCTGTTTTGAAGGCAAAAGGTGGTCACACCAAATATTAATTTGATTTTGTTCATTCACTGCATTTTGTTGATTGATGAAAATAAATGATTAACACTTCCATTTTTGAACGCAGTCTTTGTTTACAGCATTTTTTCACACCTGCCTAAAACTTTTGCACAGTACTGTATATTCATTTGACATTTATGCATTGTGGCACTTTTGGGACTGCACATTTGACATTGCTGTCACTGGTATACAAAATAACTGGCAATATTTATTCAAGAATTGAATAAATATCGGTGCACTACAAAAAAAACAAGTAACTATTGTTTCTTTTTGTGACATTTTTTCTGTAGGTTTTTTCAAAAAAATATCTATATCAGATATATTTACAATTTTTGTACATCGTCATGCATGAGCCAGATTGTTTTAATTTCTAGTAATAATTTCATTTAGAGTTTCATACTGTTTGCTTTGATAACATCAAAACATACAACTGGGTGCAGCACCACAGCTGAGCTGTAAACACAACCGCTCAGAGTAGCTCCGTAGCCATTTAAATACTGATTGCCCCTTAAAAACCTTATTGTAAATAAACTGCTGCTTTTCATTTGTATTATGTTCTGGATAAGTGCTGTATTTCGGGCAGCTCAATTGGAAAACCGATAATCACGATTGTGAACATGATTTTTCAGAATATAGCTGTTTTGTGGAATTATGTTGTGCTTTTAAATTTGCACATCACACCAAAACAGAGGTGAAGAGATCTTAAAGCTAAAATAAGATGTGAGAAAATGAAAGATGTGAGATGTGTGAAATAAAGTGATGTATTTAAAGAATCAAAACAAAAACATCTCAATAGAAACGATCAACATTGCATCTTTTTTAGTTTTATGATACTGACTGGCCAATCTGCAGCCAGTACCAGCTTTTAAGCTGAAATTATATTTCTATTAATCAGTCTGCAAAATAACACTGCTACGCATTTGGAAAAATGAAAAAGACTAAATTGTTTTTATTGGGACTGATATATTTCAGTAATGATCAGAAATGTGTGTCCAATTTCCAGTCTCCAGTTTCTGTAAAACTTTGACCTGCCGATGCCATCTTTAGCTGATTCAGATTTTTTTATTTATGTACTGTAGGTAGAGCATTGGACATATTTTCTTTTAGACCTCCCCTCATGAGAGGTCAAGATTATTTATTTAAGGAGGAGAGGAGGTGCCATCCTGGTTGGTGAGGGAACAGTTGCTGTAAAAGTATTAGTAATATCTTAAAACGAAGACAAGATAAAGTTATGGAACATTTTAAACTGGCTTTAGTATTGTAAATTACCAATTATCACTGTTAGCGCAGTAGGTGGTCTCCATGTGTATATTCTGGACATATGTGGAGCCTTGTCTGAGATTTACTAAACCCTGCCAATTTGAAATCGACCATATCCATGAAGACAAAGTTTTGAAACTTAAAAGGTAAAAACAGAGCAGCTTTGTTGTGCTCCATTTAGCCTTCCTGTTATCTACTGGAAATCCTGCTCTGTTCCTATCAACACCCGAATAAACCCCTGAATGCGTTTTTTTTTAATATCTATTTATACCTTTTTGCTTATCGATTTTATTAAATCTACTGATATGAAAAAGCTTTGCCTATTTTTATAGATGGTTTTTTGATAATAGATCAAAATGAAATGAAGCCAGTCAAAAGCTGACTTCTGTGCCTCTCTAATTTGGGTATACCATCTAGATAGTTTTCTTATCGGTCAGAAAATAATCCTACATGATTCATTTACATTTGAATTTGCTAATCAATCTAGGGTCACTTAATCCTGCATCACTTACTTCACAGCTGCTCTGTTGTGAAATAGTGGATAAACCTTCTATAGAGTAATTATGTGATTAATATAGCCTCATGGATAACAGCAAAAAAAAACTGTGACTAGTAATGTGTTGCAAAGAAGCAATGTATGATATATGGTTTATTTTTTGTAGAAAGACAGAAGAAAGGTGTGATCGTGATTATTATAAAGTTGGTGCAGCCCAAACCATATGAATCCCTAAAAAGTGAACGATTTCTGTTTGGTGTTTAGATCCAGCAAAAATGTACTAAACGTTTTTTTAATGTGCTATGTTTAAATTTGATTTTGCATTATAGATAAGTTTAAAAACGAAAAAGGCTGCCCCCACCCCTCCCCGACTGGAGATCCTCATTTCCCTACCCCGTTTTACACTGGCCCCCAGCATTTGAGCACAAAACCTCAACTCTCCCAAAATAACCCATGAGTTCAGCACTGGCATTCTGTCCACTTATCAGCCCCTCCTCTCTTTTCAGCTGCCAGCACTGTTGGACTTTTTAATCCCCATCAGTATATCTATATATTTACTTAAGTACGTTAGTAAAGTAATTTTTAAAGCAAACTCTAATAAAATGTAGTAACATAAGAACTTGTTTGTGGGGGGGATTACAAAGCCCATATTTCATTCGGCATGCCCCAATCATATCATTCATGGCTAAGTCCTGATCTCCTTCAACCGCCCACAAACCCTTTGCCCCGACCACAGATCCCACAGTTGAGGTGGTGAACGATATGGAGGACCTCTGGGTGGTTGAAAACCAACCGGCTGAGTTCATCTGCCAGTTCTCCAGGCCAGTCAAAGCTCGGTGGAGGAAAGATGGGCAGCTTTTGCAGCCTGATGGCCGAAGGGTGGTAGTGGAGCAGGACTGGAGCGTTGCTCGCTTGTACATTAATCGCGTGTCTAATGATGACATGGGGACGTATTCCTGTGAGGCAGAGGGTACCTGTGGGGTCGCTTCACTTCACGTGGAAGGTGAGCTTCCCTCAACATAGAAAGTGTACAAGACTTTAAGGAACCTCCTCCTCTTGGTCATACTCTTAAATCTTTTGCCATTCTTTACAAAATTTAAACCCTTTGTCAACAAAACCTTTAATCATCTGACTTTTACAGCTTTGTAGGTTAAAATATATTTTGATTGTCTTCTTTTGTTTATTTTAAATTATATTGCTGTCTTTCCATTTCTCCAGCCAAACCTATTAACATCGTTCAAGACATGGAAAACGTTGAAACGTTTGATGGGGGCGAAGCATTGTTTGAGTGTGCCCTATCTCGCCCTGAGAGCAAAGACTGCCACTGGCTTCTTGATGGGAAACCAGTAAAGGAATCACCTAAAGCAGAGATTGTGTCTTTTGAAAGTGGTCGTCGCCATCTGCTTCTGTTGAAAGATCTGCATGACAAAGACAGTTGCACAGTGACATTTAAAGCTGGTACAGCTACAACCTCTGCCCGGCTCACTGTCAAAGGTGGGTCTTCCAAGCTAAAAGAGACACATCGACTTGCTTGAACTGTGCATTTCTAGACAGGGTCCCTATACAGGCTGGAGAAGTCTGGAATTTGATTTCAGTGTTTAACAGAATTGTATGGTAAATAAGAATGGTCAATTATTTATCTTTCCAGACTTTATTCTCTGTTTCATTGTCAAAATGTTGTGCCTTTCCTCCCATCTTTTCTTCTTTGTCCTTCCTTTCTTTTCTCATGTTCCTCCTGTACTTACTTCTTAACAACCTTATGTCCTTTCTTGTTTCTTTAATTTCCTCCCTGTGTCCTTTCATCTGTCCTTCTCTTCTTCCTCGTGCTCTTCCTTTCCTTTGTTACTTTATTCCCCATTTTCTCTCCTTCATTTCTTCTTACCCATATGTCCTTCGGTTTTTCCTTTCCTTGTGCTATTACATCTTTCCCTTATTGTCTTTCCTTCTATCCTTTCATACTTTTGACCTACCTCCAATCATTTTTCCTTCCTTCTTTCCTTCCTTCCTTCCTTCCTTGCCCACTGTTGGATGAAAGGTAAATGGCTGCCTATTGTAGTGATATCTACTATAAATTTAAAGTGAACTGTAGTATTTTATATTGGTTAATGAAAATAAAGAACTTAAATCTCTGTAAAAAACATTAAAAAGTCTCTAAAAGTCTGGAATTTTTACATAAAGAATGTGTAGGAACCTGTCAGTATGATAAGCTTTAATCTGGAAGATTTTTAGCATTCCTTTGTGATTTTCTTTCTATTTTAAGGCTGGAAGCTGGACATTGTGCAGGGTTTGGAGGACAAAGTGGCTGCTGTGGGAGAGAAGGTTGAGTTTTGTGTTAAGCTTACCGAAGCTGTCCCTGCAACAGAAGTGGCCTGGTACTCTAATGGAGTTGAACTCAAACCCAGCGACCTCTGGGCCATGAGGGTTGATGGTAGTTCTTATCGCCTCATCCTGAGACAGGCCCCTCTCATGTCCCAACAGGAAATTACCTTTGCAGCTAGGGATGCTCTCTCTTTGGCAAAGCTTACCATCACCAGTAAGACTTTGATGGACAACATGCACTGATGTCTGTAGTTATTTTTTGTGTCTTTCTAACCTTCTGTTTTTCATTGTTTTTACACAAAAAGCTGTACCTGACCCGCCAGAGGATCCAGAAGTCCTTAGTAAAACTACAGACTCTGTCGCTCTCTCCTGGTTTACTCCTCTTCATGATGGAGGGAGTCCTATCATTGGCTACAGAGTGGAAATGCGACTGGTGGATAGCGCCCTCTGGCTTCCATGTCATTCTGGGCCTGTTTGCAACACAGAATTTGTCGTGGAAAAACTGGTCCCTGGGAGTGGCTACAGGTTCAGAGTAGCTGCAATTAACAAAGCTGGGACTGGAGAGCCCGTTGAACTCCCTCTGACAGTACAGCTTGGTATACCCATAGCTATTTGCTTATTATTCTTAATACCTGTTTTGTATGGCATAAAAGCTGTCTTCATTATAACTAATATAAAATGAGGGATAATAAGATATTTTTAACATTTAAATAAAATAAAATAAAATCTTTATTTCATATTAATAAGCTCTATTAAGAATATTTATTTTGAGCTTATCAAAAATAAATCAAAAGCCTTAAAGAATGTACTGTATTATATCTAAGTTTTTATAGGGAGTATGTGGGGTGAAACTCCAAGTTTATTGATTCCATAATGTTTTGTACACAACATTGAAATCCAAGGGTTTTAATTTATGTACATAATCTTAAAGTTAATCTGTTTCAGTAATTCTACTGAAAAGGTGATACTTGTATTATATAGATTCATTACGCACAGAGTGATATCTTTCAAGTATTTATTTTGATAATGATAGCTTACAGCTAATGAAAATGTAAAATTCAGGAAATTAGACTGTTACATAAGACCAATTAAAAAAAAATACAGAAATGCTCTTATCATATTATGACCTACACAATCCCAGGAAGCATTGTTGCATCCAAGCATATTAATGAAAAGTTGAGTGGAAGAAAAAAGTGTGGTAGAAAAATGCACAGATGCAACAGGGATAACTGCAGCTTTGAGAGAACTGTTTAGCAAAGCCCACTCAAGCAACTGGAAGATAATCTAATTGTGGAACTACAGGAAGGTTACAATTCAATTCAATTCAGTTTATTTATATAGGGCCAATTCACAACACATGTTGTCTCAAGACACTTTACAAAAGTCAGGTACATACATTCCAATTAATCCTAATCATTGAACAATGCAGTCAGATTCAGTTATTTATTCAAATTGGACAAAACGTTTTTCTATCTAAGGAAACCCAGCAGATTGCATCCAGTCAGTGACTTGTAGCAGTCACTCCTCCCGGATGAGCATGTAGAGACAGTGGACAGTCACTGGCGTTGACTTTGCAGCAATCCCTCATACTGAGCATGCATGTAGCGACAGTGGAGAGGAAAAACTCCCTTTTAACAGGAAGAAACCTCCAGCAGAACCAGGCTCGGTGTGAGCGGCCATCTGCCACGACCGACTGGGATGAACAAACACAGACAAAAAGGAAAAGACTAATACTGACATAAGAGTCTGAACCAAAGCACACAGAGAACGACACACATGATAGAGGAAGTAACCCAACACTTTACGGAAATACCTTAATGGCAACGGTAAACAACTAAAATATCTTGTATTAAGCCTCTCCTGAACAACGGACTACATCAGAAGTGCCTCACCTGGGCTACGAAGAAAGAGAGCAGGATTTTGTTCAGTTGTCCAAAGTCTGTTTGACAGATGAAAGCAAATTTTGCATTTCTTCTGCAAATCATGGCCCCTGAACCTGGAGGAAGAGCAGAGAGGCCAAAGTTGTTTGAGGTCCAGTATGAAGTTTTCACAGCCATTACTGATTTTCGGAATCATTCCATCGGCTGGGGTTGGTTCAATGTTTTATCAAGTCTAAAGTCAGCACAGCTGTTTACTGAAAACTTGAGAGCACTTCATGTGTTCCTATATTGACAAGCTTTATGGGGATGCTGATTTCATTTTCCAGCAGGGCTTGGCACCTGCCAATTCTGCCAAAGGTATAAATACCTGGATTTATGATCGTGGTATCACTGTGCTTGATTGGCCAGCAAGCTCACCTGGTCTGAACCCCACAGATAATCTATATGGTATTGTCATAAGGGAGGCGAGAGACACGAGCCCTAATAAAGCAGACAAGCTAAAAGCCACAAAAACAACAACATAGGCATCAACAACTTAGAAGACCCACTGGCTGATCCCCTTCATGGTCCATTGAGTAATAAATGAAAAGAAGCCTGGACTAATTACTGAGTTCATATATTGTACAGAACATAGACATTTTTTCACTATGCTGACATTTATGTCTTAAAAGGTTTTTATTTATTTTATGTAAAATTCAAATTTTCAAAGCAGCAGTTTGTGTTTTAATTAGCTGTAATCCATAACTATTGAGATAACACTTGAAATCTTTCACTCTTTGTATAGTGATTCTGGATATGTGTTAATTTTTGAATGGAATCACTGGTCTGAATCCTAAACTATGTAATGCATTGACACAGTTTGGCTCATCCATTTACAGATGCAAAACAGGCAGAAGTAATGGAACAGCCCAGTCTTCCTCCTGAGGCTGCTGAGGAAGGGGAACTCCATGACCTGTGGGACGCATCAGCAAAGAAACGGCGCATGAGCAGAGAGCCCACTCTGGACTCCATCTCAGAACAACCTGAGGAGAATGGTAAAGGTGGCAAAAAACAACAGAAAGAGTCTGTCTCATCAGAAAAAATGGAAATCAGAGCAGCTGAAAAGGAGCAGGATGTTGTGTCCAAGAAACAGACAGAATCTGTCCAGTCCGTCAGTTCTGAGGAACAGATCATTTCTGGGGGCTCGTCACTCGTGTCTTACCTCAAAAGGAGCAGCAAGACTGAAGCAACAGCAACCAGTGAGGCAGAGACTCTAACGGCCGAGAGGTTCTTTGCTCATTTCCAAATGGTAGAGCAGAAAACAGTGCAGCAGACCGAAACAAAAGCAACAATAATTCAGAAAACAGATGAAAAACAGCTGTCTACACAGGAAACCAGCATCATGGAATTCACAAAAGAGGAAGAGCCTGAGCTCACAGATGCTGTCATCAAGATTCAAGCTGCCTTCAAGGGTTACAAGGCTCGCAAGGACATGCGTCCCATTTTCAAGGAGGTCTTCAAAGACCAAACCAAAGAACCTAATGACACCATACATCTTGAATGTGTGACAGAAGGTAAACCAGATAAGGTGCGCTGGCTGAAGGATGGAGAACCGCTGATGGATGGCAAACATCATCATATAGATATCTACAATGATGGCACCTGCTCTCTGGTCATTACTGCTATCACCACAAAAGACACTGGGGTTTACACCTGTGAGGTCACCAACAAGTTTGGAGTGACATCCCACAGTGCTAAGGTGACAGTAGGAACGATAAGGGAATCATCAGGCAGACGACCCCTGACCATAGGTTACAGTGCCGACAGTGAGCCCGAGAGCTCCTCCGGTAGTGAGATGGATGAGTCACTGAGGCAGGCAAGCAGGCGCCTCAGGCGCCTTCTGCGCACACGCCTCCCACCCGACGTTGAGGAAGAACCATTTATCAGCGCAGACGAAGGCGACTTCTGCCCCCCGGACCCTCACTCTTACCGTGAGGATGAAAATTACATCTACATTCGCTTTGATTCCCAAGCAGATGCTGAGGTGGCATCTAAGAGATTCCAGGAGATGTTCACAGTCCATGGAGTGCCTGTAGAGACCGCCATCATAGCAGCAGGTATTCACAGAGTGGAGCTGCGAATTAGAAAGATGGGCTACATCCAGGATGGCACACAGACCCCAACACAAGATCGACAGCCTCCTGCTTTATTGACTGGAGCTCCAGGTAAGAATCACAGTTAGTATTATTTTACTATCCTAAACTTTCTACATAACCAGCATACAGTGCCTTGCGAAAGTATGTATACCCCTTGAACTATTTCACATTTGAATTTGACATTTACAGAAGCTATGCATCCAAACTGACTTGGTTTAAGATATTTTTCAAATAATGATCAAACGTTCTGCCTCCAAATGTGCAAAGCTGTCGGGGCATACCCAAAATTATTTGTAGTTGTAATTAAAGTTTTCAGTCTGCCAAGGAGTTAGTGTTTGTTCATTTATTAGTCCATTCCCTTTTGTTGCCCAGCTGCCCCGGTGTTCTTGACGGAGCTACAAAGTCAGGATGTTCCGGACGGCTATCCGGTCAGCTTTGACTGTGTTGTGATTGGCAAGCCCCCTCCAACTGTTCGCTGGTATAAAGATGGCAAACTGCTGGAGGAAAATGACCATTATATGATCAATGAGGACCAAGAGGGTTGCCACCAGCTCATCATCACCTCTGTGTTGCCCACTGACATGGGCGTTTATCGTTGCACAGCTGAAAACAGCAGTGGGATTGCGGCCACTAAAGCTGAACTTAGAGTTGACAGTAAGTAAAAGTGAATGAAAATAAAGCAATCTTTATTCAAGTCCATGCCTTTTCAGAGAACATTGTTGGTTAAAGTATATTATTATTTCTGTAGTGTCGTGCAGCTCAGATTATGACACTGCTGCAGATGCCACTGAGACCTCCTCTTATGTCAGTGCCAAAGGTTATGTGTCCAGGTATGTGCAATGTTTTATATTTAATAGATTAGAATATTTGACATTTACACACTCATTTACACACACGTTCACTTTTGGTACTGCACTGTATGCTCTCCTCCAGTAGGGAAACTGAAACCTTTGAATCCGTAAGTGAAGATGATCAGCTACCACAGGTTGTAGACGAACTTCATGATGTTCATGTCAGTCCAGGTTCTCCTATTGCTAAACTGCAACTCAAAGTAAAAGGTAAGACCAGACATATGTTTAGCTTTTCATACTGTAGAGGAATTCACCCCTTTTCAAAGACTATAAAACCTATTGAGTCTAATTGTTTTTTCTATGTAATAGTTTGATTAACATCTTTCTGATAGGCAGTTTTTAACATGGTTCAGCATACATCAAAAAGAGGTATAACGTTTCGAGATTCTCATTAAATCTGTAGCTAGAACTTGTTTTTATCATCTGAAAGATAATAAGTAATGTGTTTTCTATCTCAAGCCAGCACATAAACATTAATCAATGATTTTTATTACCTGCTGACTGGATTTTTGCAATGTTGCTAGTCTGGTCTTCCTAAAAAAAGAAAACAATTTCTCAATGGTAGATGCTGTAAAACACAGCTGCAGTTATATTAACGAAAACAGAAACAGAGCATTTATCTGATTTTCTTTTTCATTGCATGAGACCTCGACAATTCTCAGGTCTTCTGGTTGCTGGTTTTTAAAAATATCAAAGGTCAGAACTATTTCATATAACAAAGCTTCCATTTCATATTAGGATCCTTCCCTCTGCAATGAGTTTGTTGCAATGTACTTGTACTCGCACTAGTCTTCATTTGTGACCAGGTCGGGGCGGGGTCAGCAGTCTAAGCAGAGACGCCCAGACTTCCCTCTCCCCAGACACATCCTCCAGCTCCTCTGGGGGAAGCCCGAGGTGTTTCCAGGCCAGCAGAGAGACATAGTCCCTCCAGCATGTCCTGACCCGTCCCCTGGGCCTCCTCACGGTGGGACATGCCTTGAAGACCTCCCGAGCAAGACGTCCAGAGGGCATCTTAAATGGAGGCCCAAGCCACCTCAGCTGAGTCCTCTTGATGTGGAGGAGCTGTAGGAGTAGGGAGTAGAGCTGCGGCTCTACTGCGGCTCTACTCCCTACTCTACTAGGGTGAGAAGCTTGGGCTTCTCACCCTATCTCTAGGGGAGTGCCCGGCCACCCTGCAGAGGAAGCTCATTTCAGCCGCTTGTATCCTGGATCTCATTCTTTCGATTGTTATCCAAAGTTCATGCCCATAGGTGAGGGTAGGAACATAGACCGACTGGTAAATTGAGAGCTTTGCCTTTCGGCCCAGCTCTCTCTTCTTTTTATTAGGGATCTAATAATCTCTGTGCAAGCAGAGCAGAGTTTGGTTCACATTGCTGGCATTAAGTTGGACCTGTTCTGGGTGCATGATGGACTCTGGCAGGGCTTTGTCTCTGGTCCTGTTCATGACTTTCATGGACAGGATTTCTAGGCACAGCCAAGTACCGGAGAGGGTCTGGTTTGTGGACCTGTGGATTTCGTCTCTCCTTTTCGCAGAGGATGTGGTCCTCCTGGCCCTCTCTAGCCAAGACCTACAGAATACACTGGGGCGGTTCACAGCCAAGTGTGAAGTGGATTAAGGATATGAGGATCAGCTCCTCCAAGTCCGAGGCCATGGTTCTCGACTGGAAAAGGGTGGCTTGCCCCCAGGGTTGGAGGGGAATTCCTGCCCCAAGTGGAGGAGTTCAAGTATCTTGGGGTTTTGTTCACGAGTGAGGGGATAATGGAGTGTTGCAATGTTTAAAGTTAATTTAGCTTTTTTCTAAGATTTTGATTAATCTTAATGAATTTTTAAATCAGCTTTTTACTTTGAACTTTTTAGCTGCTTGAGCACCAGAATTTTAGATTTTTGCAATTTTTTAATATTTGAGAGTATTTTTATTACATTTTTATACTTTTTTTTACTCTCTTATCAATTTCAGTTTATAATAGAATTTTACATATCATGTCTTTGTAGTTTTTATTTTGTATACATAATTTATCTTATTATTCTCCAGTGTTGATCCAGTGTAGAAACATTTGAGCTTTTTCTCCATAACAATCCTGCATGACGGAATTATAGGAACAGCGTGAAAAATTTCCGACATGTTTCTATATTTCAGGGTTCCCTAAACCTAGAGTGTACTGGTTCAAAGATGGTCAGCCTCTCCGACCGTCAAAAAGGATTCAGCTGTCAGCAGAGAGAGATGTTCATTCTGTGGAGATCCTTGAAGTGAAGAGAGAGGACATGGGGGAGTACTCTGCTTACATCAGCAATGCAGCCGGTTCTGCTTACTCCTCTGCCCGCCTGATAGTACTGAGTATGTATGCAAAGACTTAACTGGTTAAGAATACAATTAATGCACAAACTGCATATGCCCCACTCTCTGTATGATACAGTACTTCAACGTTGAGGTCAAGATGTTAACAAGTATAGTAATATTTGGATTTTGTACCAGGTCCTGGCGAGATTATGCCACAGGATAAAAAAGGTAAACTACAATTTATCCTATAAATTGCAACAAGCAGTTAGACTGTAAACCCTGAGTATTTCTCAATTTCCTTTGTAATAATTTTGCAAAGATTTGAAGGAGCCACTGGCGCCGCCTCGCTTTCTTGAGAGGTTCAGTAACAGGAAGGTGAAACAAGGTGCAAGCATCACACTCTCTGTCAAGGTTGAAGGTCAGCTAACATACCTTTTTAAACATATTCAAACACCCTTTCCCCCTGACATTCTCTCATGCAGATTTTAGTATAAGTTGTCCAACTATGCTCTTTTAGGATCTCCTACTCCCATGGTCTCCTGGCTGAAAGAGAAATCACCAGAGGATGTCTTGTGGATTAAACTTGATACTAAGGGATACAAAATAGCAAGCTCTGGTTGCCAGCACAGCCTAATACTGATGGATGTAGACAAGGAGTATTCTGGCATCTACACCTGCATTGCCACAAATAGAGCAGGGCAGTCGCTCTGCTCTGCTCAGCTCGAGGTGGATGACAGTAAGTTTCTTTTTCCACTTTATCTTAAAATAAAATGATTAATGCATCTATGTTGACAATATAAAAGAAACAAGCAGACCTTTAGTAAACTGCCCTACTTTTTCACAGCACCACAACCAAAGAAAAACACAGCAGCTTCAGAGTAAGCATGAACATAAATAGAGATGAAGAATAATTTGCAAATACATGCAAAGAAATGCATTATACTACACATATATGCATTTGTAACATGTAATTCTGTTTAGGGTCCTTGGGATTACAGTTAGTCCTCCAAAAGATGAGGCTGGCAGAGAAAGTGGTAACAAAAATAAGAAGCAGCAAATAATTAAATGTTTGTTGTCATTAAAGTGCCTTGCAAAAGTATTCATGGTTCATGCTTGCTTTACATTTTGTCATGTAATACAAATTACTGCTATATTCACTGTTTTTTTTCTCCTGCTTTTTTCCGTACTATTAGAGGGTAGAATACCCTATTTAAGTGAAGTTGGCACAGAGGAATTCCTCATGAAACTCACTTCTCAGATCACTGAAATGGTTTCAGCAAGGATCACCCAAGGTAAGAATTTGATACCAGCCAAAATGTTTTGAGCATTTGGATATTCACTTTTAAATTTTAGTTTGTAAAATGACTAGTTAAAGGTCACGCTCTACTAGCTTAGAATATAAACAGCATAATAAGACAGGATGTTTTAGTTTAATGTGGATGTAGTTTGCATGTACATCTAATATGTGGTGTGCTGTTTTATTGCAAGTCCAACATTTAAATTTAATGTCACCATGCATACAGCAGGCATGCAAAATATTATATTTATGTTGGCAAAGTGCCATGACTCCCAAAATATTTATTGCTCTGTCCACACGTGGCTTTATTTTTCTCCAGACATTACACAGGAGGGAGATCCTATAACTCCTAAATTTACCAGCATTCCGTGTTTAGAAAAAAAAAAAACAGAAAAAAAACATCTGATGTTTGCCTGTCCCTCTCCCTCCTCTGCTGTTATTTGCTAAATGCTTTGGTCCTCCAGTCAGGTTTGGTTGAGTTCACTCATTTTCTTTAGCCAATTCACGAGTTCTGTGGAAATAAACATTTTCTGTTAATGCTTTACTTTCTAAAACTTAAAATAGTTTTTTTCATATTTATTAAGAACTGTCACCAAATCTGACAAAAGTGGTTTTTCCCTTCCCCCTTTTTTCCTCTAACGTTTATCACACTTTCTCTGCATGCTTTGTCAATAAATAAATAAAACAAATCTCTCATAACTTCACACAGACAACATTTCCTTAACCACTTTCAACACTCATTTCTTTAATCAGTTCCCCATTTAAATGTTCACCCAATAATTAATTTGTTATTCAGACAGTTTACAGAATCACGAAGTGCTCCAGTGGATGAAATCTTGGCCCAAATCTGCCAGTATGTATACCAAATGCATCAGCATCACAATTACTCTACAAGACATATCTTTAAGACAAATTTATAACAGTAGATGCATTTAAACAATTTTGCATACTTCTGGTTTACATGGATTTCCAGCAATTTCCTCTTTTTTTCCTTTCATAGTTACGGTTGAAATCTTACTTTTCTTTTATGTCAGCTCCCCTTTATTAATTTCAACTTACATAAGTAAATGTTCTAATCTATTCAAAGAGAACTTTATTGTGTCACTCAGCTTACAGCTGGGATACAAGCTCATTGACAGGCATGTATGTATTTGCATGTTGCCACTAACGCAGTAGAAATGCATCGTTTAGCAATAGAATAAATTGATTATTGCAGATCGTTTTCAGTGTTTCAGTTAAAAAAAACAGCCAGTTGTCCTAAGTGAAAAAAAAATAATCAGGGTCTTCTAATTACCATATAAATCCAACAACTGGATACTCGAGCTTTGAGTTATTGGTTGAAATGGGAATTCTAACTCATTGCTTTGATTAAACTGATTGAATTAAGTATTAAGAACTGCCACTAACATTAAAGCCAACAACCTATATGTTTGAGATAAGATTTTATAATTTAATTTATATTACAGAACATTGATAATTGTTTAAACAGACAACAATGAGAGGGCGTGCCCTGTATGATAATCTTTACTCTAACTGCTTTGTTAACTATGTCGTCCCAGCTTCTTTACGAGTACCAGGTGTCGACAGTGATGATGAGACCAAAACTCCTTCTCCATCTCCCCATCATGGTCGCTCTCGTCCACCTTCCCTCATCACAGATTCGTCCTCAGAGTCGGATGAAGGAGATGCCAGAGGAGAGGTAGGAGCAGTGGAAGTGATCCGTTTTATTTGTTGTCTGAAAGGAGTATACTTTAAATTTTAATTTACACATATAAATAGGGGAGGACGCCTTAAAACAATGGTTATATTTTGTGGATAAAACTCAATGAGTTACTAAACAAATACACACATTAACAATTAAGCTGAAGCCAACCGTAATAATTAGAGATGCACAAATCAGAATTTTGGGAACGATTTCTGATCTGCTTGTGCAAAACAGATTTTGGCCGATTACTATTGGTCTCCAAGAACCATAACTAACAGCATTCAAAATTGGTATGTTAGCAAGCAGTCACTGTAAAATAGGGTTTTGTTGTAATTTTAAAACAAATACAGAGTATGGAATGAATGATGTTACATTTAAAAGGGACAATGCACATTACAAAACATGCCATAATTAGCCATGAAGGTTAGTTTGCATCTGTGGTCCCTCAGGGTCCCATACAAAACACAATATAAATACAGTACACACAGGTAAAAAGAACTTATCATCTAGCACACTTGAAAAAAAAGCATAAAACACTTAATTCATTAGAATAGAGTACAATATATAAAATGTAGAATTGATATAAGCATCCCATAATCAGTGACTACACAATTGATTATCCAGGAGCCATAATTTTAAATTATTGGAGAATGATTTGACTCATAAGTGCACATATAATCACTGAGTTGACATTTAAACTTGTCTTTAGCGTCTAATGTTAGCGATTAGCACGATCAGAGCGGTTAGCTTTAGACAGTGCAAACCTCTGTCTATGTGTTTTCCTGAGAATGCTAGTCCTTACCTTAAGTAAAATTTCACCTTGGCAGCCTTTAGGAAATTGCACAAGGCTCTTTTGTTTCAAATTAGATAGTAAACAAATCAATAAAAAAATAAATATGTTCTCAAAAACTAAACATTTAATGCAATTTAAAAAGAACTTCTATAATAAAATACAAACTAGTTTTATTGTTATTATTATTGGTACTATTACTATTAGTAGTATATTCATTATCAGTAGTATTTACTTAATTTATTTAATATTAATTATTTTACTAATAACAAAAATAATCTTTTTCTTTTCCTAGAAATAAATGTTTAATATCTAAAAACAGACTTGATGTTTCTCACATCCCTGCTTAAATATTAATATTAGGCTAAAAAATGTGTTAAACTAAATATAGTTCAATTGTTATAACCTTGGTAAGGTATGGTGAGTTTAAGACACATTTTAGAGCAAGACTAGAGGAGAACGGGGTTGGTTGTCACACTGCTTGGTTGTCACAGTCGCTAAATCTCGCTCCCTAGAGGGCATTTTTACTGAATGTTTGTGGGTCAAAATAGTTGTCACAGACTATCTAAATTTTCATTTCAGTAGTTTGATACTGGACTTTTAGGTAAGAGGACTTAAAGTGTTAAAAATAACTCAGAAAGTGAGTAAATAAATATATGAGATTTCAGTAGGCTAAATTCTGTTCTGTTTTAGATACCTTCATTCAGTTTTTTTGTAATACTGATTTTATCAAGTAGCCCAGCCAATATGTTGTCATTTCATGGTACATGAGATGTTGTTGCCTCTATAAGATGTTGTTTCAATTAAAATTAAGTTAAACATTGTAAATTGAAAGATTGTATTGAAAACATTTTTTAGAAGCCTCTTTTCTAAAGATTTTTCTCATTGAAGTATAGTTGGAACAACCAACACCATACTGTGTGATAACCAAACCCACTACCGGGTTGGTTGTCACAAATGAACAAGTTGTATTTGGCGGTGTGTACTTTTTGAACAAATTCCTCTTGAGATGGATAAGGTTACGCTATTCCGACCAAACACTTTAGGCTTCCATTACATAAAAAAAAAGTTTACAGAAAATACTTCCTGTTACAAAGAACTTCTCAGATAGGATTCATTTAGCTGTGTTAAATGAAAAGTGCAAACTGTGCAAAGTTTATCAGCAAGAATCATCTCAAAAGAATCACCCAAAATAGAGGATAATTAGCTGCCTGTTATGCAAAACACTCTGGTGGGGCTCACAAGAGGCTAACTTCCAGGAACCTTTAGGTCTATCTAGAGTTTGCCATTTTTTACTTTGGATTTCAGGAAGACTACTTTCCCTAACAGAAGTGTTGCTATTAGCACAACCTGTTAGCTCAAATTTATCAGAATCAGAATCAGAATCAGCTTTATTGCCAAGTTTGTACATACAAACAAGGAATTTGACTCCGGTACACTTTGCTCTTTGGTTTTTGTTTTTGCACTACAGAATATACATATTTACAATGTACAATATACCTATATAAAATAAAAAGGTGCATTTGCAACATCTGTATGCTGTTGTTTTGTACTCTATTGAATGTTCAACAGAGAAACAGCCTGGGGAAGAAACTGTCTCTGTGGCGCTGGTTTTTGTGAACAGTACTCTGTAGCGTCGGCCTGAAGGCAGAACTCTAAACAGTTTATGTGCAGGGTGTGTGGGATCTGCAGAGATTTTAGCAGCTCTTTTCCTGACCCTAGACCTGTATAAGTCCTGGATGGAGGGAAGGTCAGCCCTGATGATTCTCTCTGCAGTCCTGATTATTCGTTGCAGGTCTGGACCTGTCCTGTTTTTGGATGACCGAACCACACGAGGATGGATGAAGACAGGACAGACTGAATGATGGCAGTGTAGAAGATGACCAGCAGCTTCCTGTGAAAGGTTGTACTTCTTTGAGTTGCCTCAGAAATACAGTCTCTGCTGGGCCTTCTTTCGAACAGTGTCTATGTGTGAAGACCATCTCAGGTCCTCAGAGATGGTGGTTCCTAAGAACCTGAAGTGATCCACAGCCGACACGGTGTTGTTGAGGATGGTGAGGGGGGTGTATGGAGGTGGTGTTTTTCCGAAAGTCCACCACCATCTCCACAGTCTTGAGTGGGTTTAGCTCCGGGCAGTTCTGACTACACCAGTGTACCAGACCGATCCCCTCCTGTCTGTATGCAGACTCATCACCATCCTGGATCAGTCCAATGACAGTGGTGTCATCTGCAAATTTCAGGAGTTTTCACGACGAGTCCGCTGAGGTGCAGTCATTTGTGTACAGGGAGAAGAGGAGTGGGGATAGAACCCACCCCGGGGGGGCACCAGTACTTATTGATCTGGTTCGGGAGAAGATGCTCCCCAGTCTCACCTGCTGCTGTCGGTCCGTCAGGAAGCTGTTGATCCACTGACAGGTGGAGGCTGGGACGTTGAGCTGGGTGAGCTTCTGGTGGAGGATGTCTGGTATGATGGTGTTTAAAGGGCCGAGCTGAAGTCTACAAACAGGATCCTGGCGTAGGTCCCTGGGTGGTCGAGGTGTTGCAGGATGAAGTGTAGACCTAAGTTAACAGCATCATCTGCCGACCTGTTTGCTCGGTACGGCAAACTGCAGGCGTCCAGTAGAGGGCCTGTGATGTCTTCAGGTGCTTCACCACCAGCCGCTCAAAGGATTTCATGACCACGAACGTCAGGGCTACAGGCCTGTAGTCATTTAATCCTAGGATGGTGGGTTTCTTGGGCACTGGGATGATGGTGGATCGTTTGAAGCAGGAGGGGACCTCACACTTCTCCAGTGACTTGTTGAAGATCCGGGTGAAGATTGGGGCGAGTTGATTTGCACAGGCTTTCAGGCATGATGGGGGGACGTTATCGGTCCTCCAGCTTTCTTTGTTTTCATGCGCTGAAAGAGCCTGTTTACATCTTCCTCAGAGATCTTTAGTGCAGGCAGAGGATCTGAAGGTAGGGGGTTGGGTTGCTTTTGCTGGTCAACCCTTTTTCCTGAATGGGATGTGGAGGAGTTGGTTTGAGGTGTGAATGGCTTCTTGTCATGTCTGCAGTAGAAGCCATTCAGACGGTTGGCCAGGCGAGGACTTTGTTCAGGAAGGTTTGTTGGGCTTCTGTAGGCAGTCAGGTTATGGTGCATTCACAGAACAAAAAGAGATACATTTTTTGAGATTCTGCTCGGCCAGTCACTTGTCAGGCTCAGTCAAGCTGGAAATCATCTAACTGAGGTCACCAGCTGATTTCTTTGCGCAATTCTAGTAAAAATTATGTTTTTACTAGAATTGTAACTTCCTGTTACAAAGAACTTCTCAGATAGGATTCATTTAGCTGTGCTAAATGAAAAGTGCAAACTGTGCAAAGTTTATCAGCAAGAATCATCTCAAAAGAATCACCCAAAATAGAGGATAATTAGCTGCCTGTTATGCAAAACACTCTGGTGGGGCTCACAAGAGGCTAACTTCCAGGAACCTTTAGGTCTATCTAGAGTTTGCCATTTTTTACAAAACAACTGAACCACTGGAGTGAAAACAGATACTGCCTCTCTCTCTTTCCAGGCACCCCACTGATAACTATCATTTCCTCTCGTTATCTGAATAGCAGCCTGAATGAACAGCCAAAATGCCTCTGTAGAGAATACATTTTCTTTCAGAGTTTTTCTTATTTTAAATGGTCTAAATTTACAGTACTCTACAAATGTTTTAGGCAGGTGTGAAAAAATGCTGTAAACAAAGAATGCTTTCAGAAATATAAATGATGATTGTTTATTTTTATCAGTTTACAAAATGCTAAGTGAGTGAATGCAAACATACAGCCAAATCATTAAGAACTATCTTCAGCATAAAGAAGAACAAGAATTACTGGAAGTGATGGTATGGCCCCCACAGAGCCCTGATCTCAACTTCATCGATCTGTGGTTAGTTCTCCAAGATGTTTGAAACAACCTACCAGCCGAGTTCCTTCAAAAACTGTGTGCAAGTGTACCTAGAAGAATCGATGCTGTTTTGAAGGCAAAGGGTGGTCACACCAAATATTAATTTGATTTTGTTCATTCACTGCATTTTGTTGATTGATGAAAATAAATGATTAACACTTCCATTTTTGAAAGCAGTGTTTGTTTATAGCCTTTTTTCACATCTGCCTAAATCTTTTGCACAGTATTGAGTAAAGAGCTTTTCCAGTCATACCACCCACTCAAAGCACTTTTGAGCCACATTCACAACCATGCACACATTCATACACCAAAATGCAGATCAGTAGGCAACTTGAGGTTAATTGCCTTGCCTGGGGGTACATCGACATGTAACTGGAGGTAGCTGGAATCGAACCTACAACTTTGGATTTCAGGAAGACTACTTTCCCTAACAGAAGTGTTGCTATTAGCACAACCTGTTAGCTCAAATTTATGGTGCATTCACAGAACAAAAAGAGATACATTTTTTGAGATTCTGCTCGGCCAGTCACTTGTCAGGCTCAGTCAAGCTGGAAATCATCTAACTGAGGTCACCAGCTGATTTCTTTGCGCAATTCTAGTAAAAATTATGTTTTTACTAGAATTGTTTTTAAGACTAGTTCTTAAGTTATTTGTATGTAGAGACAACTCCAACATTTTAAGGGCTCACTAAATGCAGAATTTTGACAATACATATATTATGGAGTAAGAATTTAATGACAGTAGAAACATTGAAAAACACAGTTCTGAACATTGAAATTAAAAAATAACTTATTTGCAACATACATTTTATAAGCAACAGGCATAAAAGAGCAAAAGATTTAAGGCATGTGTTCATTTGTGATCAAATCTTAATGAAAGCAGTGTAAACTTGGAATGAAAATAGTAAAAAGAGTTGGCAACAAAATCATATTTAAGGTTCTTATGATGTACATCACCAATGAAAGAATGCATATTGCCGTAGATGTTCGACATTTATGTGGCATCGGCGGACTACAACCCCACCATTGCAAGCAAAGACTCCATCTCTCTCAAAGAAGGACAGTATGTTGAGGTTTTGGACTCAGCTCATCCTCTTAAATGGTTGGTTCGGACCAAACCCACCAAAACAACACCATCACGACAAGGCTGGGTGTCACCTGCCTACTTGGACAAAAAACTAAAAGTATGTCTTCAGGTTAACACATCTGCATGTTTTCTTTTATCTTGTGATTTTCTACAGCAGCTTGGTTTCTTGATGACTTGATGTTTAAAAATGTATGTTCTAGCTCTCAGCTGATACTGGAGATCTGCCAGAAACAAGTGTAGAAGAGGTTTCTGAAGGAGAATACAAGAGGAAGTTATTGTAAGTGAAGACCAATCGGAGGTAACAAAGTAAACTGTACAACAGAAGACACTCTGACAAAATCTCATTTAATTCAAACAGCCAGCTGATACAGGATCTGATAAACGGAGAATCCGAGTTTGTCAAGGAGGTGGAATTCTTTACATCTCACCACCTGAAGCACGCCAACAGTTTGGATGCTCCACCTGATATCTGCAGCCAGAAAGAGACCATCTTTAGGAACGTTGATGACATCAAGTTCTTCCATAGCAAGTGAGCCCACATCTTAATTACCAGCAATATTCGTTGAATCTCAAAAAGGACTTCATCAAATATGTGTGTTTTATTCATTACCTTGTTTCCCAAATTTGTTTCCAGGACATTCCTTCCAAAGCTGCATGACTGTGACACAGATGATGATGTAGCTATGTGCTTCCTGAAAAACAGGGAAGGATTTGAGCAGTACCTTCAGTATCTTGTAGGACAGAGCCAAGCTGAATCTGCTGTTAGTGACAAGACTGTCCATCGCTTCTTTAAGGTACTAGTTGATAAATGACACCTTTATTTACTTTCCTGTCTATACATGCAATAATAGTTAAAAGTAGTGCCTTGCAAAAATATTCCAGTCTCCTGACCTTTTTTACATACTTTAGTGGGATTTTATTTGATAGATTTACAAAAAAACAGAGTGGCATGTATTTTTATGCAGCATCCTCTTCTCTGATATCCCTAAATGTTATATGCTGCTGAAGCCACCTAATCAGTAGGGTTTCCCTGTGTGTAATTTAATTTTAGTATACAGCAGAGTCAGGTTATGAAACAATATCCCAATCTTTAAACATCTGAGGAAGCATTGTTCCATCCTTTATCTGAAAATAGAATGAGTATCGTACAACTGCAAACCTATGAAGACATGGCTTTCCTCCCAAACTTATCCAGACATTCAAGACAAGCAATAACAACAAAAACAGCCAAGAGGCCATTGTGTACTAGAATGGCCCAGTCAAAGTCCAGAAGTTCAAGTTGAGAGCTGTGGCAAAACTTTACATTTTCAGTTTACAGATTGTTTTTATCCAGTCTGAGTGGACTTGTGCTATTGTGCAAAGCTGGTAGAGATATACTTCAAAAGACTTGCAGATGTAACTGCAGCAAAAGGTGGTTCTACAAAGTATTGACCCAGGGGTCAATACCAATTCATGCCACATTTTTCAGTTTTTTATTTGTGAAGAACTTTGAAAAACATTTATTGTGTCCTTACACTGCACAATTATACGCTATTTTGTGTTGGTCTGTTGCACAAAATCCCAACTAGGAGTAAACTGTTCCTCAGAAAAAATGTCACATTCAATTAATAATCCTTTACTGTTACAGGAGTACACTGAGAAAGAGCAGGCGAATGCAAGCCCTGCAGATCCCCCAGTTCGAAGCATTAATGCCTACCTGCAGCAACCTCTAGAGAGGATTCAGAAGTACAAGGCCTTCCTTAAGGTGACAGTTTTGACAGTGAACAGCTGCATAGTCCTTTCAGTTTAGTTTTTTCTTAATGTTTTAAATGTGTGGGTAATGAACGACTCAGATGTGTATGTCATTTCCAATTAGTTCTCTGAGATATCATCATTACAGCAGCTTTTCCAGATATTTTTACCTGCTGTCTGCAGGATCTCATTCGAAACAAGGCAAGAAATGGCCAGAACTGCTGCCTCCTGGAAGAGGCGTATGCAATGGTGTCGGCACTCCCTCAGCGTTCTGAGAATACCCACCATGTCTCCATGATCGAGAACTATCCTGCTACCCTGGAAGTTCTCGGAGAACCAATCAGACAGGTAATTCTTTTTATCAGTACCTGTGCAATACAGGCACTTTGGTGGTTTTCTTTGTTTGAGTTTTTTATTCTTCTTGCTCAAGGGACCTTTCCAAGTCTGGGAGGGAGCTCCTGGAATTAGAACGTCCACTAGGGGTCACCACCGCCATGTCTTCCTCTTTAGGAACTACTGTGTCATTTGCAAACCCAAAAGAGACAGCAACACTGACACACAGGCATATGTGTTTAAGAACATGATGAAGGTAAGCAATCATTTTATGTGTGTTTTATATTTTGTTTTAGACTCAGCATGATTCTTGTTGTACTCTTCATCTCAATGCAGCTGAATAACATTGATGTGAACGAAACTGTGGAAGGCGATGACCGTGCCTTTGAGATCTGGCATGAACGGGAGGACTCTGTGAGAAAATACACATTACAGGCCCGAACGGTTACCATCAAAAACTCCTGGTTGCGAGACCTCAGGGAACTACAGCAGCGTTACAGCATGCCTGCATGGAGTGAGAGCACTGTTTCACATTTTGTAAAGGTCTTTAGCTTTGTTCTTATCTTTCTGTCTAAATGTTGACTGTTATGATGTAACTATTCTTCTAGGTCCACCTGATTTTGAAAACATTTTGGCAAACTGCACAGCAGAGTTAGGCCAAACAGTTAAACTGGCCTGCAAAGTCATTGGGGTGCCCAAACCTGTAGTTACCTGGTACAAAGGTAAGACATATTTGCACCTTCATAGGTGCACATGCCTGTACAATGCCTTAAAATATACTGTATGCATGAAATAATCCGTACGATTACTGTTTTACCAATTAATTTATATTTGAACTCTTTTGGATTTTAGATGGCCGTACAGTAGAGGCAGATCCTCATCACATCGTCATTGAGGACCCCGATGGCTCCTGCACGCTGATCCTGGATAACATGACTGCAGATGATTCCGGCCAGTACATGTGCTTCGCCACAAGTCCGGCAGGCAATGCGAGTACTCTAGGAAAAGTAACTGTTCAAGGTAAGTGATGATACAAAGTGGAAGATTTTTATCATCTATTCTGCCATACTACCTTCATACTGGTGTTTTTATACAACGTTTATATGAAGTTAAGAGTACATACAACACAACCACCTCAGATAATTTAAACAGACACCATAACAGCATTAGATTAACATTAAAACATAGTATCCTCAACAGAGGCAGTTTTTGAAATGGGCTATATGGGCAGCTTCCCAGAGCACCATTAGTGAAGAGGGTGCACAAGAACCAGATTTTCTATTGCTTTTGTATATGTGCACTAAATAGGGAGTTGGCATCCCCTGCTTGCTGCTTAAACATATTGAGACTACTTTTTTGAGGAGTTCTCTTAATTCATTCTTTAGATCCTGATTTTGCTGCTTCACAGAACATCACTGACATATGCTTTTTGTAACAAACACCAAAACATGTTATGTATTTCTGTATATTTGTTGTAGTACCTCCTCGTTTTGTAAATAAGATGAGGAATGCTGTCTTTATCGCTGGTGAAGATGCTCAGTTCACCTGCGTGATACAAAGTGCTCCTTGCCCAAAAATAAGGTAGGACTGTCTTAAGTACATTTGACGCTGCTCATTCTTCTCTTTTTACATTTCTTGCAAAAATATTCATAACCCCTTAACTTTTTGATATTATTTTAGTTTATAACCACAGGCTTTAATGTATTTGTTTTTAGGATTGTATGCCATAGACCAACCAAAGTAGCGTACGGCTAATTCTGATGTGGAAGGAAAATGATGGACAGTTTTGATACTTTTTTTTTACAAATAAAATTCTGAAAACCATGGCATGGATTAGGACGTTGTATCCTACATCCTTTATCATGATGTTTATTCACTAACATTTTATAACAAACCTCTGAGGCTTTCACACAATAGCTGCATCTATACGTTGTGGCTTCAGGTGGCTGTTTGTTGCATTGGTTGATTTGGGGATATCAGAGTAAAGGTTGTAGTTTTCAAATGCACACTACTCTTTTCAGATTTTTCATGTTTTAATATTTTTTTTAAACCGCGTATACTTTTCTTTACACTTTGCAATTATGTGCTACTTTTTGTTGGTCTATCACATATAATTGCAACAAAAAACATAAAAATTTGTGGTCATAAAGTGACAAAATGTGAAAAAGTTCAAGGGTGCGAATATTTCTGCAAGGCACTGCATTTAGCATATTTATTTTTTCATCTGTACTTGTACAAGGTGGTTCAAAGATGGTCGACTACTGACTGACCAGGAGAAGTATCAGACCTACAGTGAGCTCCGAAGTGGGGTTCTGGTTCTGGTTATAAAAAACCTGACTGAGAGGGATCTTGGACACTATGAGTGCGAGGTAAAATCAGTTAGCACTCCAGCTGTTTTCATGTTTTGAAGTTTGTTTTGTTTTTGAAGAGTTATGTTTCCTATCCGGTATATCTTAAATACCTATTAGGACAAACACGTTTATTCATTTTATTAAAGCAAGATTTTTTATGCATTAACAACAACATTTAGATCATTGTAAGTGCTTTGCCAGAGAAAGTTTTGCTGGATTTACAGCTTCAATGGCTTCTTGATTAGATCTGCTGAGTCACTGAGGGTGTCTGAGGGCAGATTTGATTGTGGTCTTATTTTAATTTCTACACCTAAGAATTGATTTGAAGCTAGTTGATACCAATTAGCATTAGAAAGTAATATTTAGGACTTTAAAATATTTTTCCTGCTGTTGCCAGCTGTCGAACCGCCTGGGCAGTGCCAAGTGTGCTGCTGATTTAGTTGTTCCTTCTGTGGCCCACACTGGGGAGCAGGCCATCACCATTGAAGGTAGGGCTTTTTTGTTTCCCTTTAATAGTTTCAATGTTTTTGATAGCTCTGAATAAGTCTAAAAGCAGAGCTTCTTGGATCTTCTTTTCAACTCGTAAATATTTTATGTAGTGCCCATTCCATATTTATTTTTTTAAGCTGTCATATCTTTAAAAAGTATTTTTTTCTGTTTTTGTATTAGTTACCGAACAGGAGACTAAACTACCAAAGAAGACCATCATCATGTAAGTGTGATCAGTCTTTAATTTCTTTTTGCACTGCTCATATCTTCACTCAGAAACCTTTAACATCAAACATTTTGTTTTCTCTGACTTTTCCTAAATGAAATTGGTCAAGAGGAAAAATAACCTATCATGTTTTCTAAATGTTATAAATATAATATATATTAATAATATAGATAAAAGGACTAATAAAGGAAACTATCACTTGTACCATCTGTGACATTATGTGGGGAAGTTTATGTGCTGAAGTTCAGATCAAACTGTGAAAATTCAGCTCTCCATAGATAAATCATTGCTCATTTCTATATAATATTTGTTAAAGTAATTACAGCTGTGCTCTAGAAAATTTTTTAAATAAAATTAAACTTGGCATTTTTTTATTGGCAGCAAAAACGTATTATTGTTTAAGTAATATTTTGCAGCCATAGGTTATATGTAACTGTAGAGCATTTTCTTTTCAGGGCTAAAACTGAATTTAGAGCACATTTCTGTGTGTATGACTTTCTATAGGTTGTGTAGTATTTAAAGTCTGTGTGCCACAGGATTTTATCATAAGGATGATAAAAAGGAGTGGCTTGTTCCACTAGTGTGTTCCCTGCTGCTAAGCATGACTTTTACAACTCAATAACAGGCTACAAGTGAATTTTAATGTCTTATTTACACAGTGCCTAATAAAAAAGGCCCGTATTCATCTCATGGAAAAACTCAGGAAGAAGGAATTTCAGAACTGCAGAGGAAATAAAGCTTAAAGGATAGGTGGACAATAAATGAATGGATGTTAATTGATGAACAAAATGTAAAAAAAACGAGAATTTGCAAAATAAAACCAGAAAGACTGTGAATTTTATCGTAATACCCTTTCTGAATTGCTATAAACACTGTTAAGCTGTTTATTTTTTAATAACAAATGTACACTGTCAACAATAACACAGCTGGGTAGTAAATTATGGTTATCCACTGCAAAGTTTCACAAAATAAACGTTTCTAAATAACCACAAAAAAAAAAACACAGAAAAAAATCCTGCGGTTTCTGATGTGTATATTTGGGTCGATGACGTTGCATAAGGCACATGAATCAACCTGATTAGATGGGATTATCAAACACTATGCAGACCAAGTTTAGACAGATTTTGACAGAATCAGAACCATTCAAGTTTCGTTTCAGTGTTTTCTCAGGCCTTGTATCAAACTACTTCCATACAGTGTTCTTACAAATAGCCTAAACATTATGCTGCAGAAGTACAGAACACAAGAATGCAGCTTTTAAGGAATTTGATTAAAATTCAATGAACAACGAAAAAAAGCTAAAGCGAGAAAAATAATAATAAATGTACTCTGATCAGTAGCATTATGTCTTGATGTCACCAGTAGCATGTGGGTGTGAAAGCTTGTTTTTAGGATGATGGATTTGGTCTTGATTAAATACCATTTAGAGCAGAATAGCAAAACAAATAGGAAACATTTAACATTACATGCTCTATAGGTGATAAACAATATCTAAAATAAGTTTGATTGATTTTACAGAAAGGTCTGGGGTGTATCATTAACATGAAGGTGTGGCTATTTAAGCTTTTCAGTTTCAATCATTGTGTACTGTGTGTTTTTGCAAGTACTTGCCAGTAGCTCTGCTCATGCATTCATTTATTTATTCCAGTGAAGAGACAATTACCACAGTCGTGAAGAACCCACGCATGAGGAGACACAGATCTCCAGGCTTGACTGTCGCTGGAGCCCACCGCTCTGAGACTTTCACCCCTGAGCCAACTGCAACCAGGCCAAGAAGGATGCTGACCCCAAGAAAGACCACCATCCCAACCCTCTATGTTACTGAGCCTGAGGGGGCTGGAGCCAGGACAGTGGAGAGCAAGCCCAGGTGGGTTGAAGTGGAGGAGGTCATCGAGTATAAGGTCAATAAATCTCCACGGCTGTCCAGGAGAAGAGGGATCTCACCTGCGGGTTCCGATCGAGCAGCCACCCCCTCTAGATCCAAGAGGTCTCCCCTTGAGAACCTGAATGTTAACAACTCAAACAACATCTTGGTGGAGCAGGCACAGGAACATCTGAAGGAAGATATCAGCAACCAGACCGTCTCCTGGGAGGAAGACGAGCCTCAGATTGCCTGTGGCTCTGCTTCGAGGGAACCACATGAACTGTCATCTGTCCTTACCCTTGCCGAAGATACTGACGATCAGGATGATCAACAAACTGTTATCTTTGAACCGGATGATGAAGATAGTGAGAAACTTGAACCTGTGATTCTGAAACAAGGAGATCGTATTTTAAACCTGGAGGACTTAGAGGATTACATCCCAGAAGAAGGAGAAACCTACGGCTCCTCCAGCACCTACCATGTCTCTGATGAGAAGCCCTGTGAGATCTCTGTCCTTCAGAGGGAGATTGGGGGGTCCCAAGTAGGACAGCCGGTGCTTCTCAATGTGGGGCAGCCTGATATTGTTCCAAGGCAGAGAAGCAGCTTCTTCGGCCGTTTCAAGGAACATCTCTCCAACAGTCTTTTCCCATCTGCCTCCCCGCAAGTCAGCATAGCTCGGCCCAGTACGGAGAGACAAATCCCAATCCAGATGAGTAGTGCAAAGCTGGAGGTGCAGCCCTCTTACTGCTCCGAGGTGCAGAGAGTAGAGGGCAGGCAGCAGAGCTTTAAAACCAAAGTGTCCACTCAAACCTACAGTTACACATCAGTTGGGAAGCCTGTCACTCTTCAAATTAAAGAGAAACCCTTTCAAAGCCAGTAAACATATTTCAATTGTTGACACAAATCCTTAGTCTTAAATGGATACATTTCTGCTTGCATGATTAAAATAATCTAAAAAAATATATTTGCTAGATTTAACAAACCATTCCGTTGTGAAGCAGCCAGTCAGAAAATAGTCTGATCCTCAGTTGTTGTTGTGGGATTCAGGGTTTTCTTTAGGCTAGGGAATGTGGAAACTGTAAATTGTAAGAGATAAATATATCCCTGTAAGCAGGTTTCAGCCTTATTCTGTATTTTCAACTGCTGTATGACATGTGGCATGAATTATGTGGACAGAAGTCAAGGATTTATGGATATATAAATTAACATTTTACTGTTTATCAGTTTGATGGTATATTTTTTACAGATGTGCCATCATAAAATCATCTCTGCAACAGTAACTGATCAGTACAATAATGAACAGTACAATAATGAACACCTCTGACTTTATTTCTGGATAGTCAAATACATAGAAGTGTCATGGCTTCCAATTTTTTTATTTTACTTTTCAGAAGCGGTTTTGAAATCAGACAATATTTACAAGACATTGTAGATTTTGACTTTCTGTATTGCTTGCTGTTGTTTAAGTTTAATCACTGGTGTGCAATAAAATTATAGAAACACTTGGATGAATTCCTTGGTGAGATTCCCTAGATCACTAAGTAGATAGTAGCAAACAACCTGTTTTACAAGTGCACAGTGCCGGAAACGCAAGTGTCCACCATGATCTACCATTTTCTTTTATTTTTTACCAAGCTTCTTAGACATTTTGAGCCTTTGTGGTTACCAGCAAACTCACCGGCTTTAACAAGGACATCCTTGTGTGTCTGTGGCATATTTACCCGAGTGACGCATGTATTTGCTTTCTAAAGCAAATGTGTTAGACATAACTGTCTTGTATTTAAGTGAAAATAGTCCTGAAATTCTAGGACTTTACTGCTTTCTTGAAAGACTTTGCAGTGTTAGTGTTGTTATAAGGTGTCATTTAATGGGTATGGACTATGTGTGCTACAATAACAGATTGTAATTGCTTGCAACGTTCATGTGTAGCTTTGGACAAAAACGAGGTTGAGCACAAAGTGTTAAAATAAATGTACAGAAAAAACTCCTGCTTCTTCCATCATTCCTTCATACAGGTGTGTCTCATTGAGTTAGGTGTATCATAAAAAAAATCATTTGAGTAATTCATTTTCATTCATCTTCTATACCACTTATTCCATAGTGGGTCACGGGGGAGCTGGTGCCTATATCCAGCAGTCTACAGGGAAGAGACAGGGTACAGGTCGCCGATCCATCGCAGGGCAACACAGAGACATATAGGAGCAACAACCATGCATGCAAACACTCATTCACACCTAAGGGCAATTTAGAGAGACCAATTAACCCAACAGTTGTTTTTGGACTGTGGGAGGAAGCTGGAGTACCCGGTGAGAACCCACGCATGGACAGGGGGAACATGCAAACTCCATGCAGAAAGAGTCGAACCTGGGACCTTCTTGCTGGAAGGCAACAGTGCTACCAACTGAGCCACCATGCAGCCCACATAGTACTGCATTTTGAAAAGTGAAATTCAAATATATAGAATCATTATGGAGAGTAATATATATATATATACTGTATATCTGTATATGTATATATAGATATATATATCTATTTTTTAAGCATATACTCCTGTTAAGTATGATTATGAAAACATTTAGTTTCGTAGAAAATTAGAACATTACATAAAACCAATTAAAAAGAACCTTTATAGAGAAATCTTAACGATGTGATCTGAGCATTGACTCAGAAGACTACTGACTTGATAGCTGTAAAGCAGACAACCTCCAGAAAGAGGATAAGACAAGGAAGTAATTTATAGAGAAACTGGCTGTTTTCAAGCATATTATTAGAAACTTGAGTGGACAGAAAAAATTTGGTTTAGAAAGGGTGTACAAGCAACTTGGATACTTGCTGAACCAAGTAAAATGAGAGACCCCAGATCCAACAAGTACTGACTCCAGTTGGATTTCAATGCAGGCTGCAAGTGTCTCCTTTTCCACAGTACGTTTTCCTTCCACTTAACTTTTTTATTTGCCTAGATACAGCACTCTGAACTGTCAGTTTCTTTACAAGGAGTTTTTGTGGCTTACACTCCCTTTGGAGGGTTTAAATGGACCACTGTGAAGTCAGCTGTCTTCCTCATGACTGCCATGATTCACATTTCTTTTTAAATATTTTTTCAGCACTAGTGGCCTTTATTATTTTTTTGACAGTAAGACAGTAGACAGGAAAGAGGGGTAGAGAGAGGGGGAGACATTCGGCAAATGTCGCCAGGTCCGGGACCTGAACCTGGGACAGCCGCTTCGAGGACTGTAACCGCTGTATATGGTCACGCGCTTCACCCCTACACCATCAGCGCCGCGCCCATGATTCACATTTCTTATTTAAAATCCTTTTTACATTGATCTAATGTAATATTTTAATTTTCCAACAAACTGAGTTTGGGATTTTCAATAATAAATGCTTAAAATACTTTACCTTGTGTAATGAAAGTACATTAGTTTTAGTGTTTTTTTATTAAGTTCATGAAAGTTTTTGATCATATGGTACCAAGTTACATGTCTGACTACACAAATAATGCACTGTGTAGTTGTATCATTTTATTGAAGTTTTAACATGTAACATGTTATTGCTGTAAATAAGAATGAGCTTAAATAATGAACAATAATATCAGGAATATATAACTTTTGGTCAAACAAATGGATCTTAAGAGGTCCCAATAACAGTTTTACTTTTTAGGTAAAAATTCCTAGGAAAATTCCTGATGCCAGCTTACAAATACATCATACATTTTCTTTAATTATGGATGTTAAATTAAATTTGCCGTTTTGTTTTTTAGGGAATACATAAATCTTAAACATGTCAATTTAATCTTGCAGATGCTTTAAAGTCCACTGAATTTCATTTCACTGTACATGTAAAGCTACAATATGAGCAAGCGACAATATAAAAGGTTTAAAAAAAATGACAGTTGTAAAATAGTCAACTGTCTTTTCCCCCTTTCCTTCAACAACATAAAAATAAAAATAACTGACTGTCATATAGTATTTGTTTAACAAAGATTGTATTTAACTTAGTCAAGCCAAACATAATCCAAATAGAACAAATCCTGCCAACACGTACAATGAAAAAAAAAAAAACTACAAACAAAAATAAATTACTTCACCAACTCTGGAATAAATGTAATGTTTTAAATGTATGGCTGACATGAATGAGCCACTGAAAGTAAACGGCCAGAGAGGAATATGAATTTTAAACCACAACATACCACAGCTGCTGATTAATCTATTTTTACACACGAAGAAAGACAAGACGGGTTGCACGGTGGTGCAGTTGGTAGCACTGTTGCCTTGCAGCAAGAAGGTCCTTGGTTCGAATCCCAGCCTGGGGTATTTTTGGCTGGAGTTAGGATGTTCTCCCTGTGCATGAGGGTTCTCTTCCTCCAGCAGTCCAAAAACAGGACGGTTCGGTTAATTGGTCTCTCCAAGTTTCCCTCAGGTACGAGTGTGTGTGTGCATGCTTGTTTGTCCTGATTGACTGTTGATCTAACCAGGGTGCAGCCGCCTCTCACCAATTGACAGGGTATAGACAACTGATGGATGGAAAGATAAGACAAGCACAGTTTGGCGGCAGAAACCAATATGTCATATTGGCTGACTTTACTTTCTAAAACTAAATTGTCCACATGATGGAATGGGTCATGCTACTCTGGCTTAGTGAGTGAACCAAAACGCAAGCAGTCCGGTCCTACAGAGATCCTCCTGCACACTGTTCAAGCCACACTTCAAGTAAGAATCATTGGAGTATCTTTTCTTCAGACGTAAAGAACAAAAAAAAAAAAACATCTAAAAATGCTCGTTAAAAAATACATTTTCACTATAGCTGACCCCAAATACACGTTTGCAGATTCACTAATGTTTGCTGTCTGTGTTTCACAGACCACCTTCTGGAGGAATGTACACGGCAGGAAAGGAGGTCTGGGGTTTTATAGGGAGTGGATGGATGAGGTACCAGGCTGAGTTGTCTTTGTTTTCTTGACCTTGTTAATTTCCTATAGAGAGAAAAAGAAGCCTGTTAGCCTAAACTGGATTATTTTAAATTAAATACAGACCCTATAGATCACATTTTCTTTTAAATCAGTATGGTCTCCATTTCAAAAAAGTCAAAAATATAGCCATTTCATCCAGAACCAGGTTCAAGAACCTTAGGTCCTGTTTCAAAGCCAGACATTAAAGGGTCTATAGGCCAAAGAAGGCTGTGAAATTCCCATTTTTTAAATTTAATTTACCAGTCAGTCACTCAAAACACAAAAATGATTGATGAGTAGGACTAAAACTCAAGTTGTGATCTGCCAGACCAAACATAAAGATTAGTATTTAAATATGAGAAAATGTAAAAAAACTGAAATTGTGATTTTTAAGTAAAATGGAAGGTCTGGAAACTTAAAATGTTTTTTCATACTACATTTTGTTTTTTGATATGTAATCAGACTTGAAAAACAATAATTTAAAAAAATTCCAAACTTTTGCACATTATAAGACTACAGGAAACCTGGCCTTATAAAAAAAAAATAAAAAAGTTAAACTGAAAAGATTAATGTTCAGAACTTTTTATAAACCACACTGCTTACAAGCTGTCAAGCATACTAATGATTAGGAGCACCATTAGTTGAAAATGATACCAGACTCGCTCATTTTTGTGAATACCCATCTAAAGAACATAAAGTTTAGAAATAAACATGCACTGTGATGAACACTGATCTAGTGGCTAAATTATTCAGCTTGTAGGAAGTGCCTTTCAAAAGTATGAGACCTAAATCCAATTGAGAAACATCGGCAGAACTTGTTTATAGATCAATGTTTATAGATGCTCTCCACACAGTCTGACTGAGCTTGCGCTATTTTAGAAGGAAAAGCGGGCAAAGGTTTCATTCTCCAGTTGTGTAAAGCCGGAAGGGACTTGCAGCTCTCAGTAAAAGGTGGTTCCTTAAATTATCGACCGAGGGGGTCTGAATACAAAGACACGCCAGACAATCTGAAAACCAGTTTTCATTTTCCTTCCACTTCACAACTATATGCCAATTTGTGCTGCTCTATAAAAATAACATCCCAGTAAAACACATTGTAGTTTGTGGTTGTAACATGACGTGGAAAAATTAAAAAGGAAATTTAGATTTTTCTAAGGCACCATATCTGATAAAACATTAATTTCAACTTGAATGTTTAATTCCTGGTGAATCTGCTGATTTTACAGATACAAACCCCTTATTAGCCAACTTTCTCATCTGCTCCAGTGATAATTATCTGTGCTTGTTCTGCAATTATTAGCTAGCCTCTACTTGTTTCTACATGCCCTTATGGAGACTGAGGTGAGTGGAAACTCATTAACACCACTACCGCTTATTAGAGATGTTTTCCACATTTGTGAACACATGTGATTTGACATCGTTTTTATTTTTTGGCTCCAAACAGCAGCACCTGTTTGACCTCTTCTGTCTCCATATCTCCATCCTCACAGCTGCTCCTATAGAACTGCTGGGCAGCTTTATGGTTTAACCAACTTTAGCTCCTTCAGTGTTTGAAAACACAGGAGCTGCAAAGGTAACTCACCTCAAGAAGAGCTTGTTTTAACCTTCCATAAGCATCCTCCAAATTGTCGTTGACAATTACGACATCAAACACACCAGGTTCTTTACCTAAATGGGAGATATCATAACAGAAGGTTTCATTTCAAGCATATTTGTGGAGATCAAGTCTACTGGTTTTGGAATAACTGATAACCACTTACTTAACTCCATGTCCACCTTGGCTGCACGTAAACGCCTCTGAAGGCTCTCCTCCGACTCAGTTTGTCTGTCTCTTAATCGTGTCTCCTGCAAATGCAGAGAAGACTGATTATTAGCATGAACACTCACAGTCCCAAACTGGATGCATGAGTTTCCACTGTGCTCACCAAGATTTCCATGGATGGCGGCTGGATGGAGATGTAGAGGGGGTCGAGGTCCGTCTTCTTGATGTTCTTTACGCCCTGCATGTCGATGTCGAGTATACAGATGAGGTTCTTGGCCTGGACAGCGTGGACGGCGGCTTTACTCGTGCCATACAGGTTCCCAGAAAACTCTGCGCTCTCGATGAACTCGCCGTCGTTGATGGCCGCCTGCATCGCCTCCCGTGTAACATAATGGTAATCTATAAACCGAAAACAGAGCATTGAGGGAATGGCTTTATGGAAAGCCAGAAAGTATGTGGAATGCTATTTTGACATGCTGTACCTCTGCCGTTCTCTTCTCCTGGACGAGGGTTTCTTGTTGTATCTGGGAGATATAATGACACCAGTGTTACATTCTCCAGAGCTGCACCAGTTTGGTAGTACTTACAGAATACTTTTCTCTTTGTATATTATGTATTTATTGAGCTTTCTGCTTTTAACATGAATCATAAGGACCATAGAGCAAAATGGAAGAGTAAAAAACATCCTAAACAAAACAAAAAAAGTCCAAAAATACAAAACAACACAACTCAGTTGAGATAAATCAGAAATAGCTGCCAGGCTGTTTCACCTTACTGTGAAAAGCAATTGTAGTTGACCCACTGAAACCATGCATTCTTCCTGGCAGCGGAAGTAAGAATACTGAAAAGCTCTTTGCCTGCTGCAGTTATACGTCTGCTCGGATGTGCTGTGACCAAACACACTGGGTTCAGGTACAACTCTTTAGTTTCCCATGCAGTTCCCTGAAATGTTTTAGCCCAGTACAACAGGATCTAAGATAAAGGGTTAGTGCTCCAATTAAAGTCGTGCATTTAACACAAAGGGCAGAGAGTGATACATCAACAGACTGCATGGCACTTAGGGATATGTGCAGCCTTTGCAATGTTGTACTGAACTTCTTTACAACAAATATGGATAGATATCTTTTCAGTAAAGCTCCAAATCTCTTCCCAACTCTCCATCAATACTTACTGATAAATCCCTTTCCTACAAGTCCCAGAACAACAGTCGGGAATACACTATCTCACACATTAGCGTCATCCTGTAGCAAACTACAGGATGAGAGAGATTCAATATCTAACATACCTGCATTTCCTTGTGCTGCCTCCATTCAGGTGTAAAGTTCAGGTGGGTACAAGCTGGTAAATTTTGATGTTCAGACACTTAAAACCCCATTACTTACAGATCACTCAGAAGATCAGCTGAATTTCTTTTGTTAAGAAAATGAAAACTGAATTTGTGTTTATATTGTCAATTTCCCAGTCAATGAGAAAAAAAAAATCTAACAATAAAGGATTATTAAAATAATTTAGTTTTCGAGACTGGTTTGGTGCAACGTGTTTTACACATACATGAATATTCAAAAAAAATAATCGTAATTTCAATAATGACAAAAATTATTGAGTCCAATGTTTTTCCAGTACTGAAAAGCCACAAAAAACATAAAAATATCTGACTTTCCAAAAACGAATTAACACTATTAAACAAAACCAAATCCTTAAAATTCATGTCTCAAAAAAACAAAAAAAAAAAAACAACCTTAGTTCACTTTTATTTGAATACAGATCATATTTAGGAACACCAAATGTAACCACTTCCTACAACACGAGAGATAAACCTTTATTATTGAAGTTACAGCCTGGCACACTTACGGGAGACGCTGAAGCCAAACACATTTTCATATTCCTTCATGAGTTTCTTCAGCAGGGTGCTCTTTCCTGCCCCGGATGGGCCGCTGAACACCACAGGCCTGGGTCCAGCCATAGCTGAAATAGAAGAGGAGAAAAGGGCTGGAGTTCATTAAAGGACTATTTAGGCGGGGAAGGAAGAATGACTCATCACAAACTTTAAAATATAAAAAGAATAAATGTTTTTCTTTAATAACACTAAACTGCATCGTGGATGGGTAAATGTTTTTGAGACGTGTCATGCTGAAGAGAAAAACAAGTGATGAGTGCCTGTGGTTTAACTCTCACAGGAATGAGACAGCCGCCTGCCTTGAGAGCAACAGTGTCACCAGGCAAGTAAGAAACTGGGAACTCAGTCCTGAAAGTGAAATTAGAAAAGAGCTAAAAGGTACAAGAGACAAAAGGAGAAAGTGTCCTAATCCAATCCTGATGACTTCCATTAGACTGCTAAAACAAAGATTAGAGTGGTCTGTCCCCTTACCTTTAAACAAAACAGAGAGCTCAAGGAAGTGAGGAGCTGAAGTGAACAGTGAGGGTTTGACTGAAACAAACTGAGAATGAAAGCTGAAACTGAAGGGAGGGGACAAAGCAAGGGGGCGGGGCTAAAACTTCAACCCAGCCTGTTTTTTTTCTGTAGCAACAGGTAATTCAACTCAAAAGGTGAAACTTAAATGACCCATTACACAAAGAGTCACTTATTTCAAATATGTACAGCACTTTGGAAAACCAGTTCAGGTGAGTACTTGATGAGAATGCCAGGAGTGTGCAAAGCAGGAATCACAGGAAAGATGGGTTATTTAGAGGAATTTAGAGGAGTTATTTTTTTTTGCCACATAAGTCTACATGCTTTTGCTACACAGTTTCGATGTCTTCACTATGCGTCTACAATGTGGAAAGTCATAAAAATAAGAAAAAGCAACTGCATGACAAAAGGTGTGTCCAAACCTTTAACTGGTAGTATATACAGTGTTTCCCCTGTCGTTATATTGGACGCTCAAGTTAATTATACCAAATTTATTTCTGTTGTTTCACACGGGCTGTGTGCTTACCTCACATAACCAGATTCTCCTCAGCAGTCTGCTATCCACTAACCTTAACCTCACAGGACTCATACCTAGATCTAAAGAAGTCTGTGGAAACACTACATGGTGAAAAACATGTAGCGCCTGCTGAATACATATATACATACATTTATACAAACAAGTATGCAACGCAACGTTCCAGAGAACACATCAGAGGAGTCTTACATGGACTAAAAATCATAAAAAAAAAAAAAAAAAAAAAAAAAAAAAAATCACTTATCAAGTCCAAAGTCAGAGCAGCATCTACTAGTAAATGTTAGCGCGCTTTATGCTCCCTTTGGTGAGAAGCTTTATGGAGATGCTGATTTTCATCCAGGCACTATTTGCACTGTGAGCTCTCATCATCAAAACTAATAGAAATAAATGCTTCAGATGTATCCGCTTAGAGTAATCCTATTTATCTGGGGAACATTCCTACATTTACTAGCAAAGGTTAACCCCAACAGGCTTTAACAAAGGATGAATGCTTTATGGTTTACTAAAAAAAAAAAAGAAAACATTTCTGATCAAAGCTTACCATGTCATTATTTTTATGTCGCAGTGAGACAGACGCACCGAGACATTATTAATGCAAAGATAGTCCACCTTTCCTCCTTAATTAGGAGACCCATGAAGAGAAATGAGAGTCACATGGGACTACACCCAGCATGGGCAGACACTTATTGAAAACAGCACCATAACTGACTTGAAACCCGTGCACTAACCCTCATGTGACTGCCATTTGGCTGCAGTAAAGTTAAATCACTTGAGTTGCATAAGGTGCCCGAGGTCAAGTCGAAGGTAAAATCTAAAAGATTTTTATTTAATGGTTATTTTTCTTATTAATCATTAAGATCTTTTTAAGAAAAAAAATAAAACAACAACAAAAAACTAATTTAGGCTTTAGACCAGGGCTGCAGCTAATGATTATTTTGCTAATCGATTAATATGTCGACTTTTTTTTCTCCGATAAATCGATTGATAATCAGATAGCAAAAGCTGCTCGATATGAGTTTTTGTGTTTGTTTGTTTCACAGAAGAAGCTAAAACTATAGCACTTAAGGAGTTCTGTATAGAGCATATTTACACACCAAGGTTTTTCATATTAAATGCAAAATATAAATATTTTTTGTACAATTTCTGCCTAATTACTGCTCTGAGTGGGTTGTTCTTTAAGCAAATAGAGTCTGTATACTCCAGTTAACGATTACTCAAATACTAAATTAGTTGACAATTATTTTAATAATTGATTAATCATGATTAATCCGATTAATTGTTTCAGCCCTACTTTAGACTGTTTGGCACATGACTTTACCAGGAAAATGGTTATCTTTTAACAATGTCCTGCTACTTTATCGACTAAAGGACTTGCTTTGACTAAGAAAAAGAAAACTTTTAGGAATCAGAATTGAAATACAGAAATTACTACGACGCAGACAAAGAAGGCTCAAAACAGCACTGCAGCACTGTGGATAGTTCAAATTACCCCTAAACAAAGATGATTTTGCAGCCAAACCGTTATCTCCTCATGCAGAGTCATGAGTGTCTGCAATCTGTGTACAATAACAACTCAGATACAAAAGTCTCACAATTGCACTGAAAAATGCACTTTGACTCAGGGTTACAAGTCATAAAGTGTTATGATAATTAAAGAAAAAACGGACTTACAGAAACTAGAAAAGAGGACAACACAAACTGCTAATCACATGGGATTTTAAAACAAATGACAGAGAGGCATATGAAGGTCAGCGGTATGCCACAGTTTTAAATAATCACGGTGTTAAAACTACAAATATATTCTGTCACACAATTCCTATGGTTTAAAGATCCTTTAATGAGATGACAGAAATGGGGCCAGAGTGGTCTGGGTTTTCTCCGACTGTATGAAGCCTAGAGTAAAACAGCCCTGATACCCCACCATTTGCTGTGCACTGCCACTCAGCTTGCTCAAAGAAGGCTATTACAGATCTCCCTTGAGAACAAAAGAGATAACCTTGGTTGCTTGGAAAATATTTTTCCACAGGACAAACACTGACTGTCATAGTGTGGAAACTAAGGGAGCTTCCATTCATTACTCCAGCGATGATAATGTTGCTTCAGCTGACTAATTAACCAACTAATACTAGATTTTAGTCTACACAGAGGAGAACAGGAAAAATGTATAATATTATGCATAAATGCTATGAAAGCTACTACTAAATTTAGTGTTTAACTGCTGAACTCTTGTCTATAAAAACTACTAAATAACAAAAAAATATTAAAAAAAACACTGTTATAACTGTAATTATTATTTTGAACTGATTTGGCAGCAGTAGTAGTAGTAAATGTTCGTTTTCTGCTCTAAATGAAAACAGAAATCTGATTTATCCTAAAGAAAGCTACATATGAAAGACACGTCACAGTGTTAAGTTGCTGCGTGATTTTAGGCAACTTGGCTTCTATAAAATGTTTTATTTCTGACAATTAAAAAAAAGGTCCGCCATGCACAGTATAGCGTCTAATTTTAAAACATTTTGGCAACTGAAAATTGAATGCTGTGGAGGATTTCAAAGCACATTAGAGCAAAAAGGCGTCCGTTTTACAGTGCAAATACAATGCACGTTTACCTTAGACATATTTCCTTAACTTCATTTTTAAAGCTTAGATATTTTTCATATAACAGTTTATATAACAGTTAATGTAACAGTTTATTTTAAACTCAATGTTTTTCAGTGCAGTTAAAATCTGTTTACCAATTCACATCACATGGCATTTTACGAAGAAGCAACTTTTAAAATTTTTTTATTTGAATTCTATTACATTCACTTTACATTTTTGAAGTTCGGACTGTAATTATTTCTGATTGATTAATCTTGCTCGTTATTAATTATCAACCATAATCCACAACAAAAGAAAATTAAGCAACAATAATTAAGCACCTCCAGGTTCCTTTAGACCTTTACTCCACCACTAGACCAGGCATCTTTACCTCTAAGCTTAAGACCTGTTTTTTCCAGGCAAGCAGGCTTTAAATACCAAGTACCATGGTGGCATTTTAGCTATGATTCTTATTTTCCTGGCATCTGCTTTTACGGTTTTATGTTTTTTTTTTTTTATGTTTTGTGATTTTCAGTGTGGTTTTGTGATCTTACTCTTCAGCATATTGGTCACCTTAATAGTCATCACATCTTAATCTTACACCTGCTTTTAGAAAGACTGAGTGAAATGAAAATGTAGAAGTTAATAAAAGGTCTGACACTGCTATAAGCTGCAGATCCATCATGCTGCCTTCACGTGGATACAATTAGTGGAAGAAAAAACTTAAAAAAAATTCAGTCTGTACTGGCAGTGATGACAAGACTTTCTTCATTACCTGCTTCAGCTGCAAATACAAAATAAATAATTCAATCATGAAAGGAAAAAGCTACCAATAAAAAACCTAACCATCTTGCATTCCACCTCTTACACCGCGGTGAAAAGTCCCTACATCCCAACTCCATCTTTTCCTGGTACAGTGTTAACCAGCCGACTCCAGGAATGAATGGCACTCCCAGATCATAAAGACATCCGGGATCAAATGAAGCGGTAAAACACAAACATCCTCCTTCCTACCTGAAAATAGCCTTGTAAAATGTCTCAGGAACATCGGGGGTTATATTATTCCAAGCCTCTGAGACCGTCTCCGGGGGATTTTCTCCCTCCACTGGCCTGAGCTTTCGTTGTGAGAGCCATTAGAGAAACCCGTTCTGTCTGCGTCATCACTGCGGACCAAAACATCACCGTTCAGCGTCAAAAACACGCGCGGAAAAACGCGGAAACTGGGTTGTTCCTTGTTTTGGTTTTCAACTTTAGCCACGAACAATTTTAAAAATTCTCTACAACACCTACACGTTTAATTTTTGTATGTAAATAACTAACTTCTAGCAAGTCTTTCGTAGTGGCTGTATAACCACACGTTTGGGACGCGCGGTTACCGTAGCTACGTGAAATAAGCTAGTTGTAAGCGAGTGCTGCTACATAATCAGGCGCCTGGATTGGCGTAGATCTCCCATATTAAACACTTCCAAGTTAACAGGTTGCTCCAGTCGATACTGGGAAGTTATCTCACCGTTCAACTTCCCCGGATGAATGAGTCCAGAAGGCCTGGCCAATCACACGGTTCGGGTTGCTAGCTTTAGCTGCATGCACTAGCGGCGTGTTTCCCTCTCACCTCTCCCGACTTTTTCTGCAAAAATGTTTGGTTCGTCAAGATCTGGAGGCTTACGCGGAGGTCAGGACCAATTCAACTGGGACGATGTGAAAGTCGATAAACACAGAGAGAATTATCTGGGTAAGTTCAGAAGCCTACAAGCTTTTATCAGCGCTAACCATACGGGGCAAGCAAGCTAGCGACGAGGGGAGATAGTCGACAGTCGCAGGCTATAAACACACGTTAGCCCCACATGCAGCAGTCTCATACCTTTAGATGTGCAGTCCCTCATTACACCGAGTCTGGACGACTTTATTTACTTGCTATTACAGACGTGATTAAGTCCCCAAACACAGCTGGTTCCCACTTTCACATTGCCTCCTATCTCGGCAGAAATAGGCTCTCCGCAATCCGTGCCCTGACCGCTGCCCAGCTAGTCAGCAGCATGCCAAAGAGAGGAGCTACGTAGCAGCACAGATGTGACATAAAAGGAGAGCCAAATTAACCTTGCACAACGTGTTTGCCAGGTTATATGTTGGGGGTATCTCTTCTGGAAACGGGTGATAAAGATAATCATTTACGAGTCTGTGCTGGTTAAACCTTTCAACACGTCAAAAAAAAGCCGTTTGGTTTTGATCCTAATTTTCAGAAACTCATAAGTGAATCTCAGTAAATTTGAACGTAATCAAATGTTGATTGCTTTCAGCAATTCATCTCAAAATGTGAAACTTGTATATGTTGATTACATGCAGATTACAAGTTTCTTTCTGTTCGTTTTGATGATGATCATTTACAGCTGCTACATGAGATCATTAAAATGAATTTTAATCCAGAAATATTAAGTTATGGCCTACAAAATCATGGGCTGCTGACCTCACGGTGGTTCAGCAGTCATTGACACCCTCCACAAAGAGGGTAAGTCTTTTTTACATAAAGACAATTCACTTTTTGAATTGAATTACTGAAATAAATTCACGTTTTGATGGTACTTTTATTCGTTGAGATGCACCTGTAAATATTACCGGTGGCATGTTGTCCATTTAGAAAAAACATATCCAAAGTTAGATCCTTCCTAACACAACCTGGATTAGATAAATTCATTCATTTGTTTCTAGTAGATTACATTACAGCAACACGTTTTCCTCACTCATGCAAGACGTCAATTCATTTAAATTGATAAAAGATGCTGCTAGCTAGGCTAGGCTGTTTACCAGACCCAACCAAAAGGTTTGAGCATATAACTTCATCTCATAATCTCTATAAATGTTCTGGTTCTTTTCCATGTTTGAAGTGTTTACCGAATAACAGATCTGTGAGGTGTTCATGTAAAGGTCTTCTCATCAAACCTGGAAGCAACCCAAAATCAGCTTGTGGTTCTTTCTGTCATTATGGTCATTTTTGCTTGAGCTCTTTGCCAATCAATAATTGGTTCATCAATAATAGTTTTTTTTTCTTTGTATTTTTTTTTCTTTTAAAGCACTTAGGATTGCCATATGAAATATAGTCTATGAATAAGGTTGGGTTGACAGAAGACCAGCTGCAGCAAGCAGTTAGTGTTATCTACAAAGCTCAGAATGTGATATTTAATTAGCCAAGGGTGTTACTCCATGTTCCTCTCAAACATTAGTAACATTTTTCTACTTTCATGATTTGAAGGGAAAACTATAGCTGATCAAAATTTAACTGGCGCTGTTGCGGAGAGTTTGGACCATAATTTTGGTGAACAGTCGGTCTACTTTTTTTATAGCAAAATGTGATTTAATACGATGAAACATCCCTGTGTTAATGTATTCTCCATACAGCAAGAGAAAACCTACTCCAGCGCTTTCCCTCGCATCTCCAATGAAATGCCAGAGAAGGAGACCCGTAGAAACAACGACAGAAACCTTTTGTGGTTTTGTTATATCTTCTATCTGGCCCACGCACATATTGCCAATTTCTGCCTCAGATTATTCAAAAGTCAAAATTCTGAGAAAACAGTTTAAAATAATAGAAATGGAAATTATATACAGTCTAATTACACTTTAGAATGTATTGAATATGTTTTAGAAATCAAAGTATAAGCATTTGGGAAAAAAAGATGTGCTTCCGAATCAGTTTATGACATCAACATTTAAACTCTCTCCGTTGGTTTTTTTAAGGAAACTCCTTGATGGCACCAGTTGGACGATGGCAGAAAGGGAAAGATCTGACGTGGTACGCAAAGGACAAAAAAACTGGCAAACCTTTGTCCAAAGAGGACGAACTTGCTGCTGTGAAGGCAGCAGAAGATGAGGCGCTTATGGCGGCCCTGTATGTATGACTTCACATATGCCTCATTTATTTAATGCAACAAGTTTGAAGCATCAAAACGCTTAATTTATCATTTTCATTCTCAATTTAGAGGGCACAAGATTATAAAGAGACAACCAACTGGGCTTACCAAAGAGGTATGTGGATTAGCTAGTGAACAAAAACAAAATCTGAAAATCTTTCACTGCCAGCAAGGTCAAATGGTTTCAATTTCATTCAATTTTGACAGGATCTTGTGGAGGTTTGTAGAAGGGAAGAGGCTGATGGTGAAGAGAGGAGCGTGGATCGAATATCAGGCCTGGGAAGTTCCAGGTGATTACCCACATCATATAAAACTATATACAGAATAAACATGAGTTTTAGAAGAGAAAAGTTGCACCTGAAGATCTAAAAATCCTTCAAAATTGCAATTATTTTGTATGAATGTTTAGACATTCTCTCGCATGTTAAAACAAATTCTGGCAAGTACTTCGTAAACACTGGTTCCCAGCATCTTAGCACTGTTAAGGTTCCCTTTTGAGTTGGGATGGAAGTCCTTGTATGGTAATCATGTTCGGGTTATTACAATGTAACCTGCATGGCTTGAAAATGAATGCTTTTTACTATTGAGATGAGCACATCAGCTACAAGCCCTCTTTTAAATAAGCCTAATCTGCATGCCTTGGTCATAAGAATTTATTGGCTCATATCTCACCTGTCATTTTTGAAAAACATCATTGATCTAGCAGTTTATCAAAAAATAATCTTTATTTTTGGTAAAATAAAAACAAAAAAAAAAACCGATCTCCTCAGAGCTGTCCAGTCAGGTTTTCAACCACACCACAGAACTGAGATTGCATTGGTTAGAGTTTTAAATGTAAGACAGTACATCTCAGCAGTGATGCATACAAAACTTTCTCTGTTTTGAGCATCTCAGTGTTGTGTCTGACACAGTTGATCAGATTGACTGGAAAGGTGGGTATAATTGTACGGAACTTTGCTAAATTGGTTCTGATCTTACTTGGCTCTTACTTGGCTTAATGAGGCAACTTTGTGTTATTTGACAATTAGAAATCTGAGTGAACAATGGTCTCTTGGGGTTCCTCAAGGCTCCATTCTTGGGTCACATTTATTCAGCATCTCACCTAGTATATCCATGTTGATGACAAACAACTTTTATATTTTTTGGTTGCTACATGACCACATTCTCTAAGACAATGTGTTCACAATGTCAATGAGTCAATGGGTGACAATTTCCTCCCGTTTTTTTCAGAAAAGACAGATGTTATTTTTAGTTCCAAAAACACAAGATTAGAGATCAGAACTCAGCTAGACTCAGTGAGGCTAAAACCACAATGCTTGTAGGAAACCTAAGTGAACGTATGATCTCAGACCTAAAGTTTATCATCCATATAGTCTGTTACTAAATCATTCTACTACCATTTCGAAAACTTTGCCATAATGAAATGTTTCCTGCTTTTATTCTCTCTAGGTTGATATTTGTCTTTAGCAGTCGTGTGCTTGTGCGGCCCTTGTGTGTAAAGCGATTTTTAAAATGTCCTGAACAGTCTTGTGCCTTAATACATTTCAGGGTTGCTTTTCTAAACCATTTAGACCTTTCAGGTTTTCCAGTAAACGTCAAATATTTTATCAGTTCATTTTGATCATTGTTTCCTATTCATTTATTTGCACTGATTTACCTTTTTCTTAATGCTTAAATTATTACCATTTTCTTTTCATGTATTTGTTTTTAATGTTTGTTCAACCCTGTTCCTTTATTTTCATGTAAAGCACTCTGAATTACCCTGTGTTTTAAATAGTGCTATGCAAATAAAATTGCCTTGCCTGATGTAAAGTGCTTGTTTTTCTCAACTGTTTGTGTTTTAAAGTGCGGGGTCACGGAAGATGCTACTGTCCCAAAAAGAGAAAGAAGCGGCTAAAATGGGTCTGCCAATTTTTACAGTGAGTTCAGTGTCCTTTTCAGTTGTTAATTGCAGATTAGCTCATGAGAAATCCTTATAATAGTGGTGGCACCGGTTATTGGTTATTTAAGATAGTTTATTTTCTTCTATAATCTACACCTTAGTGCAAAAAATGTAACCATGCTTGTTGTGCAGCACCACAAAACTGAAGGTCGTCAAGAAACATCTGCAACGAAAACATCTGAGAGTGCTGGAAAACGAGACGAGACAGAAGAAAGGTAAACGTGCAGAATTTTACGAATCTTTTATATCTACAAAACACTCAGCATTAAACAGACATCACAAAATGTGAGCCTGGTTTTAACAAGCCTTGTTTAGTATGATTATGAACGTTGACTTCTGTTTAATTTCAAAGGCATGAGAGCAAAAAGAAAAAAGAAAAAAAGAACAAAAAGGAGAAAAAGAAGAAGGAAAAGAAGAAGAAAAGGAAAAGACGAGACTCATCGTCCTCCGAGTCTTCATCCTCGGATGATAACAGGAAAAGGTTTGTCGGAGATTTTCCTTAAGACTTTGGATCATGCAGTGCCACGTTCTGTTTTAGAGAAATTGGTTTTTGATATAATCGAATAATTAGTATATAGCCATCACCCCAATTTAAATATGTTCAGTATTATAATCACATAGGCCTGCTTGCATACTTTATTTGGTAGGCTATTAAATGTGAGGTTCCCTGCATTCACTCTTGGACATGCTTGGACTGATATTGAGGGCACTATATTTAACAATAATATCACCATGGCAAATTTTCACGATATATAATAAACGCTAAAATGTAAATTTATATTGTTTTAATAATTAAAGCTTTTACTTTTTATAAAAACAAAAACAACTGAGCCCAGGTGTTATATTTGTATTATTACTGCACGGGTTTAGCAGGTAAAAGATCTTGATTTGTGACTAATTGTGGCATTTCAATTTGACACCTGCTGCTCTGAACGTCCGTTAAACATTTCCTCATGTAAAAGAGAGGTTAAACCTTTGCTATTAGGGATGACGACTCTAATGTAAATATAAAGAGCACAACATTTCACAATCCCCAAGAAGAAAAAAGGTTAGATCTTCTAATGTTTTTTCTTTTGCTAAATAGAAGGGCACTTTTTAACGTCATGGAACGGATAAAAGTGCATTTAATGACAGAGACTTTAAAAAAGGTTTGGTGAAACTTCAGAAAAGCTTGGAACAGCTCATTCTCTGAAAAAAACATCTAAGGCAGTGGGATGGCACGAACTCCCGTGGCTTTCACTAACATAAAGGTTTTTGAGTTTATTGATGTTGTGACAGAAAACTGGAGCAGATAGATGAATGCTGCTTTCAGATGGATAAGAGCTTTAAAGAGGTATTGAAAGTAAATGGTTTTAATTTGCAGATATTTGATCATTATTGAGGATGAATATTCTGTCATAGGCAGCTAATGTGAAAGGTAATACCCAGCTGACCATAGTGCTACAAATAGGAAGACATTTTGAGGATATCCATTGAAAACAAAAATAAAATCCTGCTTCTATTTAGGTCACAAGTTTGACTCTCCCCCGGTTAAAATCAAGTGTGTGTTGTTTTTGACAGTTAGCAGTGGCAGCGTTCTAATTTCAATGTACATTTGCAATGACATCAATGGCTTTCTATTTAGTTCTACTCTTATGTGCAATTTGTTCTGTCTTTACATTTTCTGTATAACACAAGTGATGCAAAATAAAACACCGCCACTAGAGGGCACTAGGACACTGGTTTACATTTTGCATTCTGAAGAATTTCTTTTTTTCAGTTTTGGTATTTCCCAATATTTGGGGTTCAGGATGCCTATGAGAGATGTAGAAAGTAATTTGTGGGAGTAAGAAGAGAATATGCTTTACATGCAGCGTGACAGGTGCATATGCAGTCATTGGTATAAGGTTTCAAAGCAAACCATTTTTTGTGAATGTCCCCATAAAGCACCAGGCAGTCACTTGTGCCCCAGCTACGTGCTGCATCTTATCGGATGCCCCACCACACTCCACTCATTGATTGTTTCCTTTTACTTTTCAGACACAGAAAGGACCACCATCATCATAATCCATCATACCATAGTCAGAGTGGAGCCAGACCCCATGACAGCCATTCAAGGGAGGGAGCAAAGGCCGAGCGACAGCCTTCCCGCCCCCATCATCGGCGGCAGAGGCACGACACAGACTCTTCTGACGGGGGGTCTCCTGCTCGCAGCAACTCTGCCTTCCACAAGAAGGCCCCCGCTGGTTCCACACAAAGCCACAGGAGACGCCACGACACAGACTCGGACGACTAATGTCCCGCACTCCCCCACTAAAATCAGAGATGCATAGTGCACACGCAGCATTCTGGGACCTCCTGGATCATGGATAGCCAGGCAAACTGTGTGATGCATCTTAGTTTTATGTTCTATTTTACATTATAAGTTGGTCATGTGGAAGTGATGATTGTGGTGTTTATTGTTCTGTTAAGGTGTGGTGATGAACTCTTTTATTTCCAAGGCAATTTGTTATTAAATCTACGAATCTGGGTAGATTTGCTTATTTGTCCAAAGCCCTTTGGCTTTCATTGATTTTGCAGAAACTATTGCTTTCAACAAAAAGTTCAGCTTTTTTATTTCTCAAATAAAGCAGGATATAATCAAAGTAATTTAGTTTAGTTGAAATGGCTCAGACTGATACTTCCGGGTGCAGCATGATACTACTTGAATGCTCTTCACCTACTAGAATGTAGTGTTTGCATTTGGCTTGAATGGATCAGAAAGGAGATTCTGCATGCTGGTACCTGGGGGGTGCACACACAAACACACAAAAGAGCAAGATGTTCATTAAGAAGAGTGCCAAATACCAGACTGGTCTTTTTTTATGACAGAGTACCGTTATGCTGCCACACACAAACCAAGCTGATGAAGCAGCAGGAGCAGAGGCCAGACAAAGCCACCCTATGAGGGACTTGAGGCTCAAACTACTTCGCCTTCCACCACTACCACACTCTCCTGCCATGTTTTATAGGCTTGGCTGCATTAACCATGGCAGCCTAATCAACCTGCAAGAATGCTGTTCTAGACTGCCACCCTTACACACACTAAAGCAGGATATGCTCTTCACGTTAACTGCTTTAACCTAACAGTGGGTGGGTCATCACTTCATGGAACCGTATTTTTTCTTGGGTCTTTTGACAATTTGGAGGGTTTTTTATCACATTTCTTCCTGAAGCATTCAGAACTGTTCAAAACAATGAAAATATAAGATTGAAATTACCTCATTTCAACGTTTCTTAATGAATCTGTTGCAGTGCCTTGCAAAAATATTCACCTGAAAAGTGATTGCATTTGTATTCAGACCTACTAACTTTATAGAATCATATTTCCAGGAGTTACCCAAGCGAGTCTTTAGGGGCATGTCTACGAGCTTTGGACATGAAGAGACTCAAACGTTTGGCCATTCTTAATTGCAAAAAGGCTCAAAATGAGATTAGACAGTCTGTTAACCAAATCATTTTCAAGGATTGTGCCAGATTCTCAATTAGATTTAGGTTTGTGCATTGTCTGTCTGTACTAACAAGAATATTCATTGGTTTAAACCATTCCATTATAGCTCTGGTTGTATGTTTAGGATTATTGTCCTGCTGGAAGATGCTCTGTCAACTAATTCTCAATCCAAGCTTTCTCTGTTTAATGCCCTCCTTGCCTGGCCTCCCAGTTTAGTTGGATGCCCATGCCTCAGCCGGTTTGAAGTTGTCCCCGTCTTCATTATGCCTTTGCTCAAAAATGTTTCTAAAAAAACTCTGAGGCCTTCAAAGATCAGCTGTATTTATACCAAAATTGTTTACTAACAGCACAATGCGAGTTGGTTTTACTGGATTATATTTAGGGGAATTGACATCCCCTGTTCTGTTAAGTCATATTGGACTAAAACGAAAGAAAATCTGATCTTTTTTATACATTTTAAAGTTATTTGTTTCTTTGCATTGGTCTATCACAAAATCCCAATAAAATACATTAAAACGTGGTTTCGAAGTGACAAAATGTGAAAAAGTTCAAGGCACATAAATAATTTTGCATGCAGTGTATGTCTTTATTTGCCCTTAACCCACGATGGGATAAAAAAAAAACTGAGCCAAGTAACTTTTACTTGCTGTTAAAACTTCAAGTACTGACTTTTTTTTTTTAGCCAAAGTGAAGCTTTATTCACTGAATGATTTTTCCCTTTTAAAGAGAGATTATGATTATAAAATCCTGTAAGATAAAAAACGTTATTGACCATCTTAAGTTCTGAATGCATAGTGCAATAAAACTCAGTTCCACAATCATTTTGTATCTTATCGCTTTAATTGCAGTGTAACCGCCCCCCCCCCCAACAATTGTTTTCAGGACAACATTTACAAACTTAACGCAATATTAGAACATTTAGGCAATTATAAATCAAAAAATTATAATGCACCAACAACAGGTCATAACACCAACAATTTTCTGAAATCTTGGAAAAATATAGGCATTAAATGCCTATATTTGGCTATTTGTTTGCATCAAAGATGGTGGCGCTTTGATGCAGCTGATTTTGGTATTGCTTTCAAAATGCTATTTCCCCCACACTGAGCAAAATCAAGCATGCAATCAGCTGCTTAGAACCTTAAACTATGGCACCAAACAGCTCAATATAGTTCACACAATACACTCACAAAGAAATGATTAGAGTTAGGGGAATAAGTACTCCGTTAGCAAATCATTTCACCTCTAGGTAATGATGTAAACACCCAGGTGACATGCTTTCTCTAAAAGACCATTAGCAAGTATTCCAAAAGCTACATATGATCAACCTGAGACTCTTGAATAGAAAAATCAAAACTGATCCAGTGCCCTCCTGACACAATTATACAGATAGTGTGCGATCACTGCAGTACTTTAATTTCCAAAGTTTTATACAAAAGGCTGGTGAGTGTTCACAGACGAGAGCGATGTCAGTACAAATAGTTAATGCCAGTGTTCTACATTTTAAATTCAGGATTTGTTACATGTTGCTGCAGCAGCTTCAAGTAGTGGGTCAGTATAATTCTGTTTATTTAAACACCCCTGCCCCCCATGACCACTCCAGTACATAACTAAGGATGTCATTTCATTGTGTTGAGTTTCTGGGGCCAAAATGTTTTAGTAAATTTCTTCCCTCACGTTCTTTTTCAAAGTAAAATCCACCCAACTGCCAAGAAGAGTCAAAGAGTGCAATAATATCCCTATTCCCAAAATTATTTACATAAAATAAGAAAGCGTACTGACAAAAGCCTTACAAGATTAGAACAGCCCTACCACTGGCCTGTGTTTCCAGAATGGGGTTGACTCAGTTTTACTTAGGTGAAAAGAGAAAACATGAGGGATTGGATGGAACAGAGTATTTTTTTTTTAATCTCTCTATCCATTAATGGTTTTTGAGCTGATTAGACAGCCAATCGAGTCCTTCATAGAGACCGTCTCCAGTAGTGGCACAGGTTGCCTGGATGTACCAGTTTCTGTTACGCAGGGAGTGAAGGTTCAGCTTGTCTGTCAACTCAGCAGCATTCATGGCATTTGGGAGATCCTACAAGCAAACGAGTGACAAAAACATTTTAAAAGCTGCCACCTGGAAAAAGAAGGATAAAAAAGAAAAATGGCATCCATATGCTTTGTAATGATGTTATTTACTTGTTTGTTAGCAAACACTAAAAGCACAGCATCACGCAGTTCGTCTTCTGCCAACATCCTCAAGAGCTCTTCCCGAGCCTCAGCACATCGCTCCCTGTCATTGCTATCCACGACAAAAATCAGACCTAGGAATAGTGCAAAAAACAAAGAGATGAGAATGATGTGCCCTTTTTGCAAAGATGGTAGTCTAACATTAAAATATAAAACTGGTTAAAAAATTACCTTGTGTGTTCTGAAAATAGTGACGCCACAATGGTCGGATTTTGTCTTGACCGCCAACATCCCATACTGTGAAACTGATGTTCTTATACTCTACTGTCTCTACATTGAAACCTTAGGAACAAAGCAAACAATGACATTTAACCCACAGTTTTTAGCAGCAAGACAAAATATATTTACATTTGCCTTCTGTCGAGCAGAGTATTAAATACAGTCTTTGACCCACCTATTGTTGGAATGGTTGTCACAATCTCTCCAAGTTTAAGCTTGTACAAAATAGTTGTCTTTCCTGCAGCATCCAAGCCCACCATTAGAATCCTCATCTCCTTCTTCCCAAACATTTTAAAGAGCCCCGCAAACATATTCCCCATGGCTGCTGGTGATGGAAAAACCACTTCAGGACAAACACGTTGTAATAAATTCCCCCCGAACCTGAGGAAAGGCAAAAATAATTAATGAGCATCAATAAACAGATCAGTGCTCCATTTAGTCCCTTGACAAAAAACAAACATGAGTGGTGGTTAGCAGATTTTAAACACCACGAACATTGAATTCAAAACTAAAACTTTGATAATCTAGGCAAATTTATTGAAATCAAATCCTTCACCATCTTGGTTTGTGTTTTAGAATGCTGTCAAGGCTGAAGTCTGTATCTTATCTGGTGTTTGTGTACCCATTCACTGTAAATCTGCTACAACCTTTTGACACCGATCTGTACTGCAGAATTGTAGCAATCCACATGTCTGTTCAATGATTTATTGGCAAGACAGTCAAAACGGAAATTATTCTATCAGCAACTGATGATTTTGTTAAAGAAAGAAATCTCTAAGTCAACTGTTTTGTTGAAAAAATAGTTTAACAATAAAAGTGAAATACCAAAAATATTAGCATAAAAACCCCAAAAATATTAGAGATGCAAAATGAATACAACACAACACTAGTTATTCATGTTCGAAGTTGCATTTATCAGTTGTGCAACCCTCTGCACAACTGATGAAGATAATGTCTTAAATACTAAGATCTCCGGTGATATAAACAATACGATATTACTTTAATGTCATCTAAATTATAATCTTTATATGATCATACTACTTCCTCATGAGGCCTATAAACAAATATTTCAGAGAGGCTTCTGTAGAAAAATGACAGTATTTGGTACATTTGTCCTAATCAATAAATATGCACCGCATAAAATGTGCTAAATAATCCCCACAGGCAAACAGAGACACCAAACTAAACATGTTTTGGTACACAAAACTTTGCTCGTAATTTGCTAATTTGTCCAATGTTGTAGTGTATGTTTTAGTACTGCTTTTATTGCTCTTTAAAAAGGTCATCCGACTACAAGTTTGGGGTAAAATGAAAATGTATGCACTAGGTATGAAGGAAGCTATTCATATTAACGTGGAGGCAGGCTAATCATGTGACATGTCAAACACAGTATTACTTGCTTCGTAGGGCTTATGTGAAACCTGGGGGGACATCTATGGGTCATTAATTCTGCTTCTAAAAAGCCATAGAGGCTCTTGCAGCTCTTACAGCTGACTTTTCAGGGTGCGGTGCTGAAACTTGCCCATCTACGTAAACAAACGCCGACCACAGCAAGCTGCGGTACAATGATACCAGAGGCTGCAAGGCAACTAGATACAATTTAAAAGAATTTATTTTATTTCTTATGACATCCTTTCGTTTGTTTTAATGACAACCTAGCTTACAATATGTGAGGGGTTAAAAAAAAAGGAAGCTAGGGACGGAATCATCGAAACAAGTAGCTCTCTTAGCAGTGCGTTAAACTGCTTCTGAATCTGTTGTTACCGCAGTTATAAGACACAATTTAGTTTGTAAACACATATTTGCCTGCACAACTACAACCTACAGAAATATATTACGGAAAATAACATAAGACTATACATTTAGTTTGGTTTTAAATCGTTTCTACTCACTCGCTGTTTTCTTCCCTTAAGGCGTTTCCTCCTTTACAGGAAAATGGCGTTAATTTGACACGTCAGAGGTTCCTGTAAAACTTCCGCGAGCGCAGACCGGGAGAGATCGCCCCCTGTGGTCGAGGAGAAAAATGCACGCACAGTTTAAGGGGGAGGAAAGATTTCGGCTACAGGTCAAAATTTGAATCTGAATACTTTGTTAATCCTAGAGGGAAACTGGGGAGGCATATTTGCAGAGTTTGAATTCGCTTTTTAAATATAGAAAAATCTATATTTTACATAGAATTAGGAATGGGTGTAATAGCAAAACGAAAGAAAAGGTTCATCAAAAAGATTCAAGCTGAAACAATGCTATGCTAAATAAATACAGCTCTCTGTACACTATTTTAAGTGAGAAATACTGAAAAAATGGTAGCAGCACAAGTTAATTATGTTTGTGGCCATATGCACCATCCACTCATCCATCCATACCTGATTTCTTGTGCCAGCCTGTTGTGCATCTTGGTGGAATCAGCAGTTTACGGAATGATTCGTTGTTTTGAGGTACTATCGATTAAGATGGTAAGCAACATGTGAGCAACCTTATAACCCATTTTGTCAAAAACGATGTTCCATATTTGTTGTTTAAAATAATAAGAATGCCGCAGGTCTTATTTAGCATGGCCAGTGTCATCAAACTACTATCCACACCACAAGAGGGTTATATTATAATTGCTTAATGCTTTTTCAGCAAATGTACTATTTTGCACACCTAGTTCAGGAAGTAGTCAACAGACATGGAAAAATGAACGAACATGGTAAGTGCTTCAACCTTTAAAGAGGATGTATACTCCGATGTGTTTTAACCTGCAGTTCAGTTGTCTCACACTCCAGTTTATCTCTTTGGAGCTCTGACTTATATTTATTATCTTCATTCCAGTCTCCCCTTCCTGAGTCCTGATGCCCACTACACAGGGCAACTACACAAAAACAGTTATTCAAAGGGTTGAATTTGTTATAAGTTGATAAAAGCCCTACAAAGCAGGACCCAAGAATCGAATATTGAAGAAACAATGTGATTGTTCTCTAAAAACACCTAACTTCAGATCTATTTCTTTTTAGTTCTGTATTTATTGTAAATAATTTGATAAAGATTCAACAAATATCATTGCACAGAGCCCTGGGGCTCTACTGGCCCAACCCCTTCAAATTTGCTCTAAACATTGGAGCATGTCAGATCCCAATAATTCAGTGTACGTCACCACATTTTTGGGGTCCCGTCAGTCACTTATCGTCTCAATATTGCAACAACTCGCCACTTTATTCTGGTCCACTCCAAGGTGTAGTGCTGTGAATCCTCTGGAAAAGCTGCCTATGAATGACTCAACATACAGAATGATAAGAGGTTATTTGCCAGCCTAAAATGCCAAACAGATTAGTTCTTGTTGCAATTTTTGTGAAGTTATCCTAATCCACAATGATGTCATTTATTGCTACATCAAGGTTGCAGAAACCACATGACACCTCCAGATTGCAAAATACAGACTACGGGTTCTACTAGGCAGGCAGTCATTAAGTTATGGTTGCAAATCTCTGTAATGAGCTCATCAAAAAGTCTTTGTTAATTTATAAATTATTTCATAGCAGCTACACAAAATCTCTAGCTTTGCAATGGATGCACTCACAATTTCAATGTAATCTAGGCAAGTTAATAATCAGCACAACATTTCCCTAAACCTGAGCTAATTTTATTGTAATAATCTCAAGTGGAAAGCTTTCCTGTGTTATAATGAATTATTAGTGGGTTTATTTTTTGACTGATTCATGAGGCCAAAAAAGATGACCTGAGTGCATCATACAAAAGGCATCATCCTTAATAGTATGGGAGTGTATTAGAGGACATGGTATAGAAATGTGGGACGTTTCTGAAGGCACAGGATCTGTAATGACACTTTGGATGATTTATGATCCACCAATAACATAATATTTGGTGTAAAAAGTATTAAGTTAACCTAAAAAAATCTTTGTTTTGCTTTCAAGCAACTGAAAATTCTTGTATTCTTTTAAAGTATTTTAATTCTGGTTATTCAGGATTATTAATTTGTTTTTTCAGATTTTGACCTTTTTTACACTCATGTATTGTCCAGTCCTTCCACATGATCATGAAAACACATTGTGCAGTCTCTTTAATGGATGAGGAAAGTGGTCAAATAGAGAGCAACAGAGAAAATGTCAGGCCTAAAAATATATTTACAACAGATGAGCGTCTTAAATCAGGTTTTAAAAAATCCAACAAATCCATGAGTCTGCTATAGTAATGCAAAGTTTTCAGCTATTAGCACTTGGAATCACTTTGATAAGATGCTGTTTATGTGTGTGAAATATTCTATGTTGTGTTTGTTATTTTTTCATTGATTAAGCTTAAGAAAGTTGAATAGATTGTGTCTTATGAAAGATGCCTTGATGTAAAAGATTCACTTTAAAACTGGGTCTTTGATAAGTTTATGGACTGAATGGATTTTAGTTGACTTTTTATGCCTGAATGATAGGTCAATTGGCAAGTGGCTTAACAAACAAAGACACATTTCTCTTAAAATGGCTAGATACTGGACTAAAAATAAATAAAAAAGCAGCCAAAGTCCAAAGAAAAACACTAAAACAACTTAGAAAGGCTTTAAATGTTGCTTCTGACCACTTTACAAGATTGCAAGAAAGCCTGGCTCCTTTGAACACAAATATAAACAAGAGATGATTTAGGATCTTTGCACAGCGTTGTATATACATTGGGTATAAAAAGACTAAACAACCCTGTTAAAATGCAAGCTTTTTTGTAATGTCAAATGTGAGACCATGATAAATCATTTCAAAACGTCTTCCACCTTTAATATTCTGTCTTACCCACCTGAAAAATAAACTAGTCTATGTAAAAGGAAAATCCAAATCAAACTGCAATAACATTGTTGAATAAGTGTGCACACCCTTATACTGAAACTTTTTTGAACCCTCTTTAGGTGTAATTCCAGCATTCGGTCTTCTTTGCTGAAAAGATGCTATTACGTATAGAGAATCTGATGAATTGCTAAAACAAGAATATAATACGAGCCTGAGAAAAATCTATTTCATAACAGGAACTGATCACTTCAGCTCCCAACTGCATTCATTGCTGTTCATAACATTTGGCAACACAGCACAGTCCCTACAGTGTATCTGTTTAAATTATTCATCATCACCTTTCTAGGTTTGATTAAATAAAAGCAATCATTTCAATGCTATATTTACTGTTGATCCCTCGAGAACCAGACTCTTGTTCTCGTTTTGGTTATTTAAGATTTTTTTTCAAATTTTGCAACTTGAACACCCTTTCTCTGCACAACCAGGTAATTAAGGAAACAGCTAACCATGTTATTGTTGAGAAAGTTGAATTTTAACCAGGGTCAACTATGGCCGCTAACCCCAGCAGAGGGGGCAGCAAGAGGGGAGAAGGCCAGGGGAAGGCAGCAGGAGGGGAGAAGGCTAAAAGACCACACAGGAAAGGCTCAATGCTGTCTCACTCCTCAACCATATTTTGTGGTTTTGCCCTGCTGAATAGCTGAAATATTGCTTTCAACAACTGTTGTATTTTTAAATGAGTGCAAGGCAATTATTGCAACTATTGTTTACTTTCTTGTACAGTCACATATTTAGCATGATACGCTGTCTTTCGTTTCTTTTTTGTCTTTGGTTTGCATATTTGCATAAATCAGTTTGGCTGACCATCATGGATTAAGTTAAATTCTTATGTATGATATATACATAAATATTGATTCAATGGGGTGTTGAACAACACCATGTGTTGTGTACAGTGTGTTGTGCCCTCAGCCATATCTAAAACCATGGATAAAACATGGACTCTGAACTGTGCACAAACAGATGGGGGTGAGAAACACTAAGCTACTTCTAGCCCAGCCCAGGAAGGAGGTATCACAGCATGGAATCCCGATGTTGTCATGCAGCCACTTTTAAAAACACTTTGACTGCTCCACTTCGTTTTCTACCCATGTGCCTCTCCCAGAGGGGAAGACGGGAGGAAACACGTGAATGTCTGACTTGCTGGCAAGCTGGACAAATTTTTTAAACTTGGATCCAGAGTTGACAATGATCTGACGTTCAAGTATCCGCCGATCAAGAGCAACCAAAGCTAACTATGATCTGCTGTCTGAAAAATCCAGCATTTATGCAAAAAGGGTTTAAGACAAGCGTGTCCTGAAACTTCTCTTTCTGGCCTTCTGCAGAAAGGCATCTGAGCCAGAGAGTTCCTAGAAGAGACTCTGTCTCTAATCACGTCAAGAGACGCAGATTCCTTCCTCCCTGCTGAAGAGGAGACTGCTGGAATCGCAGTATCACACGTCTCCCTACATGCCAGTTCGGGCAGCAGGACTACGCACATAGCTACTACTGAGAGTAGCTGCAACGTTTCTTTGTTCATGCCCACCACGTTGGTCAGACCAGGCCAACTTTGCCACCCATACCCTTTGGACCTCCCATCATTCTTCAGAACAGATCACATAAACGGTGGTGTTTGGGCAGAGAAAATCAGTTTAGAATGAAACAGTCTGAATATAGTTTAATTTATGATGTTTTGTTTTGTTTTGTTTGTGGTGCTAAAAGCTAAACCATTTGAGTGCTAACAGGCCACAGAGCCTGAGGTTACAGGTTAGATCGGCTTGGTTTTGAAGTTTTGAAGTTGATACTAACTTTATTTATGGTGTAGTTTTAAACACAGATGGGCCACAATTTGCCACCAACGTTCATACGCACATTCACATCAGTGGCGGACGCTGATTCACTCATTTCGCTGTCAATCGAAAAGGGATTCAGCCTCAGACAGATCATCCAATCATCATGCAGAAGCTGAGCGTCCGGGCCAGCCGAGGCCAGCCCACTGCCTCATAGACCCCCAGAGACGCTGAGTGTCCGATGGGCGGGACAAACCGCGGCATTTATCCAATGACTCGTCTCATTTTGCTGCAGCCGAGGCTGCCCCATAGACCCCCAGAGACGCTGGGCGTCCGATGGGTGGGACAAAGCCCAGCATTTCTGCTTCGCTATTGAACTCACTGTTTAAAGCACTGTGAAGCTGCGGGAATGAGTGAGAGGAAAGCCGCGTCGTTACCAGTGATAAGAAGCTGATTCTGAACAAAAGTTGAGCGTGTTGTAGCGCATATTTAGTCAATGACATGTATACACAACAGTATATATTTGATCACTTATTTTTTGACATTGCAGTCTTAGAGCAATCGCCACTGATTCATATGTATATTAGTGGTGGTAAATGTACATGTTTGACCTTAAAAGTGTTGGTAAATAAGTTACTTTCCTTAGCACCAGTAAAGTCAAATATTTACATGTGACTGGTCGTCATCTTACGAGAGTCAATAGATGTTCCTCCCTGCCATTTTGGTAGGCCATTACCCCATGTGTTGGCTAGTTAAAACATTAAGATCTATTGTCCAAAATATTACTGATTTCTGATCCAGCAAATAATGAATTAATTAATGAATTAATTAATGAATGAATTAATGAATTAATTCATTCATTCATCTTCAATACCACTTATTCCATAGTGGTTCACGGGGGAGCTGGTGCCTATCTCCAGCAGTATATGGGTGAGAGGCAGGGTACACCCTGGACAGGTCGCCAATCCATCGCAGGGCAACACAGAGACATACAGGACAAACAACCATGCATAAACTCATTCTCACCTAAGGGCAATTTAGAGAGACCAATTAACCCAACAGTCATGTCAGCAAATACTATTTTCCTTACTATTATTTCATTAAGATAAGGATGGCAAATTAAACAATGTTAAGAATTAATGATTCAAAAAGGTTGATTTCTAATTCAGCAAATCATTATTTGAAATATTATTTTATTAAAATAATGTTTTATCCACCCTTCTAATTTTGTATTGTGATTGGTTGTTTGAAGACATGCCAATTATTGTTCTTAATTAGTTCTAAGACTAATTTCAGAACAAATTGGTTTTAGTACTAAGTTCTAAAACCAATTTTTTTTTCATTTCCAGATTCCTCAAGATAAACCTTGGTTCTCAAACACACATAGCACTGAATGGTAATATTGCATCATTTCATTGGTTATGGTTTTCAACCATTTTCATCAGGTTTTTTGTTCATTATTTGTACAGGGGTTGGAAAATGAAACTGAAACACCTGGTTTTAGACCACAATAATTTATTAGTATGGTGTAGGGCCTCCTTTTGCGGCCAATACAGCGTCAATTCGTCTTGGGAATGACATATACAAGTCCTGCACAGTGGTCAGAGGGATTTTAAGCCATTCTTCTTGCAGGATAGTGGCCAGGTCACTACGTGATACTGGTGGAGGAAAACGTTTCCTGACTCGCTCCTCCAAAACACCCCAAAGTGGCTCAATAATATTTAGATCTGGTGACTGTGCAGGCCATGGGAGATGTTCAACTTCACTTTCATGTTCATCAAACCAATCTTTCACCAGTCTTGCTGTGTGTATTGGTGCATTGTCATCCTGATGCACAGCACCGCCTTCAGGATACAATGTTTGAACCATTGGATGCACATGGTCCTCAAGAATGGTTTGGTAGTCCTTGGCAGTGACGCGCCCATCTAGCACAAGTATTGGGCCAAGGGAATGCCATGATATGGCAGCCCAAACCATCACTGATCCACCCCCATGCTTCACTCTGGGCATGCAACAGTCTGGGTGGTACGCTTCTTTGGGGCTTCTCCACACTGTAACTCTCCTGGATGTGGGGAAAACAGTAAAGGTGGACTCATCAGAGAACAATACATGTTTCACATTGTCCATAGCCCAAGATTTGCGCTCCTTGCACCATTGAAACTGACGTTTGGCATTGGCATGAGTGACCAAAGGTTTGGCTATAGCAGCCCGGCCATGTATATTGACCCTGTGGTATGCTGACATTACCCTGGATACTGTGGCTCTTGATACATCACAAAGACTTGCTGTCTTGGTCACAGATGCGCCAGCAAGACGTGCACCAACAATTTGTCCTCTTTTGAATTCTGGAATGTCACCCATAATGTTGTGTGCATTTCAATATTTTGAGCAAATCTGTGCTCTTACCCTGCTAATTGAACCTTCTCACTCTGCTCTTACTGGTGCAATATGCAATCAATGAAGACTGGCTACCAGGCTGGTCCAATTTAGCCATGAAACCTCCCACACTAAAATGACAGGTGTTTCAATTTCATTGTCCAACCCCTGTATAGAGTCCATTAGTTTTCTTTCTTCATTTTGCTTGGTAGTATTAGTTGAATTGTTCTAGCCTAGTTAAGAGCTGAAATATGTTTAACTTGGAGTTGAATTGTTTCGGTTAATAAATTCTTATATTTTAAAGAGAAGTGTTCTGAATTTATTTTATATGTGTGTAGAGTTTGCTGTTCAATAATGCCAGTCCTCGAATCACTCTTTCATCTATTGTCCTAATACTAACGGCATATTGGGCTGGTATTTCCAGGACAATAGTTGACAGACCGGATGGTTATTTAATTAAATCTTAAACAATATAAGCATTCCGATTTCAAAACAAGAGTAAGTTGTGGAAGACAAAAGAGCTTTGATGGTAACATTATTTTCTAATTTACAGCCTTTGATTTGGTGCTACAATAAAGGGCTTTATCAGTTATTTAAGTGATCTGAACTGCATTTGATCATAGTTCAAAATATAAAATATTAAAAATAGTCTCATTTAAACTATATTGATTTACATGGAAGAGAGATTATTTTAATCAGAAGTCAATAATAAATGTATTTGAATTGCCATACAAAATGAGATTTTAAGTATATTCTCACCTAAGCCATAGTATGCTTTACATTTTTATAGGTTTTGCCAGACAGGGACATTTTTACTGAAAGCAAGAAGGAGGACCTAAATTATTTAAAAAACAATGTCAGATTCATGGTATGTGTTTGTATTTGTGAAAACAAAAAAAAACAGCATTTGCAATCCTTGCATTACGATCACTTTAGACAGAGAGAAGCGTAAAAAGGAGGTTCTTGCCCAGAGTACCATTCATGCAGCTGTTGCCAGTGGCTGAATTTAAACATTTTAAGTCAAACATGTTTAAACTAAAAGAGACGTCGACTGATGTTAAACCCATAAAAATAATCAAAACACAGAAAAAAAAATAACGAAACACAATAAACACCTAACAATGTCAGGGTTTGAAGGTGTTGCAAGGTAATCAGGATATAATGAAAGGCTGTTCCAGAGTTTAGGTAAAGTTGCAGCACAAACTTTAGGTGTTTCCCAGTACATCCAGGAGCATCAGCTCAGCTGACTTTAGTTACCATTTTGGAATATGCAATGCTGAAACTCCAGAAGGTGCTAACCCAGCTAACGACTTTATGACAAACAGTGCAATGTAGACAATGCAGATTGGGAATCTTACCAATGCGTGCCTTCAAGGAACCATGCTGCAGCTTTTGGGTGACTCATACAAGAAACAGGAGAGACAAATTGAAGCAAAGATAAAGACTATTACATTAAAGTCGGATAAAAATAAAGTCACAGATTATATTATCAAAAATCAATCACAAACTTAACTTTAGCTCGAAGCTGAAATAACCACCATGTCAATGTTAAATTAAGGGTACAGTTATAAAAGACCCCCATATTTCTGTGCAACAGCTTCTCTTTCCTTTCCCAAATGGAAAACGTATCTACAAGCATGCCTTAATTTTCCGCACCCAAATGTTTGGCCCATCAATTTTTTTTCCTCTAAGGTGAACAAAAAAGGTCAACCTTTACCTGATATTTCCACTCTCTCTATTTGTTTGTTTGTTACAAGTATGACTGGATTGTTGTGCTGGGATATTCCCCATGATGTACAGCGCAAAGCCTTTCAATTGTAAAGACCATACTTTCAACTGCTTCCTGAAAGTTTACTTGCCCACAGATGCATCCAGCAGTGTTTCAGTTAGGGGTTGGACTACTTTTGGTTCACTACTTATTTTGAGTCCTGCAATGTTTTTTTGTTCATGTCAAAGAGATATAATTGTGGAACTTTCCTCTGGTTTAAATAACAAAGCTCCCCCTCTCTCTCTTTCTTTCTCTCTCTGCACTGTGAACAACGTCATTTATAAGACTACTTTCCAAGCAAAATTTGTAAGAAATGTCCGGGGTGTACCCTGCTTCTTGCAGATAGACTCCAGCCCTGAGTAAGGGCACGAATTAGGTAAGTATAAAAAAGGATGGATGGATTAGGAAACAGCGTGTCAGGCTGAAAAAACTTTCTTTCAGATTATAAATTATAGTAGATGGAAAACAAATGGTAGTTTAGCACAATTTATTTTTTTCTATAGTTTAAACTCATTTTATTCAAATGACTGATTAAGGTATCTTTGTTTCTCAATTTTAACCAGTAAAACTTTTAAAATTAAATATTTGTTTATGTGTTTCTTTTGCAGAATATGAAATTAACACTGGTCATATCAAATTCTACTATAGGCTGGTTTCACATCTATATAGTGATGGTCTGTTCCATTGGCGTCAGATATGCAAACAAATCACCAGCAAATAAATAATATAAAAACAAGAACATAAAGTACAGCTGCAGGAGTTAGTTGCAACAGCATAGATCCTTCTCTAATTTATTTTTGTATTTCTCACGTCTTATTTTCTATGTGGTTTATCTTTAGCTGCTGACCATTGCCAATCCACATATTGTGAATTCTCAAGCAAAACAACAAAACAAAAACAAATGCCGAAAATGAAGATGACTTCAAGTTGAAATCAATTGCTTTAGAACCTTTCCTTTCAATATGATATTCTTATCTTCTATCTTCTTGGCTGAGCATACTGAATCCAAATGAGATATAAAAGGTCAAAATTTAAATAAACAAAACACTGAGTTAACTGGGTTGACAACATTATAGTATATGCACATACCATGAAAAAGGCGAAGGTACACTATATATCCTTAAGGTCATGCTTAATCCACCGTATTCCACGTCAAAGCCAACGGTAATATCCAACTGAGGGGTTGCTCTTCGTCGACCTTGTTTTCGGCTTCATATCTCGCCGGATACTGACAGTTGTGATGTGTGGACAGACGACTGGAAATAGGACAGTAGGGGGGTGTATATATCACACACACCCCTCTGAAAGAACACACACACAAACAAATTTTGATGGTACCGCTGGTGATGGTACACGCCTAACAACTTTTTTTTCCAAACACATACACAAATGCAACCACGGTGACAGACATGTACACCCTGTTCTTTCTTTTTTTGGTTTATTTTTTTAAACATTCTCTTTATTCCGGTTAATGTCGCTCCCAGAACTCTTATGCCCACCTGGGGGGCACAGCATTATGGGGGACGGCTACAGTAAAAGTCTTGGAAGTTCTTCCAAAAAAAGTGTCACTTTTCTGGAAGAAAAGTCATCCTTCATGTGCATTTTAACACATGGGGAAATCACCTACGTCATCAGCTGCAAGGTATTTTTAATATTCCTCAGTTGCATATTGCAAAATCATTGTATATTTATGCTTAATGAGACTTAAAGCAAGTTTGTGAATGGAAGAGGGCTGCCAAGGGGCAAAACAGGCTTTGCAGGAGGAAGTGGATAAGGTCTCAGTAGGGGCCTGACTCCCCTCTGAGACAAGGCCTAGCAAGGATAAAAACACTCAGTCAGGGGCTTGGGAACGCTGGTGTGTGTGCGTCTGTGTCAAACAGTTCCATAGAAAAAGAGTGTGTGCCTGTGCATACGTTTTTTATGCATCTGAAATATATTCTCTGGTAGTTTCATAACTGATTAAATTGTGTTGAACAACCACTTTCTGATTTGGGGTTTGAATTTTATGGCTTAAGCAATCGTAATAATCGTGATAATGGAAGCGTATTATGAAATGGCCCCTTGGGCAACCAATAGACAGCTGTGTGAGTCATACAAAGGAGCGGGTTTGGGCTAAACAAGGCTGGAACTCGGATGGACAAGCATGGGATACCTCCCTCTGCGTCTCATGTACTGGATTATCGGGCGGGCCAAATCCCAAAGGTGGTGTGAAGCAGGAAACAAACCGAACATTATTACAACGACCTGTATCGCTGCCATGAGAGGGTCCATGCTGGCTTCTTCCATTGGCAACAAGTGCCACTGGGCACCCTACCCCACGCCTCTCACAGTAGGGGGCGCTATAGAGAATGACGGCCGGGGCAAAAGGATAAATGTGCACCAGTGTCGCCTGCCAGTCACCTTTGTATGGTGATTGTTGGCGCCCTGAAAAGGTCGTTAAGGGGATTTACATAAAATTTTGCACTCCGCCCTGGGTACGTTCAGAAATGTTTGCTTTTGTGTTACGACATGAAGGTTGCCTGGTATTTTGACAACACAGAATAAAGGAATTAGTTTTGTAAGCGTCATCATACCATTTGACCTGTGATCATAACACAGAAATAAAAGGCTGACATTGGAAACTATCAAATCCAACAAAAAACATACATAGAGATAAAATCTTTCTTCATCCCCTATTTTGACAAATTGTCATTTTCTTTACAGGGTTTTAATTTCAGTTTGGCCTCCAAGTTTGTGTTATAGTGTGATAGAAAAATTACTTTTTATTTGCAATTCATTTATTTGGCCAATCACAACTTGCACTTTATATATGCAAGCCATTTGTGTCGATGGGTAGATGTCCTGGGACATCCGTGACAGATGGTTGAGACAAGCTCCTAAAAGACGTATTTCCTCAGAATGAGCAAGGGGGGGCTTCTGGTGAGTGAAGGACAGTGTATTAGGACTGGGAATTGCTGGCTTGGAGGATATGCGTATACTGGCAAGGTGTAAGGGTACGCATTGAACAAATCGTCCATGCCAGAGAACTGGATTTCCTGAAGGATGACTTGGTTATTCGTGAGGTTACCAGAGTCCAGTTCTTCAGGTTCCCACCATCCTCTCATGACCTTCACTGAACCGGATATTTCATCACAGTCAATACAGCAAGAAGACAATTTTAACTGGTGTAAAATCAGAGGCCACATATGCTGCTCTTTCTTTGAATCTCGCCTTAGGCATCCTCCAAGACCCTGATGATTAGCCATTTCAAGATGAAACAATAGAGAGGATAAAGACATTTCTTTGAAAGACTTTCTTCTTTTTTTTAGATGGTTTTATTGAAGTTGATTCATGTTTGCTATGTATACAAGTTTTTACAAGTTGTCCCTCCCATGTTCTCTGTTTTAATCCAACTGTATCCCAATTGAGGAGGCTTCAAAGATAGTGTGAACCTGTTGCACTTCGGAGTACATGAGTGAACTAAAATATGTTGCATCATTAAAAAAAAGTCACGTCCACCTCAGGATTTCTGAGTTTTTGTTTATTTTTTGGAACTGAACTCTTTATATGGAACTTTAAATTTATTTCTGCTACACTGGGACATATAGCACATTGACAGGTTGATTATAAATATGTGGTTGAGATTTTCTGCAGGGGCAGGCCCAAAATGCTCCCTCGTTTTAATTAAGTACTGCTTTTATTACAACCAGCAACCGTTCTCCGTCGGGCGCTGGTCCTTGTGTCCCTTTTCAAATTGTATTCTTGTAATTTGCAAAAAATCAATTCTGGTCAACAACAACAAATTTAAAGCAGTAGTAGTTGACATGTAAGGCCTAAAAAGCTTAAACCAGTGAACTAATGTGCACTTTAGGCTCCACTAGTTAATATGGTTACCATTCAACCAGTAAGCAGTCATTAGTGCATATTTTAGTTATACTAGCTAACTAGTTAACGTTTTTTAATGACAGTAGTTTACTAGTAAGGCAAAAAAGTTTCAAATAATCAGCTAATGTGGATATCAGTCTCTAAGATTATGTCATACTATTCAATCAATGTCAACATTATCGGAAACTATTAGGCAGAATTTGTTCCAAAAAATTAACTTTAATGCCAGCTCAACCTAGTACGGCACAGTTTTCATTTAGTTTGAGCTAGTTGATGTCTAGTGCCTTTGTAAACCTAGTGCAGCCAGTTAGCTGACCAGTACAAATCCTCCTTGTACTCAATGTACAAACACTAGTTTGGGATGAAAATGTTGGGCACGAAAAGCAGCTAATTTTCCACTGGACGCTTTGAATGAACAATGTATCTACAGTATTTGTATTCACCTCATAGACGTTTCATACCTGCCTTGTGGATGTCCCAGCATTGTCGTCATGTCTGTGTGTCTGTAATTTAAAAGTCGTAAAATTAAAGCTTTGTATGAATTTAATCATTAATAATTATTTCAAAAACTCACCATAATGAACATGTATAAGACAAGGTTAAAAGGTCGGGATGAAACGGTAGACATGGTTGGTTTATAGGCACAAAGTATTAGTAGGAAGCGACAAAATGTGATGTGATTTTACTTCTTCACCATTTAGTATTTTTGCAGGTTTGAAGTTTTTTGTTCCCAAAAAAACTAGGGTACGAAAAGGAAATATCTACCACGGGACATTTCCTACCAATCATTCCCCAAACCATACCCACCTTGAGGTCATACATTATCGGAAAACAGATGATTTGAAGTACTTTTCCCCAATCTTTTTATAGTTTATTGTTGTGAAATATGGTTAAATGACTCCAGTTAAAAATATCTATCAGATGAGAGAGATAACTGGCAGGACCAGAATCTGGATTTTAAAACCAAGATCTTCTAAACAAACAAAAATAAGAAATATGTGAAATATATGGGGATTATTTATTGCCATAATTTAAATTGCAAAAATAAATCACCAGTAAGAAAAAAATAACTGATACACACTGATTAAGTATACGGAACTGATATTGTTTGTTTACTGGTACGAAATGCAAACTGAATGAACAAATAATTCATATAAAAAGTGCTTTTAACAGACATAGTCACAAGGAGCTGAACAAGAAAAAAATTTAACTATAAAAATCGAGACAGCAAAAATAAAAAAAATGTGCATAAAAGCTAAGTAGAGATAAAAGAGGTGAAATAAAGAAGAAATATCATGCATATGAAGTGAAAGGAGAATGAAAATGAAAGTAGGAAGTGACAAAAGGATGTGGGTATGAAATGGGGTCTATGAACTGACAAAGGGGCCGTCACTCGGAGCATGACCGTCACCTAAGTCCATCAAAGATAACCTTAAACTTGCTGAATAATCGATGCATTTTAAACACTGCTGTTTAAAATGTTTAGCTTAAAGCCTCTGGAAGATGATAAGTGAGCTTAATTTATTAATTTATCTTATAAAAATAAAGGTGTACTTAATTGGCATGCAGGGCCTCTAATGAATGCATCATTTGTCAAGTCATTGTTTTGATCGAGTGCCTCAGTTTGTGTGTGTATGTGTGTGTTTGGTTGTGTGTCTCACTCAACGGCGCACCTGTCTGCCTTGAGGCAGGGAAGATATGTCACTCGTGCTGTAATGCATTAGAGGGCCTGACACTGTGCTACACTGAAGGCCTCTGACAAGCTATATGACACTCTTGAGGGGGTCAGAGGTGTAAACCTGCTTAGAGTGACAGTGAGATGGACAAACACAGGCAAAGACCAATAAGGTCGCTGATCGAGTCATTTGCAAGTTTTTGCTTCAGGGTATTTTGTTACTGCTCTGAGTCCGGATGCTGTCACATTCCTAAGGATATAAACATTTTCAGTTTGAGTTCTTTGTAATTGGTAAAATCAGCTAAAACAAGTGGTTCATTTGAATAGCTTTTAGCCTTCCTCTGAACTGACATTTGTCTACTACAGGTCAGGGAACTCATATTGATATTTTCAAATACCTCATTTGAGAAACTCTGAACTTTAAATTTATTTCACTGAGCTACTATGCTATATTGACAGATAATAATCATTGTGTTTTCTTAGCCAAACAACATCTTAGTTACTAATCTAGAGTTACGTTGGGTGCTGTTGGGACCTTGAAAGGCACAAGAATGTACCATATTTGATGCTATTGCACAAATTATCTGTAATCTGTAGCAAAATTAACTTGTGGCGAACTTGGTTGCAGTGGACAAATTAGAGTAGTAACAGAGGTTTTTTGGCTGGGAAAACAGCAACAAACTTAACATTGGTCTCTTCAGAAAGTGTTGATGGTTAAAATTCGCTAATATAGCATTGAAGATTTAGAGCTAGAGTTGTTTTAAATTGCTAAAATCATCTGGAATGCGACATTCGTCTGCCAGCTGAATTCAGGCTATTTTATCTAAAAATGGAAATATTCAGAAAATCTTTGACATTTTGCATTAATTTATACATAAAGACAGGATGACTGACATATAAGCTCTGAAAAGACACAAAATACCAAACACTTTAGCTGATTCTGCACAACATGGAAATAATGGCACAATGCATTCTAAGGTCCTAAATCCTTGTTAAGACCCTGCATCTTTCCAACCAAACTGGATCACATCAAGAATCTCCTGTCCCTTTATCCTGGTTAGATCCTCTAATCCCTCTGCCATTTTTCATTCTTTTTTCCCCCTTCATTTCAAATGGCAACTGTTTGGTTGTCCGGCACTGGAACGTCGAGAATTCGTCCTTGCAGTGAACAAAAGGAGAGGGACTATACAGAGAAAAATGAAAAACAGCTTGAAAGACCCGAGGATGCTATGGATCTAAGTCCCACAATGAGATGTTTTCTTCAACTGCAGTTTGTGTTGACATGGAGGCCAATTATTTCCACAAAGTAATAAATTGAGAGACTAATGCATAGGGATTTAAATCACAGGGTATCTGAATCCTCAATCCCACTCCTTTTATGGTATTCATCTTCAGAGCCGTTTAACAGCTTTTGAAACATTTTTAAGTGTTGTTTTTGATAGAAAACAGATGTAATGAAGAAAAATCCTAGAAAACGGAGATATATGAAACGTCCTGTAAGTTCGAGACCTTCCAATTAGGGACTAATGTCATCTATATTAACCCCTCGCCCCCTCCCTCACTCGGCTTTATTGGGGGAAGGACAAGGGGGTTAGGGTTGCCTCAATAAAAACAGCACTAAAAAGCAATTACAGTGCGGAGAAGAATGGGACTTGTCAGTAATTTGCTGTCTAAAACCAAGGAGATTGCAGGTCTGGGGCCGACAGGAATTCTGAGCCTGCAGTGCAGTGTGGGAAAAGCAGTGGGAAGGCATGCACCACCCTTTGTGAGGTAATTACTGGAACTACCAAAGGCCAGCGCCAGTCCCTGCTAATGATAACCCCTCTTCTCTCCCCTAGCAGTCACCTTGTAATTGATATACGCAGTCTCAATTACCAAGGAGATGCCCACGATGATGCGAACACCTTTTGTCACTATGCTGAGTTGGTAAATCAAAGAATTAGAACAAAATGTCTGCAATGAACACAGGAATTTTTTAAACGGTTGGTGTTAAAATGCATAAAAGCATTGAAGAAATTCCTATTAATTTAGATTATGTTCCTGGGGATTTTGGAAATAGACTATTGGTCAATGTATTTCTGAAGTTCTTACACAAGGTTCATTCTCTCAGCCACACCTTAACACCTTTTGTGACAACACAGCATGGACAGAAGCATCTTAAGCTGTTTGTGTGTTTACGTCTGTCAGCTGTGTTTCAAAAGACTTCTTACAATAAATGTGGCTTACTTATTGTTGTTATTATGAATCATTGAATTAGTAAAGCATACTTCCTGTCACATTCTGTTTTCCTTCAAAGAAATGTAGTTATGAACTTAAATGAAAATAAAAATAATAAACATAAAGTAAAAAAAGATATAAAAAGTTTGAATCTTATATTTCATTAATCGCTTCAAATACAATTTTATTTTTGATATTAAAAAAATAATTCAAACCCATAGAAATAAAAAACATCATAACGTTTAAATTGCATTTATTATTGATTACATGTTTTAAGAAAGTTTGCACAATGGCAAGTGGGAAAGTACAACTTTTACAGTTAACTGATGAGAAAAAGACTTAAGTTACAGAAACAGAGCTGTTCTCCCTGAGTTTGAGTTCATTTGAGGAACACTGAGGCTGTAATGAAGATAAAACTCAACAATATCGCTTAAGGAGCTGTGAAAAGAAGTGAAAAAAATTAATTACAGTGCAGTCTAATGCAAGAAAAAGTATGGTGTAAACAAAGACCTGCTCCCTTATTATCTGTGACAGTGGTTTACAGAAACAGTGATGAAACAGTGAAAACTTTCTCACTGATCTTCTGCAGAGAACATCTACGGAGAGAAAACAGCTCCCATCTTGGAGATTGTTAAAAATCTGAATATAAGAACATCTCACCTGTTTAACACAAATCCTTACTATTGTATTTGCACATATATATGTATGTGTAATCACATTAATGCTATTTTACTGTGTTTTGTTTGGCATTATAATATCAAATTTGTATTTGTAGCTAACTCGGCTAGGGTAGCTTTTCCCTTTTAAACTTGTGCTTTGTGATTTCTGAGAATTTAAGAAAGTTGTCTTCCTGCTACACTTTTATGGGCTGAATAACACATATGTTCAAAAACATTGTTTAGAAAAGTAATGGCTGTTTTGTGGGCTGATGAATCGAACTGCTGAATTTAATGTTCAAATCCCAACATATGTCCAGAAATAAAGATGCACTGGTCCACTTGGCATGGGTAACTTCATTTTCCTAATGCACTGTCTAAAAAAATACAGCAAACAAGGCCTCAGATATTTGACCAGCTGGAATCATGGAGCTGTACTTTAAAAATAAAAATACTCTAGCTACAAAACTTCAGCTATTTGTTATGAAAGGGATAAAAGCCCCAAAAGGTTTCTGTTCAAAGGGGTATTTTAAGATTCTTAAAGTGAGGATCTTGTAAAATGAAATAAACAGATAATATCTTCCCTGCAGTAAAATTCTCTTGGCATCTTTATTGGTATAAAGCTCAATACATACTCCACAAGAACAGTGATAACAGTGACAATGAGGGAGACTGTTGTGGCTCACAACATGTAGCTTAGTGCCATGCTCAGCTGACTGTTTCCTGATGCAAGCACAGAGAAATTTGTTCTTTTACACGAGGTAGAAAGAACAAGAACAAAGTTCTTTTCAGCCAGGACATGTCATACTTCACAAGAGCTCCATCCCACTGTTGTAACTGCCTGTTATAGTTATCGGACACCACAGAAAAAAGCTTCTGTCTGGGTGATATGTCAAGAACCAGCTGCAAAACTCTTAAACCAAGAGAGACAGACCTTTTTTCTGTTCTTGCAGAGCAAGTAGACCTGAAATCACAGACCACGGTGGACTTCTGCCAGGTTAAAACAACTATAATCTTGAACCTTTACATTAGCTTTTAGACTCTTGGACCAATTAACCTGGATTTATACTAAATGAAGAGGCCAAGAGAAATATCTACTGGATGGCAGATATTAATTGCTCATAACTATTTAACACAACCTAATTGTGAAACTCTTGTACTTGTACTTTATTTAGTATAAAGGCCAACACATACTCCACAAGAAAGTTTATCCACAAAGGTGGTTTCATCCTGCAATGATGTTTAACATATGAAAATGGTTCGAATCATAATCAGGGCCCTCAAGAGGTTGAGGCCAGCATTGTCACTACAGGCAGTTAAACTACAACTGTGAAGTAACTAAGAAAAACAGGATTAACATTGGCGCAAATGAAGATTAAACTGTGACCCTTACACCTCCACAAGCAAGAAAAGTAACTGACACTGGAGAGGCATGCATTCTTATCCTTCCTGCTGAACTGCTTGGAGCTACAGAGAGGTGAAAGGGTGACTAATGAGTGATCATGTCTGCCTCATCCTCCCCTCTCCAACACCAAACCGCATAAATCTGGAGGATGACCCTTTGAGAACCTTCCAGACGAAGCCCCCCTGCTGCTATCACCACCACTACGGGGCTGGATCTTACACCAAGCATACCTGAACACGTGGGGTTCCTCTGAACTTTAAAACGAAAAGTAAGAGCATTCAACATCGCGCTGACACACACCTGTAGAGGGCGGAGCGCATTAGTATGCCTCCCATATCACCCTCCCCCTTTGTTATCTCCCCAGCTTGACTAATGCTCTCTTGTAAGTGCAGACGTGGTAAAATTCCTTTGTTGCTCCCAACAATACAAACAGACACTTCAAAAGGGGAAAGGCTTTACAGGTGTCACATCTTTACTCATGATAGGTGCTCTTTTTAGAAGTCTTGTAGATAACCCATCGTCCGTTTTCACAACAGGTGACACGCTCAAGACAATCCAAACTTTAGGCTGTAAAACAGAAAAGGCCCCTGCTTTCTTTGCTGCAGATTTTACAGCTTTTAAAAGTCAATGCAACATTAACATTGCAACAAAACAGAGAACTACAGTGTCTTGCAAATATAGTCATATCTCCTGAATTATTTTATATTTTGTCACGTTACAACTGCAAGCTTTACTATATTTTAATGAGATTTTATGTGATTGACCTACACAAAGTAATAATTATACCGTGGGAGGAAAATAATTCATGGTTTTTAAGGAGTTGCTATCAACATGCAGCTGTCTGAACAGAATTTCATTTAGTGGTACTTAAGATTCACATTGTGAATCTTAGCTTTAGCAGCTCAAGTGTTGGATGAGGTGTGAGGGATGTTAAGATCTATTGATTTAGAACCCAGAAGTGAGAAACATTATCACTTACAAATCACACAGAGCTCACTATAATCCAACCAGCTCATGTAATGGGTGGTATAACAAGAGTTACAAGTTAAACTGGTGCAATATTTCCAAATGTTTTGGATTCATCAATCATCTCAGCTCTGGTTCTATTCTACATCTGGTGTTTTCCAAGAGTTAAAGGGGGCGCTTTGAAATGGAGGGGGATGTTCTGACGTTAGACAGAAGAACGCATTGACATCAAAAGATTGGCTTCAAAGTCAGTTACATAATGAAGTGCCCACACACTGCTTCCCTCTCTGTAGATCAGTTAAGTCTCGCCATTTCTTGAGTGTATGACCTACAATAAGGAGCTTTGAGAATCACAGTCTTTAACAGTTCAGTCTAGATAAGATTTTTTTTACTTGAGGTGTAGCTAGTTAAAGTTTCACTGATATAAAATTTTTAAATTTAATTCTGTTTTTAAATTTGTTTTAAAAAAAGTCAAGGCAACCATGTCACATTAATCATCATCTTTCATGTTAATACCAGGGATTGTGTTGCAGGAGCTTCAAAAGGATTTTGAGAAAAGCAGAAGCAGGTTGTAACCAATGTGTGACTTCTAATTATTTGCATTGTCTCTTGTGAGCAAGGGCCTCTTTGCATCACTCTGCTGTATAGAAATCCCTTGCCATTCCCATGACAACATAGTTGTATTGAAAAGCACGCAGAGGTCTGACAAACTTAAGGGTTAAACACAGGACATAAAATAAAGAAACTAATTGTAATTAAGGCTATTGTCCCCCATTTATATGGTTATTGGGCTGTGCCACTTGCAGCCTGATGGCGTCAAAGTTCTCACAGTCAGGATGCCACCTCTCCTAGTGGAGACGCTGTAGCCTCCTCTGGCAACTATCTGCTAACAAGGTTCATCTCACTTGGGTGACAAAGCTGCAGCGGGCGGGTCTGGCCGAAAGGGAAGGGTCCATTTCCTTCAGCAAAATGTTGTGTTGCTGCAGGGCTGGAGTTTCTGTCCGTCCTGTGATCTGTTTCATGTTTTGTACTTGTTTGCACCCATTCACGTGGTGTGAAAAATGTCAAAGGTCACAGTGTGGAATGAGCTGTTGTCACCCTCCCAGTCACTGAAGCAAACCTGAACCTGGCAGTGTCCCAGTAATTTATACACAGCAGTGGTGTTCATATTTTTGTTACTTGACTCTGGTATTATAAAGGGTTTAAATGTTTCAGGATTTTTATGAATGTGCTGGATTACCAAAGAAAGAATAGATTGTGGCAGAAGACTTTAAACATTTTGATGTGGGGGGTGGACAGACTAATGAGTCCACATGAACGAGAGCGGAAGGGTATCGCTTTTTGTGGTGCTTCCACTCTGGAGGGGGTGTGTATCAATCTTTCAGTGTAATAATGGGGTTAGATAGCAATGAGACCTGGCCTCTGGTGGTGACATTGTTGCAGGACTCAATCAGGGTTCCAACGGCTGAGCTGGAGCACTGGTGGGCTCTATTCAAAGTTAGGCCCTAATCTATTTAGAGATCAGGTCTTTCTTTTCAACAAATCTCTATCTTTTTATAAACTCTTATAGCTTAGACCCCCTTTTTCCATTTTGTGTCATTTCTTATAAAACACAATCTCTCAATAGAGTAAAAATATTAGTCCAGCCTTGTTTTGTTCTTTCTTTTTACTCATAAAAAAACACAAATACATGTTTGTGCATTATGCCATACAAAAATCAGTTTGTATGTCTGGCAGCTTGCTCATATAGAAGTATCTACACTCACCGGCCAGTTTATTAGGTACACCTTGCTAGTCCTGGGTTGGACCACCTTTTGTCTTTAGAACTGCCTTAGTCTTTCATGGCATAGATTCAACAAGGTACTGGAAACATTCCTCAGAGAGTTTGGTCCATATTGACATGATAGCATCACACAGATGCTGCAGATTTGTCTGCTGCACATCGATGATGCGAATCTCCCGTTCCACCACATCCCAAAGGTGCTCTATTGGATTGAGATCTGGTCAATGTGGAGGGCATTTGAGTACAGTGAACTCATTGTCATGTTCAAGAAACCAGTCTGAGATGATTCGTGCTTTATGACATGGCGCCTTTTCCTGCAGGAAGTAACCATCAGAAGATGGGTACACTGTGGTCATAAAGGGATGGACATGGTCAGCAACAATACTCAGGTAGGCTGTGGTGTTGACACAATGCTCAATTGGTACTAAGGGACTCAAAGTGTGCCAAGAAAATGTCCCACATGCCATTACACCACCACCATCAGCCTGAACCATTGATACAAAGGCAGGATGGATCCATGCTTTCATGTTGTTGACGCCAAATTCTGACCCTACCATACGAATGTCGCAGCAGAAATCGAGACTCATCAGACCAGGCAACGTTTTTCCAATCTTCCAAAGTCCAATTATGGTGAGCCTGTGCGAATTGTAGCCTCAGTTTCCTGTTCTTAGTTGACAGGAGTGACTCCTGGTGTAGTCTTCTGCTGCAATAGCCCATCCGCCTCAAGGTTCGACGTATTGTGCGTTCAGAGATGCTCTTCTGCATGCCTTGGTTGTAACGAGTGGTTATTTGAGTTACTGATGCCTTTCTATCAGCTCAAACCAGTCTGGCCATTCTCCTCTGACCTCTGGCATCAACAAGGCATTTGCGCCCACAGAACTGCCGCTCACTGGATATTTTTTTCTTTTTCAGATCATTCTCTGTAAACCCTAGAGATGGTAGTGCGTGAAAATCCCAGTAGATTAGCAGTTTCTTAAATACTCAGACCAGCCCGTCTGGCACCAACAACCATGCCACGTTCAAAGTCACTTAAATCACCTTTCTTCTCCATTCTGATGCTCGGTTTGAACTGCAGCAGATCATCTTGACCATGTCAACATGCCTTAATGCATTGAGTTGCTGCCATGTGATTGGCTGATGAAAAATTTGGGTTAACAAGCAGGTGGACAGGTGTACCTAGTAAAGTGGCCGGTGAGTGTATGTTTGATAAAAACTGGTCTTCTTAATTTTTGTCCAAACCTTTTCTTTGAAACTGAAATCTAGACGAAGACTAACTGTTAACTCTTTTACTATGAAAATAACTACAATGACCTTGATTTACATTTTTCTACCTTTTGTTTGAAATCATAAGGAGATAAAATTCAGTCAGTCAGTCAGTCATTTTCTACTGCTAAGCTGGTGCCTATATCCAGCAGTCTATGGGCAGGAGGCAGGGTACATCCTGGACAGGGAGATAAAATTCAATCAAATAAAATTTTTGTTGTTTGTAAATGAGCCTCAATCTTCTTGAGTGGTATTAAGTTAATGAAAGTAAGACATTTATTTTAATTAAATCGGCTGTGCAAAACGCCCACACACCTTGCTGGGTGTGTTGCTGACATAAAATCACAAACAGTACTTAAGCAGCAGGTATCAAGAGTTGAGTTCAGTTGGGGTCTCCAGTACTGGTAATTTAAAAAATCCTTGATTGGGACCATGAACTAAAACCTGAGATCAGATTAGTATTTGGTCTAAGTGAAAACTCTAGCCCCTGTTCAAAAGACACTTGAACCTAACATCTAGACTTGTTCTGCATTTTCCGTGTGCAGAGGTGGTTCTGGCATGAATGACACCTCGGGCGAGCTTATCTTTGTGAAGACATAATTTCTTATAATTTCCTGGTTGAGCATAGCTAAAGGTAGTGCTCAGACCCAGGATAGCTTGGACTTCATTCAATCTGAGCTTAATGTGATTGACACCAAACATGGCCTGAACTTTCTCTGTTCTTTGCAGTATGTAAAGGTACCTTTTTCACCCAATTTTAAAGTGCCATTCTGGGCAACTACCTTTATGGCTCATATCAAAAACAGCTACTGTTTATGTGTGTTATATAAGGACTCACACAGGATGGGGGTTTGTAGTTGATGCCCTATGAGCTGCTGAGGGAGGCAGTTGGGGAGCCGAGTTCATCCGTAGGTCTAAAGCAATAAGCAATGGGGCTGGGATCATTTATGTAAGCGCTCCTTGGCAGGGGACAACACTTTCTCAAGTGAGTGACTTCTGAAATCTGATTCACCCTAAAGAGGGGTTCATCTTTATGACTGTCTTGTAAAAAATACTTATCTACATTAATTCATATTCAAAAAAAAGTCACAGAGTCCAGTCTTTTTTATTTTTTATGTTACAGAGTTGACATTTAGAAATCTATTACAGGCACTAGGATCCACACCTGTCAAGGGAAAAAAGAGATGAGGTAAAAAGGCTACAGTCACAACACTGCTTCAAGAACACATTTCTGCAAATATATACTTTTACTCACTAATATGTACATGGCATGTAATAAATAATTATTAAAAAAAAACATCAAACCTTAGAAATTCATAAAATCCGAGAAATAGTTTGTACAAAAACTTTGGATTTAAAAGACTTAAAAACATAGAACAGAATCACATTCTCCACACAAGCAGTTGCTCATATATAAAGTGTATGTTAATCAATGCCACGATTAATTCCAGATCATACACTGATAGTGGTTGTCCTGTTGTTGATTGGGAATGATTTAAAAGTAAAACTTATTATACCTGTTAATTTATATTTTCAGTTTTGTCCCAGGCTGAATAAAAGCCTGAAACAAACAGTAGTATTACACTGTAAACATGTTTTATTAAACATCGTTTTATAGAGATTTTACACTTTTCACCACAGCTGAGAGACTAGACGAGGTGAAATAGTAAACACGATCTCAGTATTCAACGGTATTCCCAGATAAATAAATATTCTGTATTTCTTCTGAAATCAATCCAGATACTGTCTATGAATCTGCTTTACAAATGTCATCAGGAGCAAAACACAACAAATTCAAACACAAAGAAATGAACATAGATTTTCAGGAATAATAAAAATACAACATAGAAGACAACAACATCTAGCAAAATATATTTAAAACAGGTAACACAGTTGATGAAATAGGACAACTAAAAAGCAATGAAAGTTTTAACAAATCAAAAAAAAAAGGAAGGGGAAACATTTTTGTTGTATCATTTTAAATGTGTTAACATGTTATGTTTGTTGACATAGTGTTTTTGTTTTAATAAGTGTTGTAAGATGTTTATGGCCTATTCTCTCTTGGTCTATTCACCCCTTCATCCATTCATACTTTCATTTCATATCTATGTGCCATTTCCTATCAATTTGGGTTTTTTTGGTACTTGGGTACTTTGATGAATTATGAAGCCTACTTTTTAAAATTTATTTATAAAAATGCATATCAGATTCTAAAAATAGCAAACCATAAAAACTCCTATAAGTGTAAAGCATGTATTCTGAGCACCAATACATGCTATACATTTGGTATTGGTGTCAGAAACCCTCATTTCCTTACAGTAGACTATAAAAAGATTATGGAAAATTACTATCCTAAGGAAGGTACAAACTGATACGCCAGATTAAGAAATCCAATCTCTGCCAACTCCATTTCTGACCTGAAAAATTGAAACACAAAAACTTCAAAACTGCAAAAGTATGAAAAAACAAGGGGGCAAAATGACCTGAATCTGTTCTGCTGTCTTAAATGTCTTCTACTTTGCTGATTTATTTTTATTTTAATTTTGTTTTTATTATGCATTTGAATTCAGCATATTGCTGTGTTCGTGTACATCAAGGCCACCCTGTTGACCTAATATTTAGCATAACCATAAACATAAAAACAATAAAAAAGCAAACTTTATTTTATTCTATTTAGTTACATTTGTATTACTTTAAGCAAGAATTTGTCAAACACATTTTTCACATTTTAACTACAATAAACAGTTTTCTTTCACAGAAAGAATCAGTACATGCTATGAATACAGATATATCACAGAGGAAAATGTATTCTATGTAAGTTAATAAACAAACAAACACATGAACTTATGTTACCTTAGCAGCAATAAAATATGGAAGTATTGATAGCTTCAGTGATGCTGCTCATTGTTAGGTTTGGGGAACAGGAAGCCATACCTAGGAATCATTACAAACAAAGGCTTTGGTCATTATTTTTCAGCAACTGCAAAAGAAACTGCATAACACAGAGCTTACATTCCATGTTTATGTGCGTTTATTGTTATTTTTACTTTTATCTTTTTACCTTTATCTTGCCTGAGAGCGTCCTTCTGATTGATTGAAAAAAAAAACATGCAAGTCTAAACCATACATTGCAGATCCCTTTCACAAATACCAGTTTTCTCCACATCAGATAACATGAGACTTTGCTAATACTGTCAAAACCAGGGAGAGAAAGCTTCATATTTCTTAACTGATCTTGCAG